>OX419744.1:24205000-24539000 GCA_948477245.1 Thumatha senex | reverse complement strand
CGAGGGTGACTTTCGAACGTCTGTGAGTTAAAGATTGATCCGTAGGGGTCACATTACTTTCTTTTATAATACAGAAATGTCCCTTTGTAGAACCCCCGTGAAATCTAAACCCGCTCTACCTCATCTTGAAATTGGAAACAACACTTCCTCAACTCTTCACACCCAATCTGCTACACCGCCTATCGGGCCTAACACCGGTACAATCAACTTGTTGAACCTGTCTGACGAAGGAGCAGACAACGACATCTTCAACTTTGCGTCTACTGCGTGCACTACTGAACTGCACACCCCCCACGAGGCCCCTTCTGACGACGGCACGTTTCAAACCTACGTGTTGAATAAAATTAAAACTGCTAGAAAACTCCTTGTTGAGGGGAGGAGCCTTAAAAAGGAAAACAAAGCCAGCATACTACGAATTTTCGAGGACATCGTCAATTATAAGAGCCCCTCTGCCTTAACTACCACACTACAAAATAACTTCGAAGAGAGCCTTAGGGACACAATTGTTACCGAAGTCACCAAGTGCATAAAAACTGAGATACAAAATTTACAAACAACTCTCACCACTTCAAAACCTTTACCTACTCAACCCTCATACGCAGCGGTAACCAAAACCTCTGTTAACCGGCTCTCCACCACTTCACTTCCTAAAACTAAACCTGCTATCATAATTTCACCTAAAACCGTGGTGACCAGCCCCCAAGACACTCTTAAATTGTTTCGCTCGGGAGTTACATTCAAGGATACAAACTTCTCTCCAACTGGGGTTAAGTTTGTGTCCAACAATAAACTTAGAGTAGAGTTCGAGGAAGTGGCTCACCAGGAAGCTGCCCTGAAAAAAGTCCAAGAAACAGTTGAAATATCAGCAGAGCCCTCTAAAAATCTTAAACCTATGGTAATTCTGAAAGGAATCTCAACGGACATCGACTGTGAAGACCTCGGAAAAATCATACTAGGGCAGAATAATCTTTCCAACTACTCATCATCAGAATTAAAGTTCCGGTTCAAAAGAGGTAATAAGAACCCAAAGCTATATAACGCTGTCTTCCTGGTAAATCCATCCCTCTGGAGAGAGATAATTCAACTGGATAGGGTAAACGTTGACCACCAACGGGTTCACGTCGAGGAATACCTCCCTCTTCTCCAGTGCTTTGGGTGCCTTCAGTTCGGCCACACACGCAAACACTGCACATCTGAGAACATCGCGTGCTCGCACTGCGCGAATACAACCCATAGCTACAAAGACTGTCCCACAAATAAGGATACACAAACGGTCAACTGCCATAATTGTACAATACACACGAAAAAACACAATCAACAAATAGACACCAAACACAGTGCCACTGCAGCATCCTGCCCCAGATATATACAAGCCTGCAACAAACTAAAATTAAGAATCGATTATGGCCTCTAAGCGCACCCTCAAATGCATCCAGTTGAACCTTGGACGGGGCAGAAACGCCACCCATGAACTCAAGTTATACGTTGAAACTTCTAAACCTGACCTCATATTTCTCTCTGAACCCTACATTGGCGCTGGACGTTTAATGGGAACGATCCCCGAATACGTAATTTACCAATTTCCTGCACCGAACTCGACCTCCAAAACTTGTATATTGATCAGGGAGAACCTCTGCAGCACTCTTGGCTGCACAGAGTACTCGGACTCAAACCTGACCGTAGTCAAAATCAACACTAAACACAGCAGAAGCATATACATCGTCTCCATATACATCACACCTCGTAGCGATGAGAATCATACTCTCACCAAACTTGCTACCTTTTTGGAAAGAACGTCCGGAGCAACCCACCTATTGTGCGGTGACTTTAATGGGTGGCACACTAGGTGGGGCTCCACCGTGAACAATCGACGGGGCACCCAAGTATATGATCTCATCCTGCAACACGACCTTCACATTTGCAACACTGGCCATATGCCCACATTTGTCACTACCACGCACAATAACATACGCACCTCAATCATAGACCTCACACTCGTAGACAACACCACACACATCGCAGTCCAAAACTGGAAAGTCGACTCCAACATCTGCCCCTCTACGGAACATAATACTATAACATTTGAGCTAAACCTAGATCACTCTGCCCCAACTAAAAACAGAAAAACCACTACATTCAAATATAACACAAATAACTTGAAATGGGACCTCTTGTCTGACAGATTTGGACAAGAGGTTAGCAAAAATCTTGACACCTCCGCAGACATCACCAACTTCACCATCGCTGAACTGGACACTTACATTAATCACATCACACACAGCATAACACAAACATGCGACAAACTGCTGCCACGGAAATCACCACACTCACATCGAGCCCCCTGGTGGAGCGATGAGTTAGAGACTATAAAACGGAAAGTTCTTAACATACATCACCGTCTACTCAACTGTCGCCGACGAAACCGACCCATGGGGGATCTGCTGACTGAGAACACAAGGGCCCGCAAAGAGTATAGTGATGCTATTTGTGCCGCATCCACTGAACACTTCCGCACGATTTGTAATAAACAGACGAAGGAGGATGTGTATTCGGTCACGAATCGCATCATTAAAACTCCTTTACTTCAACCACCTTCTACACTAAGGCTAGACGACGGAACATACACCACAAACACACACGACACGGCCCTCGCCTTGCTAAACAAATTTTATCCCGATGACTCGCCTGACTCAACCGACGGACAAAGACTCTCCAGATCACTCATGCATCAACCTATCGATACACCTGCAGAACCTCCTTTCACGTACACCGAAATATACGAATGCATTAAAATTATGAATAGCAAAAAAGCGCCCGGTATTGACCATCTGACCGCTGACATTTGCGTTCAGTTTATCACAATTTTCCCCCAATTGGTTACCAATCTCTTCAATAGATGCTATCTCTTCAATACTTTCCGAAGATGTGGAAAGTGGCCTCTTCCAAAATAATACCAAAACCCGGTAAAACAGACTACACAACACTGGCTTCCTTCAGACCGATCGGCCTGATCAATGTGCTCGGGAAGGTACTCGAAAAACTAATAACGACCAGACTTACTTATCACCTAGACAGAACAGGCCTATCTTCCATACACCAATATGGATTTAAGCAACGCACCTCCACCTATCAGGCAATACATCGTGCCTTACAAGCAATGCGGGATGCCACCTCCGCCGGAGAAGCAGCAATTGTCATATCGCTTGACATCAAGGCAGCATTTGACCACGCCTGGTGGCCAGCCATCTTTAATCGCTTAAGAAAAACTCATTGTCCCAGCAATATTTACAACCTGTTACTGAGCTATATCAAGGACCGTGAGGTGGTTATTAGTTTTGCTGACTGCGACGTTAGGAAATCCATGACAATGGGATGCATACAGGGTTCTGTATGCGGCCCATTGTTATGGAATATACTTTTAGACGAGTTATTCACGATCAATCTCCCTTCTGGATGCCACATTCAGGCATATGCCGACGACATCCTATTAATAACGCGAGCCAAAACTGTCACTAAACTTGAAGAAACCACCAACAGAGCGCTGGCACAGATTATAGAATGGGGTGTCTCGGTTAAATTGACCTTCGGCCCGGATAAAACTCAAGCAATGGGCCTTACAAATAAATCTACTAGATGCCAGATTACCATCCATGGCCAACGTCTCGTATTTGTTAATGAAATTAAATATCTTGGCGTGGTATTAGATCGTAAACTGAAATTCGTTAAACACTGCCAATTCATAATTGAAAAAGCCAAAAAACTATTAAACAAGCTGACACTCTTCGTCAGACCCACCTGGGGTGTCCATCCGGAGAACATTCGTGTGATCTATGAACAGGTCATACAACCAATTGTATGCTACGCTAGCAGTATTTGGTCGGAAGCCCTGAAGTACGACTATATTGTCAAAGAGTTTCTGTCACTACAGAGACTATTTGCAATTAAGATCGTTCGAGGCTTCCGAACTCTACGCACGTCAACTGCTATCTCACTTGCAGGGCTCACCCCACTCCATGAAAAGGTACGCGAATTTGCCGATAACGAAGTATCCAGGCTGCAATCCACATCTAGATTCGTCCCCTCGGATGTTCCTCTGGAAACACTGACACATCCGAGTCAACTTTTACACCCCTCTGATAGAACAGGTATACAATTTTCAAATGTACTCTCCCAGGATGACATCGATGCAATAGTCTCCGACAACACTGTCCAAATTTACACCGATGGCAGTAAGCATGACGACTGAGTGGGGGCGGCCGTCGTCATAATATATCCCGACAATGATAACCTAATAAAAAAACTGAAACTTCACGACTGCTGCTCTGTGTTCCAGGCGGAACTTCTAGCAATTGAATACTCCTGCCGATGGATACTCGGAAATAATATCCGTCACTCTATTATATTTTCGGACTGTATGTCGGGATTAACTGAGCTCGCAAACCCCAATAGTTCTAACCATTTCGCAAATAGTATACACCATCTGCTACATGAAGCAAAAACTCGGGATCAAATAGTTGAATTCGCTTGGATCAAGTCTCATTCTGGCATTAATGGCAATGAATTGGCTGACACTGCCGCCAAAGCAGCTGCTTTGCTACACCGGTCACCTGATTATTCCTCCATTCCCACTAGCTTTGTGAAATCACACAATAGAGACCTTTCCTCAGAAGCAGCAGCCAACTTATATAACCAATCCACTTACACAAAAACCCTTCTCCCGACCTTTGACCAATTAAATTTGTTCATCAAAAATATTAAACCCAACTTTGCCATAACACAGTTTCTTTCAAACCATGGTTATCACAAAGAATATTTGTACCGGTTTGGGATAATAACAGACAATAAATGTCCTTGCGACAACTCAACCATACAATCCCTACGGCACCTGCTTCGCGACTGCCCGCGTTTTGCTACTAGCAGAAATGAATACTTATACACAATACCCCGGAATGTTGAAGACCCCTTCGATCTTCAACTCGTACTAAAACGTGAGAGCAGCATCGCAGGCTTTCGTAAATATATAGAATACATCACAGGGGAACTCAAACATTTTAATAACACCTGATGTTTTTACACACCATTTTAATTGACGATCTAGGCATAAACACCTTGCTCCTTTATTATATTGACGGAAATGTCCTGTAAATATAATTTTAAGTATGTAAATAAATAAATAAATATGAAGTCTATACAAAGCCTATTGGTTAAATATAATTGTAATAATAGTTTTAAGTAAAAAAAAAAAAAATAACAAAATAAATAAATAATTAAAAAAAAGAAAAAAAAAGTCTTTATACAAAGCCTATTGTGTAAATATAATTATAATAATAGTTTTAAGTAAAACGTATGCAAATACGGAAAATGCAAAAAAAAAAAGAAATTAAATGTACATAAAAGAACTTTAAATATGTAATCAAAGCAAAACAACTATAATAACTTCAAGCAAAATATTATAAATTAAGAAATTCTTTTGGTAAAATATCAGAAGCTTTTTTTTATTAGAAATACCCAAATACAAAGTAAATATGTAGTAAAATGAATACTCGAACGACCAAAACATAACCAAATTTACAAATCCAATCAAAGGAAAGGGGGGGCAGACGTACCCTAAGCGTTACCCCCTCTTATATCCAATGTATAAAAAAAAAAAAAAACCTAACCTAACCTAACCTAACCTTCGACCCTGGACGCCATTTCCCGGCTCAGGGACAGCGTCGAAGAGGCGGTCGGTCGGGGGGAGGTGTTGCTGGCGGTGTCGCTCGACATCGCGAACGCCTTCAACACCATCCCCTGGCAGACCATCGCTGAGGCGCTGAGGTACCACAATGTCCCGTGGTACCTCAGGCGCATTCTCGCGGACTACTTTGTCGACCGGGCCATCTCCTATCCGACCCGGTCGGGAGTAGTCCGCGCTGGTATGTCTTGTGGTGTTCCACAGGGGTCGGTTCTGGGTCCGCTCCTGTGGAACATCGGATATGATTGGGTCCTGCGCGGTGCTACTCTTCGGGGAGTCGGCGTCCTCTGTTACGCCGACGATACCCTAGTCACCGCGCGGGGCCCAGATTTTCGCGAGGCGAAAGTCCTGGCCACCGCGGGCGTTGCCCAGGTGGTCAGCCGCATCAGGGCACTAGGACTCCAGGTGGCCCTCGAAAAGTCCGAGGCCGTTTTCTTTCACGGGCCTCGGCGAGGGCCACCTCGAGATTGTCAGATTGTGGTGAGCGGCACCCCCATCGCTGTCGGGTCGAGTATTAAGTATCTTGGTTTGGTACTCGACAGCCGATGGGGCTTCGTCGAGCACTTCCGGCGTCTGTCGCCAAAGTTATTGTCGTACGCCGGAAGGCTAGCGAGGCTGCTCCCCAATCGGGGAGGCCCAAATAGTGCATGCCGTCGCCTCTACGACGGTGTAGTGCGCTCAAAGGCGTTGTATGGAGCGCCCATCTGGGCGCACGCCCTCTGCGCCAAGACAATCCCGCTGCTGCGGCGTCCGCAGCGGTCGATTGCGCAGAGGGCGGCACGAGCGTACTGCACCGTCTCCTACGAGGCGGCGTGCCTAATCGCAGGAAGTCTCCCCTGGGATCTCGAGGCTGGAGTCCTCAAAAGTGTATACGAGGAGAGCGCCCTGGTGCGAAGTAACGGTGGACGGCCCCTTCCGGACGAGATCGACCGCTGGAGACAGTCGGCTCGCGACGATCTCTTCCGGAAGTGGGCCGAGAGGTTGGTAGGCCCCTCAGTTAGCCCCCGGCTCGTGGGGGCTGTCCGGCCCGTCCTGCGGGCTTGGGTGGAGAGGGCACACGGAGCGCCGACATTTCACCTCAGTCAGCTCCTCACAGGGCATGGCGTATTCGCCAAGTACCTGTGGGAGGTGGCTGGAGTGGAGCCGGACCCCGTGTGTCGCCACTGCTCAAGTGGCGTCGTGGACACGGCGGAGCACACACTCGCCGTGTGCCCGGCGTGGGACGGGCCGCGTATCGCCCTTACGGGCCTTGTCGGTGTAAATTTGTCGCTGCCGGCTGTGGTGCAAGCCATGGTCGGCAGCCAACAGTGTTGGGCCGCCGTCGCCTCGTTTGCTAGCGAGGTGATGGCGGCGAAACGAGAGGAGTTGCGGGTGCGGGAGCGTACGGGACAGACGCTCCCGCCCCGCCGTCCGGTTCGGGGGCGTCGACGTGCTGATTACATGCGCGCCCCCGAATAGTGTCTGGCCGTGGGCGGAAGGTCGGGGGACCCCGCCCAACTGGCCACTTGGCGACGGGCACCCTTTCTGTGTTCCAGGGGGTGCCCACTTTTTTGCGCACGCTCGTACCGGCCGCTCTCACCTCCTCTGCTTACAGAGGAGCGCTCGAGAGCGGTGGAGGTGCGGGCTAGTTCTTCAGCTCCTTAGGGAGCTCCGGGGTGGTCGCTTATCGACCGCCCCGAGACGGACCCCTCCGTTCTGGGGTGCCCCTTGCCGGCTCGCAGTGATTTAACCTCAGGCCTACCCTGCGAGTCGGTTTTAAGGTGAGGCGGAACACCGCGGGGTTTAGTGGGTAGGACGGCCCTCTCTCACGGGCCGGGAGCCCCACACACCGTCCCTGCTGCCCCCGCAGCAGGGATGACGGTGCGTAAATGCATTACCCGCGAAAACAAAAAAAAAAAAACCTAACCTAACCTGGGGTGCTAGGTCGGGGAACCTCCACGTTGGCGGTTCAGTTTCCTATCCCCCCCGGGGACCGCCCGGGTGGGAGTGGAAACTGGGCTTTGCTGGTGCACCCTGGAGCATCGGCTAATGGGCGCAGTCTTCAGTACTGTGTGTGTTAACCAATGTACCAATATCCCGACAGTCGACCCCATGTCGTGGGGGTCGTAGTGTGGCAGGCCTGCAAGGCCTGCGAAATGGTGAAAGCTCCCGGCCTGGCCGGTAGTAGCGCTTCGTTTTCGTCCTTCGTTCTCGTTACTCCCGGCTTCGGCCGGTTGCAGCTCTGTGTTGCCGTTGGGTGGACGTGCAGCTGACCCCATTGTACGAGGGGGTCGTGGTATGGTTGGCCTGCAAGGCCTACGGTATTTGTGACCGCTCCCGGCCTGCCCGGTAGAAGCATCACATCGTTGGTGTCGCTCCCGGCCACGGCCGGTAGTAGCGAGGTTTTGTGGTGTGGACGCGTAGGCTGTCTGCTCGCGCAGGGGCCTACAGGCATTCGTGCCGCTGCAGGCGGATGCTCGCAATGCCGCCCGTGCCACCGAAAGCTCCACCGTCGGTGCTCGCAAAGCACCCTCCCAACTGTCCGGCACTTCTGGCGTTGTCGCTGGTGCCGCCCGCATTCAGACCGCTGGCGCCGCTGCCGCCGCGCGTCCCTCTGTCCCCGTCTCCGGCCCTTCGTTGGAGGAGACGGGGGCTTATCAACCGCTTCGCCGGCTCCCTCCCCCTCTTCAGGGAAAAAGAAGAAAGCCGGCAAGCGCAAGAAGAAGAGCGCTGCGGCCAGAGAGGCTAAGGCGGCGCGCCAGGAGCGCCTGCCACCGCCACCCACCCCTCGGCCATTAACCGAGGCCTGGAACGTGGTGGCTGGGCGACCAAAGAAGGCGCCGGCGGCAAAGCCGCCAGCGACGAAGTCTGCACCGGCGCCCGCCAACGTGCCTGCCGTGGGGATGCGCGCCCCTAAACTCCGCGCCCCGCGAACCGCTGCAGTGGTAATAACGCTGCAGCAGGACGCGGTAAAGAGGGGCGTTACATACGCCTCCAAGCTAGCCGAGGCGGAGCAAAAGGTTGACATCAAGAGCCTCGGCATTGGGGGCCTTCGTTTCCGCACGGCGGCCACCGGAGGTCGCATCCTTGAAGTGGCGGGCGCAGAAAGGTGCCAAAAGGCTGACACCCTCGCCGAACATCTGAGGGTGGCCCTCGGCGACGATGTCCGTGTCGCCAGGCCGGAGAAGTGCGCGGAGCTGCGCATCTCCGGTCTAGGCGACGCGGCCACAAAGGAAGTAGTTGCGCGGGTGGTGGCGGACGTAGGAGGGTGCGCCACCACCAGTGTTGTCGTTGGCGACGTTGTTCGCCAGGCAGGCAGGGAGGGCACGGCTTGGGTCAAGTGCCCGATCGCGGCGGCCAAAAAACTAACAGATGGCCGCCCTCTCACGATCGGTTGGTCCCGCGTCCGTGCGGTTCTTTTGGAGGCCAGGCCGCAGCGGTGTTTCCGCTGTCTGGAGGTGGGGCACGTAGGAGCCCGGTGCGCTGCGGGTGTAGATCGCAGCGCACTGTGTTTTCGTTGTGGGCAGCCCGGCCACAAGGCGGCCGGCTGCTCTATGGCGTTTAACTGCCCCATCTGCGCGGCGGCGGGAACTGCCGCTGCGCATCCATGAAGAGGAGGCGTCGGGGTGGTGCTGGACGTACGCGTCAGCCCACCCAGAACACAGAGGAGGTGATGGACATCGCCCAAAACTAAATGGCTCCCATCTCGGTACTGCAGGCCAACGTCGGTAACTGTGCGGCGGCCCAAGATCTGCTGCTTCAGTCTGTCGCACAGTTACAGGCGACTGTGGCTATAGTCGCCGAACCGTATGCGGTTCGCGCCCGCGACAACTGGGCTAGCAGCCGCGACGAGTTGGTGGCTGTCGTCTCCCAGCGGGGTGCTTTTGATAGGGTGCTCCAGGGACGCGGTTGCGTCCTCGCGCTGCTGGGAGACGTTGCAGTAGTCGGGGTGTACTTCTCGCCCAACAGAAGCCTCGCTGAGTATGAGCGTTGGTTAATTGAGGTCGGGGCTCTGTTGGCAGAAGCTCACCCCACCCCGGTGGTGGTAGCTGGAGATTTCAACGCACACTCACAGGCGTGGGGATCTCCAGAAACCGATAGCCGGGGTGAGATGGTCGAGGAATGGGCGGTGTCCAACGGCTTGGTGCTGCTCAACCGAGGGTCGGTCCACACGTTCGTGCGGCGAACGGGGACGGGTCGTAGTATAATCGACCTGTCCTTTGCCAGTTCTGGCCTGGCTAGCCGCACGCGTAATTGGAGGGTGATCGAGGGGGTGGAGACGATGTCGGATCATCGCTACATATGGTTCGACATCGTCAACGCCGGCTCGGAGAGCTGCCCTCAGCTCGGCGATCAAGGCCGCCAAGGAGGCGGCCTGGAAGGAGTGGCTCGAGACCCTAAACGAAGATCCGTGGGGGCGCCCGTACAAAGCCGTGAGCGACAAACTCCGGCCCTGGGCGCCTCCCCTCACAAAGTCTCTCGAGCCCTCATTCGTCGGCCACGTTGTCAGTTCCCTCTTCCCTGCGCTGGAAGAGTGGGTCCCACCGCGGATGGCACCAAGCCAGACGCCGGCAGACACAGAGGCGATGATTCCGCCCGTGTCAGATGCCGAGCTCGGGGCGGCGGTCCTCAAACTCAAAACGAGGAACCGCGCCCCCGGTCCGGATGGCATCCCTGGGCGCGTCATCGCCCTGGTCATGCCGGCGTTCGAGGAGGAGACGCTGTCTTTGTTGTCGGAGTGTTTGGCGTCGGGTAAGGTCCCGCGACAGTGGAAAACCGGGCGGCTCGTGCTGTTGAAGACGCACGGGCGCCCGGCCGAGTCGCCGTCGGCCTATCGCCCCATCGTATTGCTCGACGAGATGAGCAAGCTGCTCGAGCGGGTGCTCGCGGCGCGTGTCGTCGGGCACCTGGAGGGGGCGGGGCCCAATCTCAATGACGGCCAGTACGGTTTTCGTCGCGGGAGGTCGACCCTGGACGCCATTTCCCGGCTCCGGGACAGCGTTGAGGAGGCGGTCGGTCGGGGGGAGGTGTTGCTGGCGGTGTCGCTCGACATCGCGAACGCCTTCAACACCATCCCCTGGCAGACCATCGCTGAGGCGCTGAGGTACCACAATGTCCCGTGGTACCTCAGGCGCATTCTCGCGGACTACTTTGTCGACCGGGCCATCTCCTATCCGGCCCGGTCGGGAGTAGTCCGCGCTGGTATGTCTTGTGGTGTTCCACAGGGGTCGGTTCTGGGTCCGCTCCTGTGGAACATCGGATACGATTGGGTCCTGCGCGGTGCTACTCTTCGGGGAGTCGGCGTCCTTTGTTACGCCGACGATACCCTAGTCACCGCGCGGGGCCCTGAGTTTGAATTTGTCGCTGCCGGCTGTGGTGCAAGCCATGGTCGGCAGCCAACAGTGTTGGGCCGCCGTCGCCTCGTTTGCTAGCGAGGTGATGGCGGCGAAACGAGAGGAGTTGCGGGTGCGGGAGCGTACGGGACAGACGCTCCCGCCCCGCCGTCCGGTTCGGGGGCGTCGACGTGCTGATTACATGCGCGCCCCCGAATAGTGTCTGGCCGTGGGCGGAAGGTCGGGGGACCCCGCCCAACTGGCCACTTGGCGACGGGCACCCTTTCTGTGTTCCAGGGGGTGCCCACTTTTTTGCGCACGCTCGTACCGGCCGCTCTCACCTCCTCTGCTTACAGAGGAGCGCTCGAGAGCGGTGGAGGTGCGGGCTAGTTCTTCAGCTCCTTAGGGAGCTCCGGGGTGGTCGCTTATCGACCGCCCCGAGACGGACCCCTCCGTTCTGGGGTGCCCCTTGCCGGCTCGCAGTGATTTAACCTCAGGCCTACCCTGCGAGTCGGTTTTAAGGTGAGGCGGAACACCGCGGGGTTTAGTGGGTAGGACGGCCCTCTCTCACGGGCCGGGAGCCCCACACACCGTCCCTGCTGCCCCCGCAGCAGGGATGACGGTGCGTAAATGCATTACCCGCGAAAACAAAAAAAAAAAAACCTAACCTAACCTGGGGTGCTAGGTCGGGGAACCTCCACGTTGGCGGTTCAGTTTCCTATCCCCCCCGGGGACCGCCCGGGTGGGAGTGGAAACTGGGCTTTGCTGGTGCACCCTGGAGCATCGGCTAATGGGCGCAGTCTTCAGTACTGTGTGTGTTAACCAATGTACCAATATCCCGACAGTCGACCCCATGTCGTGGGGGTCGTAGTGTGGCAGGCCTGCAAGGCCTGCGAAATGGTGAAAGCTCCCGGCCTGGCCGGTAGTAGCGCTTCGTTTTCGTCCTTCGTTCTCGTTACTCCCGGCTTCGGCCGGTTGCAGCTCTGTGTTGCCGTTGGGTGGACGTGCAGCTGACCCCATTGTACGAGGGGGTCGTGGTATGGTTGGCCTGCAAGGCCTACGGTATTTGTGACCGCTCCCGGCCTGCCCGGTAGAAGCATCACATCGTTGGTGTCGCTCCCGGCCACGGCCGGTAGTAGCGAGGTTTTGTGGTGTGGACGCGTAGGCTGTCTGCTCGCGCAGGGGCCTACAGGCATTCGTGCCGCTGCAGGCGGATGCTCGCAATGCCGCCCGTGCCACCGAAAGCTCCACCGTCGGTGCTCGCAAAGCACCCTCCCAACTGTCCGGCACTTCTGGCGTTGTCGCTGGTGCCGCCCGCATTCAGACCGCTGGCGCCGCTGCCGCCGCGCGTCCCTCTGTCCCCGTCTCCGGCCCTTCGTTGGAGGAGACGGGGGCTTATCAACCGCTTCGCCGGCTCCCTCCCCCTCTTCAGGGAAAAAGAAGAAAGCCGGCAAGCGCAAGAAGAAGAGCGCTGCGGCCAGAGAGGCTAAGGCGGCGCGCCAGGAGCGCCTGCCACCGCCACCCACCCCTCGGCCATTAACCGAGGCCTGGAACGTGGTGGCTGGGCGACCAAAGAAGGCGCCGGCGGCAAAGCCGCCAGCGACGAAGTCTGCACCGGCGCCCGCCAACGTGCCTGCCGTGGGGATGCGCGCCCCTAAACTCCGCGCCCCGCGAACCGCTGCAGTGGTAATAACGCTGCAGCAGGACGCGGTAAAGAGGGGCGTTACATACGCCTCCAAGCTAGCCGAGGCGGAGCAAAAGGTTGACATCAAGAGCCTCGGCATTGGGGGCCTTCGTTTCCGCACGGCGGCCACCGGAGGTCGCATCCTTGAAGTGGCGGGCGCAGAAAGGTGCCAAAAGGCTGACACCCTCGCCGAACATCTGAGGGTGGCCCTCGGCGACGATGTCCGTGTCGCCAGGCCGGAGAAGTGCGCGGAGCTGCGCATCTCCGGTCTAGGCGACGCGGCCACAAAGGAAGTAGTTGCGCGGGTGGTGGCGGACGTAGGAGGGTGCGCCACCACCAGTGTTGTCGTTGGCGACGTTGTTCGCCAGGCAGGCAGGGAGGGCACGGCTTGGGTCAAGTGCCCGATCGCGGCGGCCAAAAAACTAACAGATGGCCGCCCTCTCACGATCGGTTGGTCCCGCGTCCGTGCGGTTCTTTTGGAGGCCAGGCCGCAGCGGTGTTTCCGCTGTCTGGAGGTGGGGCACGTAGGAGCCCGGTGCGCTGCGGGTGTAGATCGCAGCGCACTGTGTTTTCGTTGTGGGCAGCCCGGCCACAAGGCGGCCGGCTGCTCTATGGCGTTTAACTGCCCCATCTGCGCGGCGGCGGGAACTGCCGCTGCGCATCCATGAAGAGGAGGCGTCGGGGTGGTGCTGGACGTACGCGTCAGCCCACCCAGAACACAGAGGAGGTGATGGACATCGCCCAAAACTAAATGGCTCCCATCTCGGTACTGCAGGCCAACGTCGGTAACTGTGCGGCGGCCCAAGATCTGCTGCTTCAGTCTGTCGCACAGTTACAGGCGACTGTGGCTATAGTCGCCGAACCGTATGCGGTTCGCGCCCGCGACAACTGGGCTAGCAGCCGCGACGAGTTGGTGGCTGTCGTCTCCCAGCGGGGTGCTTTTGATAGGGTGCTCCAGGGACGCGGTTGCGTCCTCGCGCTGCTGGGAGACGTTGCAGTAGTCGGGGTGTACTTCTCGCCCAACAGAAGCCTCGCTGAGTATGAGCGTTGGTTAATTGAGGTCGGGGCTCTGTTGGCAGAAGCTCACCCCACCCCGGTGGTGGTAGCTGGAGATTTCAACGCACACTCACAGGCGTGGGGATCTCCAGAAACCGATAGCCGGGGTGAGATGGTCGAGGAATGGGCGGTGTCCAACGGCTTGGTGCTGCTCAACCGAGGGTCGGTCCACACGTTCGTGCGGCGAACGGGGACGGGTCGTAGTATAATCGACCTGTCCTTTGCCAGTTCTGGCCTGGCTAGCCGCACGCGTAATTGGAGGGTGATCGAGGGGGTGGAGACGATGTCGGATCATCGCTACATATGGTTCGACATCGTCAACGCCGGCTCGGAGAGCTGCCCTCAGCTCGGCGATCAAGGCCGCCAAGGAGGCGGCCTGGAAGGAGTGGCTCGAGACCCTAAACGAAGATCCGTGGGGGCGCCCGTACAAAGCCGTGAGCGACAAACTCCGGCCCTGGGCGCCTCCCCTCACAAAGTCTCTCGAGCCCTCATTCGTCGGCCACGTTGTCAGTTCCCTCTTCCCTGCGCTGGAAGAGTGGGTCCCACCGCGGATGGCACCAAGCCAGACGCCGGCAGACACAGAGGCGATGATTCCGCCCGTGTCAGATGCCGAGCTCGGGGCGGCGGTCCTCAAACTCAAAACGAGGAACCGCGCCCCCGGTCCGGATGGCATCCCTGGGCGCGTCATCGCCCTGGTCATGCCGGCGTTCGAGGAGGAGACGCTGTCTTTGTTGTCGGAGTGTTTGGCGTCGGGTAAGGTCCCGCGACAGTGGAAAACCGGGCGGCTCGTGCTGTTGAAGACGCACGGGCGCCCGGCCGAGTCGCCGTCGGCCTATCGCCCCATCGTATTGCTCGACGAGATGAGCAAGCTGCTCGAGCGGGTGCTCGCGGCGCGTGTCGTCGGGCACCTGGAGGGGGCGGGGCCCAATCTCAATGACGGCCAGTACGGTTTTCGTCGCGGGAGGTCGACCCTGGACGCCATTTCCCGGCTCCGGGACAGCGTTGAGGAGGCGGTCGGTCGGGGGGAGGTGTTGCTGGCGGTGTCGCTCGACATCGCGAACGCCTTCAACACCATCCCCTGGCAGACCATCGCTGAGGCGCTGAGGTACCACAATGTCCCGTGGTACCTCAGGCGCATTCTCGCGGACTACTTTGTCGACCGGGCCATCTCCTATCCGGCCCGGTCGGGAGTAGTCCGCGCTGGTATGTCTTGTGGTGTTCCACAGGGGTCGGTTCTGGGTCCGCTCCTGTGGAACATCGGATACGATTGGGTCCTGCGCGGTGCTACTCTTCGGGGAGTCGGCGTCCTTTGTTACGCCGACGATACCCTAGTCACCGCGCGGGGCCCTGAGTTTCGCGAGGCGAAAGTCCTGGCCACCGCTGGCGTTGCCCAGGTGGTCAGCCGCATCAGGGCGCTAGGACTCCAGGTGGCCTTCGAAAAGTCCGAGGCCGTTTTCTTTCACGGGCCTCGGCGAGGGCCCCCTCGAGATTGTCAGATTGTGGTGAGCGGCACCCCCATCGCTGTCGGGTCGAGTATAAAGTATCTGGGTTTGGTACTCGGCAGCCGATGGGGCTTCGTCGAGCACTTCCGGCGTCTTTCACCTAAATTGTTGTCGTACGCCGGAAGGCTGGCGAGGCTGCTCCCCAATCGGGGAGGCCCAAATAGTGCATGCCGTCGCCTCTACGACGGTGTAGTGCGCTCAAAGGCGTTGTATGGAGCGCCCATCTGGGCGCACGCCCTCTGCGCCAAGACAATCCCGCTGCTGCGGCGTCCGCAGCGGTCGATTGTCGATGGCAGAGGGCGGCACGAGCGTACTGCACCGTCTCCTACGAGGCGGCGTGCCTAATTGCAGGAAGTCTCCCCTGGGATCTCGAGGCTGGAGTCCTCAAAAGTGTATACGAGGAGAGAGCCCTGGTGCGAAGTAACGGTGGACGGCCCCTTCCGGACGAGATCGACCGCTGGAGACAGTCGGCTCGCGACGATCTCTTCCGGAAGTGGGCCGAGAGGTTGGTAGGCCCCTCAGTTAGCCCCCGGCTCGTGGGGGCTGTCCGGCCCGTCCTGCGGGCTTGGGTAGAGAGGGCACACGGAGCGCCGACATTTCACCTCAGTCAGCTCCTCACAGGGCATGGCGTATTCGCCAAGTACCTGTGGAAGGTGGCTGGGGTGGAGCCGGACCCCGTGTGTCGTCACTGCTCAAGTGGCGTCGTGGACACGGCGGAGCACACACTCGCCGTGTGCCCGGCGTGGGACGGGCCGCGTATCGCCCTTACGGGCCTTGTCGGTGTAAATTTGTCGCTGCCGGCTGTGGTGCAAGCCATGGTCGGCAGCCAACAGTGTTGGGCCGCCGTCGCCTCGTTTGCTAGCGAGGCGATGGCGGCGAAACGAGAGGAGTTGCGGGTGCGGGAGCGTACGGGACAGACGCTCCCGCCCCGCCGTCCGGTTCGGGGGCGTCGACGTGCTAATTACATGCGCGCCCCCGAATAGTGTCTGGCCGTGGGCGGAAGGTCGGGGGACCCCGCCCAACTGGCCACTTGGCGACGGGCACCCTTTCTGTGTTCCAGGGGGTGCCCACTTTTTTGTATGTATTGTACCGGCCGCTCTCACCTCCTCTGCTTACAGAGGAGCGCTCGAGAGCGGTGGAGGTGCGGGCTAGTTCTTCAGCTCCTTAGGGAGCTCCGGGGTGGTCGCTTATCGACCGCCCCGAGACGGACCCCTCCGTTCTGGGGTGCCCCTTGCCGGCTCGCAGTGATTTAACCTCAGGCCTACCCTGCGAGTCGGTTTTAAGGTGAGGCGGAACACCGCGGGGTTTAGTGGGTAGGACGGCCCTCTCTCTCGGGCCGGGAGCCCCACACACCGTCCCTGCTGCCGCCGCAGCAGGGATGGCGGTGCGTAAATGCATTCCCCGCGAAAACAAAAAAAAAAAAAAAAAAAAAAAAAAACCTAACCTAACCTAACCTCCGGTAGAAGAAGAAAGGGAAGCGAAGAAGAAGCCACCAGCTGCGACGGATCTCAGAGCCGAGCAGCTAGAGAAGGCGGTTGAGGAGGCCGTGGAGTCGATCCGCTGCATCGCCCACAAATCCTCCCGCCTCAAGGGCCAAAGTGTACAGGGCCTGAGGTCCGCTGCAGGTACCATAATGGAACACGTGCGGGAACTACGTGCCCGCACGGTTTCTGAAGAAACCGCCCGTCTGCAGCGTGAGCTGGCTGCCATGCGGGCAGAAATAGAGATCTTAAAGAAACAGGCGAAAGCCCCTCCGTCGATGTCGCGCGAAGAGGTTCTGTTCCTCCTGGACGCGCGCTTCGACGGCATTGGGGACCGCTTGCTCCCAGAGCCGCGACTGCGCCCCCCCCTTCAGGCGGACGCCCGTAATGCCGCCCGCTCCGTTGCCGGGTCTTCGCTTTCGCTTGGCCGTTCTGCCGGCAACACCGTCGGTAATGTCTCCGAGGCTGCGCGCCCCGGACCTCCCAAGCGTCGTACAGCGGTCTCTGGCCCATTGCTGGAGGAGACGGAAGCTCTCCCCGCAACTTCCTTATCTTCTGCCCCTGTGCCGAAGAAAAGAACAAAGAAGAAGAAGAAGACCGCTGCGGCACGAGAGGCCGAAGCAGCGCGCCAGGAGCTTCTGCAGCCCGCACCCACGCCTCAACCTCTACCGTCCACCATTTCTACGCACCAGGGCGCTTTCCTCATAAACATTCTTGAGGACTCCAGCCTCGAGATCGAGACGGTGCAGTACGCTCGTGCCGCCCTCTGCGCAATCGACCGCTGCGGACGCCGCAGCAGCGGGATTGTCTTGGCGCAGAGGGCGTGCGCCCAGATGGGCGCTCCATACAACGCCTTTGAGCGCACTACACCGTCATAGAGGCGACGGCATGCACTATTTGGGCCTCCCCTATTGGGGAGCAGCCTCGCCAGCCTTCCGGCGTACGACAACAACTTTGGCGACAGACGCCGGAAGTGCTCGACGAAGCCCCATCGGCTGTCGAGTACCAAACCAAGATACTTAATACTCGACCCGACAGCGATGGGGGTGCCGCTCACCACAATCTGACAATCTCGAGGTGGCCCTCGCCGAGGCCCGTGAAAGAAAACGGCCTCGGACTTTTCGAGGGCCACCTGGAGTCCTAGCGCCCTGATGCGGCTGACCACCTGGGCAACGCCCGCGGTGGCCAGGACTTTCGCTCCGCGAAAATCTGGGCCCCGCGCGGTGACTAGGGTATCGTCGGCGTAACAGAGGACGCCGACTCCCCGAAGAGTAGCACCGCGCAGGACCCAATCATATCCGATGTTCCACAGGAGCGGACCCAGAACCGACCCCTGTGGAACACCACAAGACATATTTGAGCGGACTACCCCCGACCGGGCCGGATAGGAGATGGCCCGGTCGACAAAGTAGTCCGCGATAATGCGCCTGAGGTACCACGGGACATTGTGGTACCTCAGCGCCTCGGCGATGGTCTGCCAGGGGATGGTGTTGAAGGCGTTCGCGATGTCGAGCGACACCGCCAGCAACACCTCACCCCGACCGACCGCCTCTTCGACGCTGTCCTGGAGCCGGGAAATGGCGTCCAGGGTCGACCTCCCGCGACGAAATCCTTATTGGCCGTCACTAAGATTGGGCCCCGCCCCCTCCAGGTGCCCGACGAGACGCGCCGCGAGCACCCGCTCGAGCAGCTTGCTCATCTCGTCGAGCAATACGATGGGGCGGTAGGCCGACGGCGACTCGGCCGGGCGCCCGTGCTTCTTCAACAGCACGAGCCGCCCGGTTTTCCACTGTCGCGGGACCTTACCCGACGCCAAACACTCCGACAACAAGGACAGCGTCTCCTCCTCGAACGCCGGCATGACCAGGGCGATGACGCGCCCAGGGATGCCATCAGGACCGGGGGCGCGGTTCCTCGTTTTGAGTTTGAGGACCGCCGCCCCGAGCTCGGCATCCGACACGGGCGGAATCATCGCCTCTGTGTCTGCCGGCGTCTGGCTTGGTGCCATCCGCGGTGGGACCCACTCTTCCCGCTCAGGGAAGAGGGAACTGACAACGTGGCCGACGAATGAGGGCTCGAGAGACTTTGTGAGGGGGGGCGCCCAGGGCCGGCGTTTGTCACTCACGGCTTTGTACGGGCGCCCCCACGGATCTTGATTGAGGCTCTCGAGCCATTCCTTCCAGGCCGCCTCCTTGGCGGCCTTGATCGCCGAGCTGAGGGCAGCTCGGGCAGCCCGGTATGCGGCGAGTAGTTCTTCTTCTCGGGCAGGGTCACTGTTTCTTCGGGCGCGTTGGCGAGTGTACCTGCGCTGGGCTGCGTGACTTGAGGTTCGCAGCCCAGCCAGCTCTTCATTCCACCAGTAAACTCGCCGCCGCGGCTTGACAGACCCTGCCCTCTTCATGGCCGCATCGCAGACACGAGTCAGGGCGCCGGAAAGCCGCCCAGCCCTCGCGTCCACGTCCGGGCTAACGTCGCCCGCGGCCCATCGCTCGACGATAGCCGCCTCCTTTGCCAGTTCCCGGTCCAGCGTCCGCAGACGCCACCGCGGACCTTCCTCAACCGAACGGCGGTCCCCGACCGCCGGGGTCCCGGAGCCGGTGTCGACGATGTCGAACCATATGTAGCGATGGTCCGACAGCGTCTCCACCCCCTCGGCCACTTTCCAACCACGCGTGCGGCTCGCCAGGCCAGAACTGGCGAAGGACAGGTCAACGATGGAACAACCTGTCCCCGTTGGCCGCACGAACGTGTGGATCGACCCTCGGTTGAGCAGCACCAAGCCATTCGACACCGCCCATTCCTCTACCAACTCACCCCGGCTATCGGTGGCTGGAGATCCCCACGCCTGTGAGTGTGCGTTGAAGTCTCCAGCCACCACCACCGGGGTGGGAAGCCTCCCTTGGGATCTCGAGGCTGGAGTCCTCAAGAATGTTTATGAGGAAAGCGCCCTGGTGCGTAGAAATGGTGGACGGCCCCTTACGGACGATTCCGTTCTGGGGTGCCCCTTGCCGGCTCGCAGTGATTTAACCTCAGGCCTACCCTGCGAGTCAGTTTTAAGGTGAGGCGGAACACCGCGGGGTTTAGTGGGTAGGACGGCCCTCTCTCTCGGGCCGGGAGCCCCACACACCGTCCCTGCTGCCCCCGCAGCTGGGATGACGGTGCGTAAATGCATTCCCCGCGAAAACAAAAAAAAAAAAAATTTTCTGTCCTTCGCCTTTCTCACTCTTTCCACTCTTATCCATCCTTCATCTTCATTCGCTACTCTCCTTAGTCGCTCTATTACTTCCTCTCCAGTCTCTTTCTCATTTTTTTATGTTATAACTACGGAGTGCAGGGCCACTCGCCCCTGTGGCTGGTGACCAGACCGGCCCGACACGGCACCCGCATATGTCATAACTCCCTTGCTTTCTCTTTCTTTCTCTCTCTTGTCTTGTATTTCCATTTTCTCTCTCAATTCTATCATTATTTTACTATTTTCCTTTAGCATACTCTCATTCATACATCCCTTCTTTAGTCTCTCTTTCTCTCTCTTCTTGTTTTTCAATTTTATCTTTCAATTCTCTCATAAATTTACCATTCTCTATCAGCAGTCTTTCATTCTCCTCAATCTTCCGCACTATATCTTCGGTGGAACTTGCGTTCTCACCTCTGATCTCTACCGTTTTTCCTGTCTCTGATCTTTTCATTCTCCTTCTTTCATCTTCGTAGGCTTTTACAATTCGCAGTATCAGGTCCGCTCTGTCTTCTACTTCTCTCCTAATATCTCGTTTTAAATTACGAGCTTCTCCCAGTTGCTCCCTAATGACATCGTGCGCCAAGATTGCTGCGGCGCATCGGTTTTGAGCCGCCGGTACCAGCAGTGGTGCCAGCGCTATCTGTGGCTCTTTGGCTTTTGTAGTCTGAGAGCTAGCCCTAATTTCCCTTGTTGGTAGTGCCTTTTCGCGGAGCTCTAATTCGTCAACGCTTCTCCTGACAGGTTTTGTTGGTCTGCTCTCTATTGACTTTTGGGGACTTGCCTGGTTAGATGTTAATTCATCTCCAGACTTAGGAGAAGCTGTGGACCTTCTTACCGGTGTCCTATATCCGAACATATTAACAGAGATGTACGTCTCTTTGTAAAGTTATGAGTGAATCAATTACTCAAGCTAAATTAAACTACACTTAACGCAATAGCGTTGGTCGGGTTGATAGTCAAAAATAGTATATTTAAAAAGTTTGTATAAGTTATAAAATGTAGTCTTATTCTAAGTTTCGTCCTAATTCTAAGTCCTAGTCTAAATTATAAAGTACGATTTTGCTACCGTGTCTAACGGGGTCACGGCTCCAGGATCCGAGTGTGTGCTTTTGTGTGTCTATGTGTCTGTTAGTGTCGTGCTTGTACAGTGTCAATGTTGAGTGTGTCGTGTGCGTGTGCTAGGGCAAGTGTAAAATGTGTGTACAGTGCGTGTAAAGTGCGCACGTATGCAGCCTCGACTAAAGTCTGTTTTTTGAAGTTTGACGATTCGGACCAAACCGAACTGCCACCGTTGATCTAGGGTTTTTTCCAATTTAGTGTGCCAAAAACACAGCAAAATACGAGCTCTATCTAAAGCTGTTCTTAACCTACAGTTATCTGCTAGCTGTAGGCTAAGTCTTAATACTCCGAGTTCCGGCGCTTGCGCCACAGCCGGGAAAGCGGGGAGGGGGAGGGACCAGGAGACACCTCGATCATAGAGACCACACTGCTGTCTGAATCCGACAGCAGCAGGTCTCCCGACAGCCGACGCGGAGCAGCGTCGCAGCGCGAAAGCGAGACTCGCGCTTCTCTCATTCGGCTAGGCACTGGAGTGCCAGGCCTAGCCTTCCCTTCAAAATCATCCTTGTCGCCAGGTAAATCAGCGTCCGTTAAAAGTAAGCCAAATTCGTTTTTAAAAAATAAGTTATCGATCGTTTGTTTTGTATTAGTTTTGTTATTTGCCATAATTGTTCCCACGAGAGTGAGACGAAACAAAACGACTCCCTGGGTGACGCTCATTCCAGGGAGCGGGATGGATACTGTGGGGTGCTCCAGGTGCCCCACAGGCTTTAACGACTTCGCTGTCGGGTGTTATAGACTTTTCCCTGTCGCGGGCCGGCCAATGAAGGCAAGCCCTTCGGTCCCAAGGACCACCGCGTACCAACTGGTGCCACCAGTTGGATTGTTGCGAAGACCCCGGAGATTACGAAACGCGGGGAGGGGGGCTAGCCCTCCCCAACTCCGACGCTGGCACGAATGCCTGTAGGCCCCTGCGCGAGCAGACAGCCTACGCGTCCACACCACGAAACTTCGCTACTACCGGCCGTGGCCGGGAGCGACACCAACGATGTGATGCTTCTACCGGCGAGGCCGGGAGCGGTCACAAATACCGTAGGCCTTGCAGGCCAACCATACCACGACCCCCTCGTGCAATGGGGTCAACTGCACGTCCACAAAACGGCAACAAGGAGCTTCAACCGGCCAAAGCCGGGAGAAACGACAACGAAGACGAAAATCGACAACGAAGCGCTACTACCGGCCAGGCCGGGAGCTTTCACCTTTTCGCAGGCCTTGCAGGCCTGCCACGCTGCGACCCCCACGACATGGGGTCGACTGTCGGGATATTGGTACATTGGTTAACACACACAGTACTGAAGACTGCGCCCATTAGCCGATGCTCCAGGGTGCACCAGCAAAGCCCAGTTTCCACTCCCACCCGGGCGGTCCCCGGGGGGGATAGGAAACTGAACTGCCAACGTGGAGGTTCCCCGACCTAGCACCCCACCTAGCACCCCGGTTAGGTTTTTTTTTTTTTTTTTGTTTTCGCGGGGAATGCATTTACGCACCGTCATCCATGCTGCGGGGGCAGCAGGGACGGTGTGTGGGGCTCCCGGCCCGTGAGAGAGGGCCGTCCTACCCACTAAACGAAGCGAAGTAACGGTGGACGGCCCCTTCCGGACGAGATCGACCGCTGGAGACAGTCGGCTCGCGACGATCTCTTCCGGAAGTGGGCCGAGAGGTTGGTAGGCCCCTCAGTAAGCCCCCGGCTCGTGGGGGCTGTCCGGCCCGTCCTACGTGCTTGGGTAGAGAGGGCACACGGTGCGCCTACGTTCAACCTCAGTCAGCTCCTCACAGGGCATGGCGTATTCGCCAAGTACCTGTGGGAGGTGGCTGGGATGGAGCCGGACCCCGTGTGTCGTCACTGCTCAAGTGGCGTCGTGGACACGGCGGAGCACACACTCGCCGTGTGCCCGGCGTGGGACGGGCCGCGTATCGCCCTTACGGGCCTTGTCGGTATTAATTTGTCGCTGCCGGCTGTGGTGCAAGCCATGGTCGGCAGCCAACAGTGTTGGGCCGCCGTCGCCTCGTTTGCTAGCGAGGTGATGGCGGCGAAACGTGAGGAGTTGCGGGTGCGGGAGCGTACGGGACAGACGCTCCCGCCTCGCCGTCCGGTTCGGGGGCGTCGACGTGCTCATTACATGCGCGCCCCCGAATAGTGTCTGGCCGTGAGCGGAAGGTCGGGGGACCCCGCCCAACTGGCCACTTGGCGACGGGCACCCTTTCTGTGTTCCAGGGGGTGCCCACTTTCTGCGCACGCCCGTACCGGCCGCTCTCACCTCCTCTGCTTACAGAGGGGTGCTCGAGAGCGGTGGAGGTGCGGACTAGGTCTTCAGCTCCTTAGGGAGCTCCGGGATGGTCGCTTATCGACTGCCCCGAGACGGACCCCTCCGTTCTGGGGTGCCCCTTGCCGGCTCGCAGTGATTTAACCTCAGGCCTACCCTGCGAGTCGGTTTTAAGGTGAGGCGGAACACGACGGTGACGACATTGACGGTGCGTAAATGCATTCCCCGGGATTACAAAAAAAAAAAAAAACCTAACCTAACCTAACCAGCTGTTTTACCACAAGGTAGTTTTGATGACTCTTTCCAATAGTAAATACCTAACTTTTTTTTCCAAGTGACTGCGCTACACATTTAAATAAACTACATAAATTGACAAGGCGCTACATTATGTAACCTCAATTGTTATAGAAACTCTGTACTCGCTAATAACCAATCGACTCGCTGAACGATAAGAATATTTCGAAGGCGGAACCTAAGTAATAAACAAAAATACTACACGTATCGATCAAGTACGGCAACGGCTTCTAGTGCACATAAATTATTTTGATTTACTTTTGTTTTTAACCAAAACAAGACTGAACTGCGTGTAGGCGAAGACATTCTAGTTCTATAAGTCTATTGCTTTCACAAGCGAAACTAAGATTTCAATCAGCTACCAACAATATCAATATGTATCTTCAACAACTGGCCCGATCATATATTTAACCCACCTACAGTTAAATTGCTATTTTACTAAGCTGTAAACACTTGCTTTGGCTGGCATAGTAGTCATGGCTTATGATGGCTAGGCGAAAAGCAATGTGTGGCATGGAGTGTGGCTATTTGGGATAGGCAAAAGGCAATCGATAGCACCCACCTTAATAAGGTCTATGCAGAATGTGGCTCGTAGCAGCATCTGTCATTCGTGATGAGGCGGGTCGTGGTGGCGGTCTCCGTCGAGCGCCTTGGCAGGCATTGCGTCGTGCCGGTGTGGTAAGTCTTCCACGATGCAGACCTTGACGACCTAAACGCCCGTTGGCGAACATTCCGGTGATACCATCTTGACATCAAAGCAGGTGCGATTGTCGAATTATCGTAATACGGTAGTTCATTTCTTCCTAGTTCCTCAGGACTTCAGTGATGGAATATAGGAATGTGAAGTCTTGCTAAACTTGCGTGCAAAGGGTAGTCTCAGGAGAAGTAGGTTGATCTACTCCATAGTTTTGTCATTAGTTCACTTCAGAATGTCTTCTCTGTGGGGTTTTACATAATATTGTTAGGATACCCACATAATCACGATGTTTTTGAGAGTGCATGGAGTGCAATCTGCTTCTATTGTTCTTGTAATAGCAAGGTCCTGGTGGTGTAGTGATGGTATTTTCCCACTAGAACCGTTTATCTTTAATTTGGAATTTTCTTCTTCAAAATCAGCAGCAGTCTTCGACATTTTTTTTTTGAATCTTCGAATACTTGGATCCCACTTCACTTCTGAATTATTACAACGAGGTTATAGGGCAGTATAGAGAAATGATATTATAGCAAGTATGTCGACGTAGATTGTTTATTGCTTGACTTACAACGACAGAATGAACAGAGAAACACGTGCATACGCTATTTATACCATATAGTAGAAAACGACGTCACAACATGTGTCGACTATTAAACATATTTTCTGGCGTGGCGTTACACAAAGAATGTTACATTTATCATTCATATCACAGACTTTGGCGAAACCTTGGTTAACTCGACGCAAGGAAATGTAGCGTGTACCAATGTTGGGATTGGAAGGGCTGATTCATTATGGGCTGTCAAAATAGCACCTACACACTTTAGTTGAGAGAAATTAAACTGTAGAAATAATTTTTGAGAGTTGTATGTAGCATGTGTTACACTGAGTGCCATGGTGAGAGTCATGGGTCCAGTGCCACGTGTGCGTGGTGCGCGCGCAGAACGGCGGCGCTCGCCTCGGGGGAGCGCGCCGTCAGTCCGCAGCGAGCAGCGAGCAGCGCGCCACGAGACCGGCACCGCCGCCGAGCCACACACCACTAACTCTCGCTACTGTCGCGACACGTAGATTTCAAGCTAAACTTCACAAGTTATATTTATGTGCGCCAATCACAGAGTTCATGGGTAATACTCGTAAGTGCATAAGGACAGAGAGTGCGTGTGACTAGTTATTGAAAGTTGTATTACAAATGTGTGGTGGAGGAGTCTGTTGAGCGGACACGTGCTGGTGGTGATGGGCCAGTGGCGCCCCACCGCGCCGTGACGCAACTAACTACAATTGCAACTGTCTTGCATGTGAGTATCTCCAGAAACTAAAGCACATTTGAGAATTCGTTTCTAGATGCGTTTGTTTAGTACAATTCACAACTGTACTGTGGCTGGTTTCCACGCTGCAAAGGAACGGAAACATACACTAGAAAATAACCACTACAAAATATGGGTAATTAATTTATTGCCATATCGCAAGTAAAATAAAATAAATAATAAATAATGCTGGAAATTTATATAAATGAGGTGCCACCCACGCAGTACACTGTCCACTGTAAATCTCTTCAGACCCAAAACTTCCCTGATCTTAAAATATCGTTATTACTGGCAAAACTGATTAGTTATTAATAACGAACAATACTCAGGAACGTTATTATTTTAAAATATCGTGTCCAAAAATCTTTGTTCGATACGGAATTTTAATATTTTAAAGTATCACATAATTGATACACGCGCATAATGTGTTATTAGATAAATAAAAGAGGTACATTGGTACTCAAGTGAGGTGCGAAGCCCAGATCTCTATTATTACATTTGTTTCTCGTGTAGACCACCACTCGTAGGCGGTAGTATTCATGAGGTTGTAAGAGGCGAGGGTAGCAAGAACATAGCCATTACACTCCTGCCAAATAAGTCCAACTTAGCCCGACTTTACTTGCAACCCAATTACGTTATTACAATATACGAGCGGCCCCTCCAGGCTTGTATATATCATATCTATTTACATCATGTACATGAGTATCGAAGCGCTCTAAACCAGCTAACTCAGAGTCCGGTCAACTATCACTGCATAAAGCAACTTTTGCTTTGTCTTGGCCTCGGATGGGTGACCGCTTAGTCAAATTTTTCTATATTTATACCCCTGGAGGTGGCAGACAATCATACGGCCCACCAGATGAAAATTGATCGCCGTAGCCTATAGACGTGGGAAACCCAAAGTTGCAGAACTAGCGCAGCTGACCTTGTAAAAACCTTCTAATACCCCTTTTGAAGAACCCCATACAGTGGACGCTCGGGAAAATCCAGACAGGGAGCTCATTCCAGAAGCTAAGCGTACGCGGAAGCTAGTATCTATCGGATCTTTCCGTATGCGAGCGCTCGGGACGTAAAGCGTGAGGGTGAACACCGGCTGAACATAGAAACAGACCATTGCATAGACGATACAACACGCATAATAATAAATATAAAGATTCTCGAGCGTTTCCGTGCTTTGGAAGGCACGTTAAGCCGTTGGTGCCAGGTGGTCAGTAACATGGCAGGCGTTAAGCCAAGTTGAAGGACTTATTTTGGGTGGCTTGAAGAATTTCAACAGCAAATTTCAACTTGCTGCTGTCCATTTCAACACGGCAATGGGCTCACCATCTGTTACATTAATAAGTAAATAAACATTGTGGGAGTGTTGTATTTATATCAAATATGTAAAATGTGAGAGTATAGTATGCTTCTGCCACCTCTTCATAACTAAGGTTGTAATAATAATAATAATAATAACAATACCCCTCGAGGACAGTCGTTAACTTTTATAGGATTAACGCAACCCTATGAGGGCATAGTAGATTTGCTTTTTGATTTATCCACTTTCTGATACCAACAAAAAATGTATTAGTAAGTTATTGAAAAGCTCACATCCGCAGGGCAGCTTGTGGCGAGCTGAATGTGCGTGGCTACACATCGGTCCCGATTCCTTAGAGTTTTGTTGCCCTTCTGCACCGGTTAGGATTTAATGGCCTAACGGGAGAGCAGTGAGAGTGCTACTCCCGGGAGTGCAGCAAATCTCAACTCTGGCTTGCCTTAATTGGCCGGTCAGAGGGAGGGAGCCAGAGATATATGCTCGGGGGTGGAAGTGTCATTTTCAAGGGCATAACTACGGGGAAGCCCGCTCCGGGCCTGTCCCGCGAAGGTGAAACCGGCGCCGCACCGCTCGACACCCCAAGCCGCTCACATCGGTGTTGCCCTCTGTCGCCTTACAGGCTTATCATACCTATGGCGATTGTATAGGGGCCCATCTAGTGAGTTGGCAAGTCACCGTCTGCCAGTATTTTGATAATAATATATTAAAATGGCAGACGCCGTCTTTAACCATAGTTTTAGTTACATACTCCATTTAACCTTCAACACAATAGCCCATTTAGTAGTTAGCATATTGTACAATAGTTTAACTCCCATTGGAGGTGGTCCATTATCGTTCTTCTAGATAAGGCGGGCGTGGACTATCTGCAGTGGGGGTCCCATTCCCTATTAGATTAAAATTCTCAAAGGGCCTCTGCGTGTTGGACCTATGTCCCCATGTAAGCCTACCAAAAGTCCGGGTATCTTCAGGAGAAAAAAAAGAAGATACCCGAGAAGAAGAGACATAATAATAAATCTCGTGAAAGCAGAAAAAGAAAAACAATTGAAATATTTGGACTTGGCTCACGAGATTGTTGACATGTGGGATGTGGATTCGGCAATCATTGTCCCGATAGTCGTATCAGCACATGGGTTGCTTGCCAAGAGCCTCGACCTACATCTTATGAGGCTCGCGTTAGGCAGTTGGATCGGGAGTTTGATGCAGAAGGCAGTTCTCCTCGACACGGCACGCATTGTCAGGAGGTTCCTATCTCTGGAGCCCTAACCACCGGTAGCTTGGTCCCTGTACCCGATACCGGTGGGCTCCTACTTTTTATATTTTTAAATGTTTTTTTTTTAGATATATTTAAAAATGTAATTTGTATGTCTGTATAGTTAATAAAGAGAATAATAATAATAATAATAATTTATTCGGCTCCATCGTGGCCTCGCGGTCTCAGTGTTCTGTAAACGATCACTGAGTTACGCAACTTTCACTATGGCTGGTCCTCGGATGGGTGACCACTTTGTGGCATTTACATTTGCGAGCGTTTCCGTGCTTCGGAAGGCACGTTAAGCCGTTGGTCCCGGTTGCCAGTAAAATGGCAGTCGTTAAGCCTGGTTGAATGCCTTATGGGCGGCATGAAAAATTTCAACAGCAGGTAGCCACAACCTGCGTCTGTCTATTTCAACACGGCAATGGGCTCAACACCTATTACGTGGGACAGAAATCCACACGGTGAAAAGTGGGCATATAATATGCCTCTGCCACCCCTTCGGGGATAAGGCGTGATGGATATTTATTTATTTATTTTATTTATGTAATTATTGACTTTGTCAAAAGAGTTCAAGTGAATACATTACAATCTAAATCTTAGCTACTTATCTGAACTAGGATGAACCTGTGTCTCAGACGATCGCTTGACTGATTTGAATGTAAACATGAATCTATTGGTTTCCAAAATAAAAAAGAAAATTACCACATATTTAAATATACAAACAGAATATTAACTTATAATTTCTAATATTTTTTCCATGTCATCATAATTGAGTTTACGCAAGTAATCAGACAGTCTTGTTGCACAATTACTATTGTTATAAATATTCAGTAACGCGTTAAACTTATAAAAAAATGGACCTAAGAATATGTAAAATCTTTAAAAAAAAAAAAGTTATTCGCTCTGAAGGGAAAATTAGGAAATGGGTGCAAGATACAAGTAGCAACAAATCGTGAGTTTCTGCACTTTTTACTTGCTTTGTATGGTGTCAACAATGCAATTTTACATCAACCTATCTAAGAGTAAATAAATCATGGTTAGTACAACTAATAGTATATTTGAAAAAACATTTGATACATGGAATGAGTATGTTACATCATTACCACAAAATAAGCAGCAAATAATACGTTTACATGTGAATATAAGGTCTATTATATTGAATTTCGCACAGATTGAGTATATGGTTGCTTGGAGCCCTCGATTGGTTGATATTGATGTATTGACAGAAGTGAACCTAAGGGAAGCGTGTTCGCCATTGTTCGAATTACATAATTATAATATGTACACTAATTTAAGAACAAAAAAAGGGGCGGAGGAGTTATTTTGTATATTCATAAAAAAATAAAATTTACTAGGTCACCCGTATGTTCATTTTTTAGTGAAATTACTATGGGGTTAGCCGAAATAAATAATGAACAAATCGCTATAATTAGCCTGTATAGGCCCCCTAATCTTTCAATAACGAGTTTCACCAGGGAACTTAGCTATTTAATTTAAAACAAAGCCGAAAAGTGTGATATCCTCATATTAGGTGATATTAATGTCGATATTATGAAAAACTGTAACATGGCATCTGAATATATTGGTACATTATGCGGCTTAGGATTAACGAGTTGTATTAATTTATATAAACGGGTAGAAAAAAAAGGTAACTTAATTACTAAGGCCCACTGGCGTGATCTTGGGTTAATGTGTATAACTCGGAGGTATGGACTAACCCCGTGTTAAATCATTAATTTGTCTCGCATCACCCCGAGTTAAGGGTATACCTAGGGTTAAATCGCTAAAATTTTAACTCACCGATTTCTGAGGGTTAATTCGTCAAGCGTTGGGTTAGCAGCTGACAGACAATGTAGTGGCACTTGACACATGCGTGACACGGACTCCTCAAAGTGACACGCCGCGCAAACATAATACGATGAAAATAAAATGCACTCGGCTGTCATGTTACATTCATTCGAGTAAGAAAAAGTCTTATCTGGCAAACTGTGGTGTAAAAGAGATAAACATACCTGTTTCATTCTTTGTTCAATAATTAATGTTTCGTTGGATGACATAGAGTGACATAAAACACTGGGTTAGTTAACCCGATGATATTTTTCTATGGTGCAAGACATGATTAGGGTTAAAAAGTTATTTACTTAATTCCAAGTTAACTAACTCTATAATTAATTATTTAACCCCAGCATTCACGCAAGTGGGCCTAAGTCGTGTATAGATCACGTATTCGTACGGGGCAGCTCAGCGACGGCGGCTACGATTTATTCCGCGGTGGTAAATGAGTCACCAGCTGATAACTACGGCCGAGAGATGTGGCGAGCAAACGTGTCGTGTATACATACGATAGTGCACGGTTGCTGGCTGAGTTGCACCGGGCGGACTGGAATGCGTGTCTTTCTTGTAAATCAACTAGCAAAATTTATGAAAAAATATGCAGCACGTTTTCGGATGCGTATGAGCTGTGTAGACAGCGTAAAATTAAGTTAAACAAGTATAAAACAAACGCGTGTAACTGGGTGAATAAACGAGTAATATATATGTGTAAACAACGTAATGAGTTATACAAAATATACAAAAAGGTGCCGACGATTGAGAACAAGATTATTTACAATAAATATAGAAATAAATGTAATAAATATATCAACTATACGAAAAACTAATTTTACAAGAGAGAAATTATGAAAAACTTTAATAATTCTAAAAAAATATGGCAATTTGTAAATATGATATGCGGCAGGGTTGTCAACTCAGTTGATGAAACGATTCAAAAATACTTTTCGTTTTGCAATAAAGATGCAGCGGATATGTTTGCTAGGGAGTTTAAAAAAAATACAGATGTAAATATATTTACGTGTGATAGGAGAATATTAACTGGGTTGACAGATAATGGCGGGTTGGGGGCGGACGTGACGATGAGGTTACCAAAAATAAATAACGAGGAAACATATAAAATTATAAACAGATTAAACCTTAACAAAACCCCAGGTATAGACGGAATTCGAGCAATTGATACTAAAAATATTAGCCATGAAATAACACCTGTAATTACGCATTTGATTAATAGATGCATCGTCACGTCCACCTACCCTGACAGCTTAAAAATAGGCGTGGTGCGCCCTATATATAAAAAGGGTGAACACGATGACTGTAACAACTACCGTCCTATCACCATACTGTCTTGTATCGATAAGATAATTGAGAGGTACGTAGGGGATAAACTCAGTCACTTCTTGCATTCGCACGATATAATACATGATAAACAGTACGGTTTCCAAAAGGGTTGGAGCACATCTCAATTACTTTGTCAATTTACTGATGAGATTAATGAGCACCTAAATGAAAGACGTCACGTTCTTGTTGTTTTCATTGATTTTAGTAGGGCTTTTGATATGCTACAATATAATGTGTTGTATGAGAGATTGGAGAAAGCTGGCATACGAGGCCCACTCTTAAGATTTTTCCAAAACTATCATCAAAATAGGCACACAAAAGTAAAAGTAGGAAATGCATACAGTGATAACATAAATACAACCAAAGGCACGGCACAAGGCTCGACAATTGGCCCTAATGAATATATAATTTATGTAAATCAAATGTGTAATCTGTTTGAGCACGGCTCCGTGTACCAGTTCGCTGATGACACATGCTTAATAGTAGCTGACAGAGACATACGGACTGCTGAGCTCAAACTGCAGGAAAATTTTAATAAAATGTGTCAATAGGCACACGACGTAGGTTTATTGATAAACGCTAAAAAAAATAAATATATGTGTATAGAATCATCTCACAACATAAGCAGTTATACGCCAAATATAGTAGCACATGAGCATGAATGTCTGCATAATAACCTTTTGTGTAAGCCCAATAGCACATGTACCAAGCTCGAGCGAGTATCTGAACATATGTACCTAGGCCTAATAATAGACAACCGATTTAACTGGGGTGCCCATATAGAACATGTTTGTAAAAAGTTAAGAGCCATTCTCAGTAAGTTGAATATTATGAAGAACAAAATGCCATTTAAAACTTTACGCTTATTATACCTGGCATTGGCTGATTCTGTTATTGGCTACGGCTTATGTAGCTATGGTCGCACCTACAGGACATATGTTGCGAGAGTATATAGGTTGCAGGTAAGATTGTTGAAAGCTATTGTCCCGCATAATGTTAAAAATGAACAAAGTGACAATTATAATAATTTGTTTAAATACTGCCAGGTATTACCAATTCATTCTAAAATTATAATGGCCATTATGAGAAGAAACTGTAAATACTGATAAACTTTGTAAAAGGACACGTAATGATAACTTGAGAAATTTGTCATATTTAAAAAAATATTGTATTCCAAATTTTAATAATCTTTATGGAACCAGAACAAGTCGTTACATGCTGCCTAGTGTTATGAATAGATTGCCTGAAAAAATTATATGTAAATATGTCACTATACAACCGTTTTTAAAAACCTTGCATAAATACTTGCTAGAAAATTTAGATTTGAATAATGAATGTATAAATTAATAATGATGATTTTAATATTGATGATTGTTTAGGTGTAGCTTCTTGTTTTAACGACGTGTAGTACCTATTATAATTTATTTATTTTATCTTCATTTTATGTCATAATATAATTATTAGTAAATTGTTAACTCCTGCTCGCGCAAAAACCTTCGAGGTTTATGAGGAGTAGTTGTAATATAATATTTATGATTATTGTAATTTATTGGTCAATAAATAAAAAAAAAAACATATATTACATATGCATGTCTAGTTTGAATACTGTTACAGACCTAGTCCTTCCTTCTTCTATCTGGCGGTATCATAGTGAGAGGCAATTCAGCGTGTTTTTTTAGTACAAGTTGAAGTATAAACAACTGTCGCACTGTTAAAACTTCACATTCCTTATACAGTTAATGTGTTGGGAATAAATAGAGACGGAATGTCGAAACCTTTAGTAGTGCTCTTTGTGCACGTTCCAGAGGAAGTAAAATCACCTTTGCAGCTCCACCCCAGGAGGTGATACAATATGAGAATATGGACTGGCACAAAGCATAGTATACTTGTCTAATTAGAGAATAGTCAGCAATATTGCGCAAATTTTTAAATATATAAATTAATTTACGTACTCTGTTACATAGCAAATCAATATGTTTACGGAAATTTAAATTACAGTCTAGAGTAATGCCTAGGTATTTTACATCGTCTGTTATATCTAAAGTAGGGCAAGTGCATGTTATGTCAGCAAACCTGTTGCAATTATGCGCATATATGTTTAGGTTAGTATTGTGATTTTTATTGTTCCTCATTCTAAAAATAATGTACTTAGTTTTATTTGTATGCAGGGTTAGTAAGTTTTCTTGAAGCCAATTAAATACCGTATCAAAACCTTTCTGAGCGACTTTATAGACATCCTCGCGTGATTCAGCTGAGAAAAGTAATGCAGTGTCGTCTGCATATGACATTATAATCCCTTCTTCTAGTGTAAGGTTGCATAAGTCATTTATATAGATAAGAAACAGGGTCGGTGATAAAATACTGCCCTGCGGCAATCCATAACAGGTATTTTTCAATTGAGTGCTTGTCCACTGGCCAATTTTTATACATTGATATCGATCACTAAGAAAATCCGAAATCAGTTGTAGTTGAATTTCTCTTATCCCCAGTGCTTCAAGCTTCCGCAAAAGAATAGTACAAGATATAGTATCAAAAGCTTTAGCGAGGTCTAAAAAAATTCCAATGGTGTGCATGCCCCTATCCAGATTGCTAGTTATGTAATTGGTCATTTGATGCACTGCGTGATCAGTTGATCTTTTTGGTCGAAAACCAAATTGATTTTCTGAGAGCAATTTTTTATCTCCGAGATATCGGATCAATCTATTGTTTACTATTTTTTCTAATATTTTTGATAGGCCCGATAGTATTGAAATTGGTCCATAGTTATTAATAGTTTTCGGATTTCCAGATTTTAGAATAGGTATGATGGCCTTTTAAAGCAGTTTAGGGAAAGTGCCTGTGTGCAAACAAGTTTGAAAAATGTGCGTTAGGGGAGGCGCAAGTATATTCTAAAATCTTTTTAGAATAAAATTGGATATATTGTCCCAACCGACAGTGCATGAGTCTTTTAATCCACTGATAATTCTCAATACTTCGTCTATATCCGTGTCCAGTAAGACGAACGAATTTAGAGTAGAGAAGTGCGGTCTTGTTCTATTCCGAGGAGCTGAGCTAATTGCTTTTTCTGCTAGAATTTTTCCAACGTTTACAAAAAAAATATTAATTTTGTACATCTCATAGGCAGGTTCGGAGTCTGTGGATAATAAATCTAGTGGTGGTGCGTGCTTTTTTAATTGGAAAGTATTATTTTTAATAACTTTCCAAACCAATTTGTTGTTTTGCCGGCCTTTTGTAATTCACACTTTTCATACTGTATTTTCAGTTTTTTCAGCAGACCATTGCAAAAGTTTCTATACCGCTTATAAGATAAACTTAGTATTTGGTTGTTGGATGCTAATTTTACTTTGTGGTGTAATTTGTCTCTGTGTCTTATGCAACGGACTAGACCTACGCCTGGTCCTACCTATCCATGGTTTAGTGTTAATATACTTTCTAGAGGTTATCGAAGTGTAGGAATTTTTCAATATAATCCCTTGTAGTGAATTTATAAAATAGCTTAGGGAAATATTTGCATCATCTAATTTATAAACTGGGTCGAAATTAATTTTACGAATATCTCTTTCAAGGTTAGTCATGTTTAGCCTAGTATTGCTGTGCATGCACTTTTTTCTAGATATAGATAATTGTAATGTTAGTAAAATTGTTTGATGATCTGTGAGAGTAGAGTTAGTAACCGATGTTAGTGCTGGTTTATTTGTTTTTATTATAAAATGATCTAAACATGAACCAGTTATGAAAGTGGGAAGATTATGGGTTGGTAGTTATCCATGACCTGAACAGATATTCAAATATTTATCTACCTGTTTATGTCGCCGACAAGGATTATGGTTTTAAATGATGATAAGCCTTTTAAGGTAATATCAAGTGATTCTAAAAATGAGTCTACACTTAGAAAGGGGGTCTATATACAGCTAAAATTACAATGTCGATAGTAATTCTAATCAATAAAAAATTACAGGCCAATAATGGAGGTTCCTCCTCGCTTATATCCAGGTATCTTTTTGCATAAACAACTAAACCATCATTTTGGTAAAATATTTTCTCTGTTTTATAGGCCATAAAACCATCGAGAGGTGGTAAGATTGTCTGTTCTGACAACCAACATTCTGTCAGTACAATAATATCACAGCTTACGTCGAGTTATGCATTAAAACTTGAAACCCCTGAATGTTCCGATTTATGCTACGGATGTTTTGTGTAAGCAGTGATAGTGACTTTTCAGCAGCAGGCAACAACAATTTACACTCTTCAATCTCACAATATTTTACATCTGACACAGAAAAAATGTCTAAATCACCGATCAGTTTTTCGGTCATATAAATAAAACAATTAAAAACTAAGTTAAAAGTGCTTACTGATTAAAGGAGTAGGTGGCGCTTATAGGCGCCTTCATAGTCAATGATATATTTGTCCTCTGCATACTTACGGGCGGGACAGGTTACATCACCGGTTTGGTGATCACACCTCCTCTTAAAGCGTTTGCACGTAGCACATTTGGAGGAAGATTTTTTGCTGCATTCTTTAATTGAGTGCCCTTGCTCTCCGCAGTAGCTGCAGGTAGTGTCTGTTTCACGACAAAATTTAGCTGCATGGCCATACTGTTGGCACTTGAAGCACCGAGTTACAATAGTAAAGTCCTTAACTGGGCAGGAAGTCCAATTTATAAATATTCGTCTTTGGTAGCCTTGCGGCACAGATTAGTAACGCGTAGTTTTTGGTCGGAGTTCATTTTTCCTTCAGTAACTATCGAGCACACCTCATTCAACGTTGCCTCAACAAACGACCTCCATTTCTGGATCTCCGCCATGGGTTTAACTTCAGAAGGCAGTTCATTGTCACTGTTCGGGCACGGATTTTCTTCCATAGGGATGAGTTGAGAGGGCGGCGTCGGTGGTGGGCTTCTACGCATTAGTTGACTTCGGCTAAATGGACTGAATCCTGTATTAGACATTTCTAGCACAGATTCCACTCTTGTCTATGAGATATCACTTCGACATATTACTCACGTGCAATGACAAACACTAAAATAACTGACACTGCGGAAATAAGTGTAGTGACACAAATAAAAGTACTCGATTCCTTAATACATTTTCATATTTTGTAAAATAACACGTCTGCTTAGCCAAGCGATCGATCGATGAATCCGATGAATCCGAGGTGTAAATGTAATAAGATAACATTCACACCTTTAACGCATCAAATTATAATTACTAAATTACAATAGTTAGACATGAAGATTCTCAGTACATTTTCAAATTGTATTAACAATAGTTTTCGCAACATAGGCAATGTTGCACTGGAACATCTTTCCGACGAGTTACCCGGGGCATCCGGCACTAGACAGTTAGGCAGACATTGTGTGGTTTTAGCCGGTTCGGTCTGGCATGACATCCGAGGGAATTTCCATACGTTAAAAAAGCATATGCAATTATAATAAAAGCATAGTAAAGAGTTAATCTAGTATTTTTCACTATCACACAGTTCAACCTCATTTCGATCTATTTTACTGATATAGTATAAAAATGTTTTTAGTAAAATAGGTTTTTATATAATTTAGAAAGTCGATGTCTATTATTAACTTTCTTGAAATTTTTTAAAGTTTCCACTTTGTCAAAGAAAATGCAATTCGTTTTGTTCTTGTTTCTTAGGACTATGTCTTTCGCGATTACTGTATTATCATGTTCGTTAGCTCAGACAAGAAAGACACTACTATAATTCGGAACTTTCACTTCCGCATCGATTGTTCCCATACAAAAATCATTTTACCATTGAACTTAATTAAATTAATATTACCATTAAATTGTTTTGTATCATGATTTATACATACATACATACATATTGTCACACCTTTATCCCCGAAGCTGTAGGCAGAGGCATATTAAACGCCCATATTTCACCGTATGCATTTTTGTCCCACGTAACAGGTGGTGAGTCCATTGCCGTGTTGAAATGGCCTGCGCCTGTCCATTTCAACACGGAATAAATTAAATACAATAAAGGAAGTGCCGAATAAATTAAATACAATAAAGGAAGAAATTTTGAACTCGTTGCCTTTTTAGTGAGGTTGTAACAAAAAGGCTAAAAGGTCTAATGTGCTAGACACTAATTAGCACGACCAATTAGAGTCCTGGTAGTCTTGGAATGGCTCATGATTTACGATACAAAATAATTTACTGCCATTATAATATTAAATGAACACTTAGTAGTAAACAGAAAATACGATAGATGTTACCTAGATGCTAGACACTTAAATGTGTTTAAAGTTCCAGAACGAAATAATAGATTTGATTTGTGGCCAATTATAAAATTACATAAATTTAATATCATAATGATAATAAACACATTAAAATGTGTGCTATAGCTAAAAGTTTATACGAGGCATGACTTTTAAGTTTGTTGTTTGAAAAATAAATACCAACTAGAACGTTATAGTGTTTTTTATTGTTTTCACCGCGTAGCTTAATACACTTTTGGATTCGCTCAAACCAGTTATTATAACATTTATGCCACTCTAAAGTGACTGTTCAAAATGGCTAACTTGAAATCGTCGACTGCTTCTTTACCAGACTGTTCCAGTCCACGAAAACTTTTTTAATTTTAGGGAATGTTAAGAAATCGTCAGGGCTTAAGTCAGGACTACCTGTGTGAACCTGGCACCCTATTTGCAAAAATCAAATTTTTTTTGCGTATGCTTGAAAAGTTTGGTATGTAGTTGATTGTACTAAAAAAATTTTTGTTTGTAGTTGAGCCGAAAAAATATTCCAAATACTCGTTTTCCCGGAATCTGGACTGAACTACTCCAGTTGCGAAGATTGGACGACTACTATAAACTTCTAGTATTAACTTCTAAACTTAGTAGTCGTCCAATCTTCACAACTGGAGTAGTTCAGTCCAGATTCCGGGAAAACGAGTATTACTTAACTTGATCGATCTCAATCAATTTTCGCCCTACTACAATCGAAAATTCCTCCACTACAAACCTCCACGAGCACTTTAATTAAAAAAAAACTCAATTTATTAATAATTTATTTATCTAGACGCGTTGGTACATGCATATATGCACACACTATAGCTGCGTATCGTAACGGGGTGTAGCGAGTCCAGAGATTTATCTCATCTAAAAAATTGCTACGCAACCTCTTCCACGTCGGAATCCGCATTGAGCCTCCCATAAATACCTTTCAGACTTTTCTTGCATTCTTGCCGTTATAATCTTTGCATACACCTTACTAGCTAAGCTGACCAAGCTGATCGCCCTGTAGCTGGAGCAGTTTAGGCGTGAGCCTTTCCCTTTGTAAATAGGTACTACAACTGCTATTCGCCAGTCATCTGGGACCTCACCCGTCCGCCAGCGCAAGTTGCATAACAGTCAAAGAGTGTCCCAGACGCGCGACCCACCGTACTTGATCATCTCAGCAGTAACTCTGTCTTTTCCCTCAGCCTTACCACATTTCATACTTCTTATCGCTTGTTCAATTTCTTTCATACTAATGACTTCAATGACATCGGGATCCGGAGCATCGAAGTGAGCTCCACTTCCTGACGTGGCAATTCTGTCTTTTCTTGCATACATCTTTCCATAATATTCACTCCATCTCTGCAGGACGTCAGTTTGGTCTGTTAGGACGTCATTGTTAACACTAAGCACTTTTTTCATACTGCAGATTGCCGAACAACTCCGGGTCTTGCCTACCTCTTTCCAGAAAAGCCTGGCATTATCCCGGAAATTGGACGACAACCTTTCATCCGCTTTCATTCTGCACCTTTCACGAGCTTCTTCTATCAGTGCCTTCGTGTTAACTTTTTGCAGCTTGTATCTCTCTTTCATATTAAAATCATTCCGCGAGGCTAAGTAGTCTAACCATGCTTTCTTCTTCATTCGAACTGCTTCTTTCACTTCCTCAATCCATCATGCGTCACGCTTATTACTACTGCCTCTTCTCGTTTCTCCACACACTTCCACAGCGGCATTTACCATACTATCCCTAAGGTTCTGCCATACACTTTCCACATTCTCACTACTAACATTGACGTCGTCAAGCTTTTCGGCTACCCTTTCTTTATATTTATCCCTAATGGATGCATCCTGCAGCTTCCAGCTTTTGATGCTATGAGTCGGCTCAGGATCAGGAACCTCGGTACGATGACGCCAACTCGCGAACAGACCCCTTATCCTCGTTATTATAGTGGTCTGATCCCAGCTCAGCGCCTCGATAAACCCTTGTGTCCATCACCTGTTTACGGAGCCGACTATCCATTAGGAATAGATCTATCATACTTCTCTTTGACTTACATCTCCTCGTATACATATGAATATGTTTGTGGTTGAACATTGTGTTCGCCACAAACAAATCCTTTTCCTTACAAAATTAAACTTACTTGCCAGCGTCATTCACCCTTTTATCCCTATACTTCCCGAATACCGACTCAATACCATCGCGAGCGGTACCCACCCATCCACTCAAGTCTCCACATACTATAAGTTTTTCATTTCCTTCTATCACATTTAGAGCTTCTCTCATACTCTCCCAGAAGTCCTCTAGCTCACTCGCGTTCGACGAAGATACTGGCGCGTCAGCAATTACCAGGAAAATCTACGTCAAACCAAGTTTTAGACGGATCCAGAGGATTCTAGGACCTACCAGTTTATACTCATACATACCGGAGGCCAATTGCGAGGACAACAAAATTCCAACCCTCCGACTCTGGTACTCCAGACCATAGCGCGAGCACCCCACCCGGGAGCTCCACGACTTCGCTGCCCTTGCGCTTGGTCTCTGTCAAGCACACTACATCTAACTTTCTCTCATTCATAACATCCATCAACTCATTCAACTTATCTGCCATTCCTCCCCTAACATTCCACGCAGCTACCCTGCACTCCGTCCTCCACTTCCCGCTGTGTCGGGCCACGCGTGTAGGGTGGCGGTCCCCTACGCCGCTCTGGCACACACTTTTCGCACCAGCGGGGACGAACTGGTGCGCGTCGCCTCGGGGGCACGCCCTAGCATTATTCGCCCTGGTGGCACTCGTGTTGGAGTAGAATTGCAGCCGTAGCTGGCAGGGATGGCGACGTGCACGCTTCTACTCTTCATCCCCAGTAATTCAGTCGAAATCGCTCGAAAACGAGATTTACTCAACTTGATCGATCTCATATTTTATATATGATGGTACGTGGTCGCGGCCACGGGCGCTGCAACGCGCTCGAAACGTCGGTGAATGTAAGTACAAAATTGATTCTGGTGAAGTCCCCGAGTAGTATATAAAATATGAGTATAAACCGCGAAAGTTTAAAAATAACATTGATCGATCTCAATCAATTTTCGTTCTACTACAATCGAAAATTCTTCCACTACTAACCTCTACGAGCATATTTGAGTCAGTTTTGACGTTTATAGTAGTCGTCCAATCTTCGCAACCGAGTAATTCAGTCCAGATTCTGAGAAAACGAGTTTTACTCAACTTGATCGATCTCAATCAATTTTCGTCCTATTAAAATCGAAAATTCTTCCACTACAAACCTCTACGAGCATGTTTGAGTCATTTTTGACGTTTGTAGTAGTCATCCAATCTTCATAACTGGAGTAATTCAGTCGATATCACTCGAAACCGAGTTTTACTCAACTTGATCGATCCCAATCAATTTTCGTCCTACTACAATCGCAAATTCCTCCAATTCAAACCTCTACGATCATGTTTGAGTCATTTTTGACGTTTGTAGTAGTTGTCCAATTTTCACAACTGGAGTAATTCAGTCCAGATTCCGAGAAAACGAGTTTTACTCAATAGATCGATTTTAATCAATTTTCGTCCTACTACAATCGAAAATTCCTCCACTACAAACCTCTACGAGCATGTTTGAGTCATTTTTGACGTTTGTAGTAGTCGTCCAATCTTCACAACTGTAGTAATTCAGTGAAGATTCCGAGAAAACGAGTTTTACTCAACTTGATCGATCTCAATCAATTTACGTCCTAATACAATCAAAAATTATTCCACTACTAACCTCTACGAGCATCTTCCAGTCATTTTTGACGTTTGTAGTAGTCGTCCAAACTTCACAACTGGAGTAATTCAGTCGTGATCGCTCGAAAACGAGTTTTACTCAGCTTTTTCGTTTCCATTTCATCTTCTCAACCGAAGTTGTTCAGACGAGATCCTTCTAAAACGAGTTTTACTCAACTTCATCGATTCTAATGAATTTCTCTTCTAACAGACTTAAAAGTTCTTCCACTACAAACCTCAAATCAGACAAAAGGTTTAATAACTAGTAACTATTGTCAAAAAAAAAACGAAATTTTTTTTTTTTTAGATAAATAACTGCAAACGAAAATTCGTTCACTACAATCAACTACTAACGATTCTTCATACAAATCAACCGTTAGAATTGAATTTTTATAAATCCGGGGGTTGGCTATTTTTGGTTTATCCATAATATTTTTTCGGTTCAAATACAAACAAATTTTTTTTTACTATAATCAACTACATACCAAGCTTTTCAAGAATACGCAAAAAAAAGCCAGCAAGTAGGGTGCCAGGTTCACACAGGTGCCGCGTGAGCTTGCGTTGTCGTGGTGCAGGATGATGCGTCGCTTTGAGTTAGATTTTCGAAGTTCCGCGATGACTTGTGGTAAACAAACTGTGGTATACCACTCTGCCTTAACCATTCTACGACCTCCAAGTGCAATAGTCGCAACATGACCGGTTTTCCCAACGAACGTGGCCACCATCTTCTTTGAAGTGCTTCGAGAACGAGCAACTGTAGTCGGCTTTGGCTCGTCTTGAAAAACCCAGATTGTAGATTGTTGTTTGGAATCAGTATCGTAGGCGTAGATCCACGATTCGTCACCACTGATGATGTCGTAGACGTGATTTGACTCTCCTCGGTTGAATCTTTGCAGAGTTTTCTTGCACCATCTGACGCGGGCTGCATGTGATCGTCGGAAAGCAGATGCGGTATCCAACGGCAAACTAGCTTTCTCACACCAAGCGCTTCTTGCAAGATCTTCTGAATGAATGTCCCCGAGATGCCTTATAGAGCCTTTATCTCACGATACGTCACATGACGATCTTCGAAAATTAGTTGTCTCACAGTAATGATGTTATCGGTGAAGTGAAGGCGGATTTTGGGCGTCCTTAGCGAGATTTGTCACTAACACTTGTATGTCCACGTTCGAATTCTAAATAGCAGCGTTCGACAGTCTGCAGACATGGGGCTTCATCATTGAACACAGGTGTTAGCTCTTCAAAACTTTTAAGACGTGTCAGGCCTCTACTAAAGTTGTAGAAAATTATTGCACGAACATTTTCCTTAGCAAGATTCATTTTCGTACGTAACCTGACAAATTCCAATCGACCACGCTGTGACTAAACTTTTATTAATCCTAATACTTTCAACTGTTTTGAGATTCAAAATTTAAACACATTCGAATATAGAACAGTTCCGAATTCAAAATTATGGAAATATGGAAACGACAGAACTTAAAAGGCATGCCTAATATTTTACATAGCCGCGTAATGTCGATAAAAAATAGAGCTGTTAATAGGTTTGCTTAAATCCAATGTGGTATTGCATTTTTTTATACCAGACAAGCTTACGGCCCACCTGATGAAAAGTGGTCACCGTAGCCTATGGACGTTTGCAACACCAGAGGTGCAGCACTGGCGCTGCTGACCCTTTAAAAACCTTCTAAGACCCCTTTCGAAGAACCCCATACTGTAATACACAATATGCATATTGTAATACATAATATCATTTTCATGCAACTGACAGCTGCTTTCACGGTCCCAATCGTGCCAAAGCAGAGTGACGTGAACTGTCGACATCATGTAACCCACTGCTGGTCGGTCGGGTGCACCAGGTCCACGTGCTGGCACTCCTTCAGTTGTGTGCCTCCGGTAGATGCGTGGATGTCCGGCGCCACCCTTCCAGGCTCAGGGTACCCGCTGAACGAACTAATCTATTCATTTATTTCAGACATGAAATGTAATCTATTGTAACAATTATAAGTCCTCACTTATTAAAACAAGGTAACACATTTAATACCAAACATAAAAATAACTTAGACACCCTCTTGCCAGAGTATACGTACTAGTGGAATGCGGATCTAGGTTCTGATGTTGCTTGCACCAGACATTAAAATTCTTGCTCACTCGCACAATTCTGGCGATAGTTGAATTTTACTCTTGGTACAGTCAAAGTACTGAGACACAGGTTCATCCTAGTTCAGATAAGTAGCTAAGATTTACATTGTAATGTATTCACTTGAACTCTTTTGACAAAGTCAATAATTACATAAATATTTTAATTAATAGCCAAGTCATAGTAAGCATTATATAAAATTTTATAAATGTTAAGTACCATGTAAGTTAACAAATAAGTTTTATGGAGCCGAATAAAACGCTCCCACTCCGTGAACCCATTGAATGTCACATTGATGGGAATACGGAAAAAAATTTTTGTTCCCTTTGGCTAATGGAACCACGGACAGTAACATGTCATCTGGTATTTCATATTCCATAGAACCATTTACTTTCAGAGTTGTGTCAACTTGTAGGATAATGCACCTATGAACACCTTTTTTCTAAGTGGTTCAATGGAATCTAACTTAAAGATTTGAAATGAAATTCGCCAACTTCAGTAAAACCATTTGAAAATAGGGCAATGACGTCCCTGCCGAGTTCCAATAAGAGGGGAAAACCTAAGAAGAATGAAAATGCGTGCCAATGATTAGCAATCAGCATCAATCTACCAGGTTTAGCAATCAATATAATATGGGATAGCAAGATCGTATGTACAATAAATAAATAAATGAGCTAAGACCGTACCAAGTGGAGGACAAGAAGCAGGAAAGCGGACCCCGGTCGTCGCAAGACGTAACTGGGATAGACATTTTTTTACACAGCGCCATAAAGCCCAAATAAAGCTAATAGAAGTTTGTACTATGGGGTAGTTGTCTAGCCTCTCTAAATCATATTTTCTTCTTAATATTTTTTTTTATTATTGAACCCCAATAAAAAAGTTAACTATCGTATGTAACTGATGGTTTTCATTTTCTGTTGTGATTAACACGAATATCATGCTATGCTACATGGATTGGACGTGAATCCCTCGAAGACGCAAATTATTGTAGTTGGTAGTCCCTGGATGTTTTCTAGAATCGACTGGTCAAATCACCCAAGCATTGTATTTAAATGAGAGGCATTACCTATACCGATCACCTTATTCCTAGATTAAAGAATTTCGGAAAAATAATAGATAATCGTGGTTCTCGTGGCGATAACCACGTGGCAATTGAGAGAAGTGAGTCGTAAATTATATGCATCGGCAAGTGTCTTTTATCTGTGTGGCAAGTCAAAGTGGCGTGATTGAGGGCCGCTATTCCAGGTTGACGACCCAAAATATGCCTTATCACGCTCCTCTCTAAGGACCCAGGATTGTAAGAGGAGGGAAACGCGTGCGCTGACGGAGTTCCATTCTTTTATGGTGCGACATAAGATAGACGATACAACGTTACCAAACTGTTTTACTATTTAAAAATAAAGTGAAATAACATTTTGCCATAACTAATTTTAGGTACTTAGATATTAATATTATTATTAATGATCTATATAGGTTTTAATAAATGGAATATGAATAAACGAGTATGCATATGTTGTTATGTAATATTGGTACTTAATATGTGTGTATCTGAGTATGTATGATATTATTATTATTGGTATACTTATGTTCGTTAACCTGCACGCACTTTAAATTCAATCTTACCTGAACGCCTCCTATCTCAGGCCTACTGGAAGAGATTTTTTCATTCATTCATTCATTCATTTCATTCATTTCATTCATTTCATTCATTTCATTCATTCGTTAACCTGCACGCACTATAAATTCAATCTTACCTGAACGCCTCCTATCTCAGGCCCACTGGAAGAGATTTTTGTGGTAATAAGTAGGCCTCTGTACAATGTTATCTTCCTTGTTTTCTGTTAATATCATTTGTGTGTACAGAAACCATTAAATAAATAAATACCTGCAGGGTCTTTTAGTCACGATTGTGTCCACAGTGTGAGGATGACATCAATGACCCGCCCGTGTTGTTTTGTTCATAAACCGACTTTATTACCGATGAAGTAAACTATTAAGGAGTATTATTAAGGACAATTCTGAGGCTGATTGTCAGATCTAGATAATATTCAAATGGAACCACATGAGATGTATATTGTATACGAAGAATATATATTGTGCGAAAGCAGAGGGTAGAAGAAGTCAGGGTAGGCCGAGACTTACATATGAAGACCACGTGAGCAGATTGCTCAAAAACGGAAAGGTCAAAGTACTCGGATACCCAGACGTGCGTGTATGAAGCGATTGATGATTCTTGAAGAAGCGAAAGAAGTATGCATGGATCGCGATGCCTGGCGATCTGTCCTCTCTGACTACCCCGTCAGGGATACAGCGTGAAGATTAGAAGTGCTAGCTTTTAAATAAAAAAAAGGATTAATAATCGATTCACCCATGTTTTGAGATAAAAAACATAAAAAAAACAGGCGAATTCAATACTTCCAGTCAAGTCAGTAATAAAGAAGATTCCACTTCTTTAAATATATCACTGATATCACTTTTGGATTGAAAGTAATAATTTATGTTTTTTATGATATTATTTTCATAATCTTTTTCAAGAGATTGTAAAGCGCCTAATTGACACTACTCGTGACCAGATGGCTGGTTTCTTTTTCGCACAAAGGCTAAGCATTGCCATTCAACGTGGCAATGCTGCCAGTCTTCTGGGAACGCTACCACGTGAGGACTGCGATGCGGAGAAATTTTATGACGCATGTTAGGTCTTTGTTTCTTAGTTATTTTTAGTAAGTTTAGAATTAATTTATCAAAATATTAAGTGCTGTAAAAACTGAACAAGACAAATAAATGATTAAGCTTTAATACTTAATGAAGTAAGATATATGTATTAAGACACTGAATTATTATCATGATTATATATTAATATTTTATAATAATAATTAAATGTACATTAATCATTAATTTGAATCTAAATTAACTTGCAATTGTAAATTGATTAGTAGCTCAATAGCCTTCCATTAAAACTGTTCTACATATCCAAATCCACAAAATGACTATTGTATGTACAACGGAGAGGAGTGTTGGCCCTACTCATGTCATATCTGTGTGAAAAAACCGAGATGCATGCCAGACTTTATCGAAAGCCTTGGCGAGGTCCAGGCTGGTGGCCAATGATTCGCCATGCTTGTCCATAGCCTCACCCCAAAGGTGTGTAACCTATGTCAGATGATCACCCGTTCAATGTTTCGGCCTAAATCCGTATTGCCGGTCGTTTATTAAGGAGTGTTCTTTCAGGTTGCTTATAATTAGCTGCAAAACCTTACAGATGACTCGCTATGGGGCGGTAGTTGCCTGGGTCTGACCTACGCCCTTTCTTGGGGATCGGTTGCACGTTAGCCTCCTTCCACGCATCCAGCACACTGACTGTAGAGTAGGACAGTGTGCGTAGATGTGTTGATGTCAGTGTCTATAGTGGGTGAAAAACAAAGATACCAATAATCAGTAATTTTTTTAGGGTTTCGTACCCAAAAGGTACAAGCGGGCCCCTAATACTAAAACTCCGCTGTCCGTCTGTCTATATGTCTGTCTGATATCAAGTTGTATTTCATGAACCGTGACAGCTAGACTGATTTACACTGATCACACATGATTTATTCTCACCTCTATAACACTACATAATATTTATATTTAAGGGAGCTCTCATCTAACTGCAACAGGTAGACGCCTGAAATATTGACAGAATATTTTGTTATATCTTCACTTTAAAAATAAATAAGTAAATTTAAATAAAATAAATATTTATGGGGGCTCGCATACAACAGACATGATTTTTTTTAATGTTAATGGTACGGAACCCTTCGTGCGCGAGTCTGACTCGGACTTGGCCGGTTTTCTTTTTATTTGAAGTTAACTCTATATATGTTGTTGCAGGTGTCAGTGCAGCGCGCAACGGCTCAGCGCGAGTTAGGATGTCCACAACAAAGGAGAGGAGACATCACAAGAAGTACAAAGTACGGTGAGACGAGCTGCGCGAGTGTCGGGGTGCCCACGTTATGTGCTGTTGGTAGGGCACGATGCTAGAGGAAGGCAGTCGCGACCTATCAGCGTTGGCTTACTGTGGCGCAGCCGCCGTGCCTACCTCGTCCCTCGCGCCCCTTGCTCAGGAAGCTCGTTGCTGTTGGCCGCAGCAGGCTGCGTCAGACGCGCGTTTCCTGTGTTGCCGGTGTGCGCATAAACGCCGCGCCTCGCCACTCACTTGCCTAGCAATATGCTTCCTCGTGTTGACCTACAACTTGCTTGGCGGCTTTCTGTTCCTCGCTCTGGAAGGCAGCGTACCCACCGAGGAGTCCGCCGTGGCCGCTTCCAAGCCCAACCTCAGCCAATCTCAGGGACACGAGCTCCGTTCTCGAACCGTAGAGCGGCTGTGGTCTATTACCGAGGATTTGAACATTCTTTACAAGGAAAATTGGACGAAGTTGGCTGCCAAGGAGCTAATGGACTTTCAAAAGGTGCTACTGAAGTCGATGCGGGGCGGCGTGGTGCTCGAGGCGCGCCTCAGCGTGCGGCACGACGCCGACTACCGCTGGACCTTCTCCACCAGCTTCTTGTATGCACTCACTCTCATCACCACCATAGGTACGTGTGCTTTAATGTCACCCTCATAGTTGTTACTGCCTCGGCGGCGTGGCGTACTCTAACTTGCACGATCGAGCGAAATGGCACACTCAGTATCAGACACGTCAGTATCAGTATCTATATCATAGTCGCTGATTTCCGATGTAAAATCATCCTTAACATCATCTACTTCCGATCCGCTGGAATGTTTTGCAATCAAAGCCAAGTTATTTTGATCCAAAGATTAATTTGACGGCGTGTTCTTTTAAAATAGCGTAGTTTACCTGTAGGTAAACCACGTTTACCCCGTGACGTCCCAAGTACATCCATTCTTCAAATGAGTAGTTCAGTTACTGAAATTAAGCACTTTTATTTCACCGTAACTCAAACAAAAAAATAATGTTAGTATCGTAATTTAAAATCGAAATAACTTACCGAAATTGTATTTTAAACTACTACTACAGTACTAAAATTACTGAAATTAATTAATTAATATCAAAAACAAAGATAATAATGTTAAATTGAATTGATATTTAATTAAACATATTTATCAGCTCCGTTCGAATATTCTGCCGCAAACCCTAACAGCGAGTGACTCCTGCGACCTGGTACAATGAGCGCACATAATGTTTTATCATTTTATTATAAACTAGTTGGGGTTGATATGATAGAGCCTGTAGGCTTTGCTCGTAACATTCTTTGAATACCCGTTACACCTCACACATATAAGCCATGCCCCTTATTAGTTTTCAAATATATTCATACAAACTTGATCCACTAATTAACACCCTTAAGTGTAGGATATTGAAAAATTCTGGAGCACATGTTTATTTAGTTTTAATTAGAAGCAGGTATACGAAATTTGGTCTTGTTATCTTTGAAAATCAAGAATTTCCTATTTAAAATTTAAACCCTTATTTTACCCCTTTACAGGTAAAATTATGTAAAACCATAAAAATATGTTTCCCGCTTTTACATAACTCCATTTATTTGTAACCAAAAACTTGTGGACGTAATTTTATGCTTCTAAGTTTGAAACTGATGAACTTCCAAACATCTGCTAATCTCGTATTTTATCCCTTTAGGGGTGGTACTTTGAAAAATCCTTTCTTTATGAGTTTATCCGAAGTTATAGGGGTAGCTTACTCTAAAAAATAAGTTTGCAGGGCCAATAAGGCTTCGGCTGGGCGTAGATTATAAAAAAATGAGTCTCCCCAGTAATGTAATTAATAAAAACAACCTGTATTTTCCCCTTAGTAGGTAAATTTTTGCAATATCGCGATATAGTTATCCATTTAATTGTAATCAGGAACAGGTGCAGATAATTGCACGTCTCTAACGAATGACGAATTTTCATACAACTTTTGATTCCTTATTTAAATAAATAAATAAATAAATATCCATCACGCCTTATCCCCGAAGTGGTGGCAGAGGCATACTATATGCCCAATTTTCACCGTGTGGATTCCTGTCCCACGTAATAGGTGGTGAGCCCATTGCCGTGTTGAAATAGACAGACGCAGGTTGTGGCTACCTGCTGTTGAAATTTTCAAGTCGCCCGCTTCAACCAGGCTTAACGACTGCCATGTTACTGGCAACCGGGACCAACGGCTTAACGTGCCTTCCGAAGCACGGAAACGCTCGCAAATGTAAATGCCACAAAGTGGTCACCCATCCGAGGACCAGCCATAGTGAAAGTTGCGTAACTCAGTGATCGTTTACAGAACACTGAGACCGCGGGGCCACGAGCGGTTCTATTTCATCCCTTTAAATAAATATCCATCACGCCTTATCCCCGAAGGGGTGGCAGAGGCATATTATATGCCCACTTTTCACCGTGTGGATTCCTGTCCCACGTAATAGGTGGTGAGCCCATTGCCGTGTTGAAATAGACAGACGCAGGTTGTGGCTACCTGCTGTTGAAATTTTTAAGCCCATAAGGCCTTCAACCAGGCTTAACGACTGCCATTTTACTGGCAACCGGGACCAACGGCTTAACGTGCCTTCCGAAGCACGGAAACGCTCGCAAATGTAAATGCCACAAAGCGGTCACCCATCCGTAAGGTCAGCCATAGTGTGAAAGTTGCGTAACTCAGTAATCGTTTACAGAACACTGAGACCGCGGAGCCACAAGCGCTTCATTCCATCTCTTTAGAGGCGGAATTTGGAAAAATCCTTTCACCAGGAAAGGAGCCTACATTAAAATGTCAAGCATCAGTTATGAGCGTCCTCTTCAGACGGAAGCGTGTAGGTTTGAACATGTATTGAGGTGTTGCATTGTGCGCAGGTCACGGTAACGCCACGCCGAAGTCGGCTGCGGGCAAGGCGGTGGCGGTGGCGTACGCGTGCGTCGGCATCCCCATCGTGATGCTGTACCTGTCCACCGTGGGCGAGGCGCTGGCGCGGCGCGCTCGCGCGCTCTACTCGCGCCTGCGGCCTCGCCCGCGCCCCCACCCCCACTCCCCGCCGGACAAGCTGCACCGACACGAGCGGACGCCGTTTCAGGCTGCCCTCAATCTGGACAGCTTCAGTGGTGGTTATCATTGGACCTGCCGGGACCACACGCGAGTGCCCATAGTGCTTAGTCTACTCTTAATAGTGTTATACATAGCGCTAGGGACCCTCGTGTTCCACTCCACCGAAGGGTGGAACGTCGTCGACGGGTGCTACTTCTCGTTCGCGAGTCTCGCCACCATAGGGTTCGGCGAGCTGCGACCCGGGCTCTATGCGAGCACCATATCCGCGAAGGCCGAGGACGTCGCCGTGGGAGTGTGTTGTATATATATTTTGGTGGGGATCGTAGTGATCGCCATGTGCTTCAACTTGATCCAGGAGGAACTAGGCGGCGGGCTGTGCGGGCGGGGCGAGCGCAGCGCCGGGCGCGCCACGCTCGGCCTGCAGGTGCAGGATAAGCTCGCCATGTCCGTGTTGTCCTGACGACAGGAAGGGGGGGTCGAGGGCCCCCCCTCTGCGGCCGACAAACGGCCGCAGGTGAGTTTCAGGATCGACAGCACCAACCCCACCAAGTTTAACAGTCTGCCGCGGCGAAAGTCCTCGCATTACGGCGGAGACAGCTTTACGCGCGACGCGCCGGCGCGCCGCTCGGAGGGGCAGGGCGGCGACCGGCGCGGAGTGGTGGAGTACTTCGTGCCGCGCAGTCTCAGCGAGTTCAACCTGAGCAGCGCGGGCGCGCGCGAGCTGGCCGCACCGGCGAGGGCGCGCGACAAGGTGGTGACGTTCGAGGACGAGGGCAGCCCCGTCGCCGCCGTCGCCGCTCACGACTTGGACGTTTTCATGTGACAGCGACTTTGTGTGCGCATACATATTATAGACTTGTTGGTTTTGGACGTGATTTGTTATATTATAATAAACTAAGAAATTTTGCATTACGTTCATTTTTGTGTTACCCCTTGACTTGATTGATCATTGTAAGGTTGCGGACTGGACGGCGCCGTGTGTGTTGGGATGTGAAGTGGATGATTTAATAATAACTGTCATCATCATCATCATCCGAGCGTCTGTCCCAGTTGCGTCTCGCGACGCCCGGGGTCCGCTTTCCTACATTTTCTCCTCCACTTCGCACGGTCGTCGGCATCCCCTGTAGTGAGACCATTAATAGTAACTGTATCTGTAAGTATTTGAATCTAAAATTAAGTTTACTTCGAATTGCGATGATGTACTAGAGGTCATCATATTTACTACGCAGTTACTTAGTATAGGTAAGTATATACTGCACATAAACAGGGGGTCAAGTCTACTATTTCGATCATGTCAGAATAGAATCAAGGTTTTTGTTAGAAAGAGATCGCCATAGAATTGCTAGACTGTATCGTGATAATGTAAGTGAGAACTTTTGGACAAATGGCAGCTGTGTTGGAACAATTCCAGTTTTTCCCAGACGTTTGTGAACGACTGCGGGTATCCTGGATGGAGTTGGGTCATTGTGTTGCTTTATTTCTTACGGGGCATGGTAATTTTAGGAGTAAATTACATTTGTTTAAGCTGGTTGAGTCACCGTACTGTCAGTGTTCAACAGCTGATGCCAAATACCTAAATGATCTGACCGCTAATTACATACTTGTTGAATGTCGCGAAACGAGCGATATAATATGCAGAAAGTGTGCTCTAGCTCTCAATTTTTTTATTCATTTCAATAATGCTCCTCCTGTAACAAACGCGGAATAATTTAACTTTTCGTGTAATTTTAATTTAAACCAAAAATAGTCATTTCCTGAAAAAGTCAGGCCACGAAAAATAATTTTACTCACCAAAATAAAACGCGCGCGCATTCGCCCTCGACAAACACTGGCGCGGTACTACGGATATTGGCGTGAAGGTACACGGAATCACGAAGGACAAAGACGCACATACGTAGAGTTATAAACAAAAATAATATTATTAAAATATAATATTCATTTATTTCAGGCAACATTAGAAAAGTAACAGATGTTATTAACTTATTCTACGGCCCATAGATAAATACCTTAAAACTAAGAATACATATAAATACATCACACTGTGTTAGTATATAAAATCTTAATACTAATATTAGTATAATTTCACTGTCGCACTATGTCTTTTTGCGATCCGGTGGTAACTGTCCGCGGAAGCGACGGAGCACCACGCCCTGTGGCCAGAAGTTCTCCTGCATGACTAAGTGCAAGCTGTTGTTGGGCACTCGTAGCACGAACGACAGGAAACTAACGCTCCGGTTCGACTCAAGCTGCTGCACTCTCATCGTGTAGTTCATCTTCTTGCGCACATACTCCACGATGTTCTCCGCCTTAGTAGTGAAGTGTAGGCGGGAGACGTACACCGGTATTGCGGTACGCAGCGGCTTCACAGGTAACAGCCTCAGGGGCGGGTATGGGAGTGCGGGGCTCACTGGTTGCGCAAGCGATGCGGTCAGCACTCGGTGACGGTGACGGCGACAAAACTGCTGAAGCGAAACTCACGTTGAGGTCAGCTTCGCGACGCGTGTTTATGTTCGCATTAGGTGTTGACCTAGATATCGCTGTAGTTTCACGCAAAGCAATGAGTTCTTTACGCAAATTTACAACGACATCCTCGGTTTTTGCCAACTTTGTTTGAACATCCGCCAAGTTTGCTTTTAAGGACACTATGTCTTTTAAGAGGCAGATAACATCAACGTGGTCGAAGGTGACGGGAGGAAGCTTCTGCAAGTCCTTCGCCACAAACGTAGGCACGTCATCCGGATCGGTCTCCTTAAGCAGCGTGATGATGTCCTGTATACTTTTCCATGTCCCGTCACGCCGGCGGGGCACCATCTGGTCGCTCTTGTTGAGAGCACCGTATAATAGCCGCTTGACTCCTGACTAAAGTTCGAAGCACAGATCTGGATAGCGGATAGCTCGTCCATCACATCCAGTTTCTGCTGCAGTAACGCCAGTAGTTCGTTGGGACAAGTTCCGAACTCATCGCGATACGTGCAACGGATCTCGCCGCGCTACACTGTTATAATAATAGTCTGCACACACGTCCGCATCAGTACGCGACCCAAAGAAATACCCTACGTGGAGTCTGAGAGACTCCGGGTAGGTAGTTAAGGGTTAAGCTAGCTACGTATTCGAATCCATGGCTATAAATCGTAAAAAAATTGGTTTTTCATTAGTCGTCACTTTCTTAACTTGCACAGGATTTTTAGTGGAAAGCATTTGGGCACTTTCTAGTACATTAACGTGTTTCTTCGGCGGCGGCATTACAGATTGCTAGAGTGAATGTTCCTAAATTCTTATTGGTGTGAAGCGTCAAAATCTCTAAAGTAAAATTCTCTAACGGTATAGGAATTTTTGGAGGAGCAGGAGCTGGAGGTTGGAGTTTCAAAGTTACAGTGCAAAGGGTCAAAGTTGTTGAAGTTCTAGCGATGTATGATTTATTAATGAAAGTGAAAAGCTGCCGATGATGAGACGTTTATGAGGGATTATGAAGAATATTGAATAGAAGACACAATATCCAAGTATTCCTACGAAGGTGATTAGGATCCACTTTAGTTCCACTAAACTGCGAGATGTGATCAAACTTTACGTAGATGAAAATCCAATGCACACATTTTGATATTTCTAAAAACTCTTATATGGCATCCAAGTATAAAGAATCCATATAGTATATCTTAGATGGGTTAGATTAGGGTTTGAGTCTGTAAAATAGATTTTCAAAGGAAGGAGATTTAAATTTCACGGTTCGGTTTCATGAAGAGAATTATTTGTAAGTATAGCATATTGATCAATCATCGTTATTGCCAAAGCTATAATATGGTATTAGAGAAGCGTATAAGTGTCGTGGTACTACTCGTAGTTATCAATAAATCGTCACTAAACATTATAACTACTGAACTCTGTAGCTTCTAGTCGGAACATAATTTTATGATTATAATACCTGTTTCTCTGTAAAAGAAGGTATTCAGCCCCATTATTCTAACAGCCAAAAAATGTAACTGATCAATATTCGTACTTAGACGTAAATTGAACGACACTGGAACCTTAATGCAATTTGTTAAAAGCTTTCCCCTGAGGGAAGAGTGAGACGACACATCTCTTTCCAAAAATATATTTTTGACATTATATTTATTCGATACCAGTCGTCGCAGCTCCAGTTATCGGTACACAAAGTTCCTTGGTTAATTAAAGCACTACGCTTTATATATATATGTCACGTTGGGGACCGTACCAAACTTAACAATTTAATTACAAATAGTCTAACCTAACTAAGCAATATAGGCTAATGTGATACTTATGATAAAAAATCGTAAATGATAAATAATTAGGAGCTGTTACCTAACGCGGCGTACTTTTTTTAGAATTAATAATACATACTTAGGTAGTTTAAGATTGAGTTTCTTTAAAATTTTATTACTTTTTAATGGGAACTTAGGTTTTTATGTCGGGGGTTTCATAATAATTATTTTTATTATTATTTAATAATATAGGGTTTTAATGATAAGAACATCGCGAAAACTAACAAATTGGATCAAGTGTGGATATTAAATGATCGCCATCGCCCATGGATATTTCGGGTTTCGGTTCCGAACTAAAGACGAATCCACCTCTGCCTGTCCCCGGCTAAGTTTATAGACTCTTGGCTATAAAAAATAATATGGTAAAATAAAGTCTTGACAAACATGTTTTAGGCAAAGTGGTGTAGAATTATTGAATAGATCTAAAATAGTATTATGCTTTTATATTGTTGTGACTACTTAGTTCCGCGGCTATTAAGAACTGGGGGAGAGGCGTATCCCACTATTATCACGTGACTCCTAAATTGCGACGCCATTAAACATTGTGGAGGAACAACTTGCGCCTGTCTATTTCAACACGACAACATGTTCATGATGAAAATCTATTACGTATTACTGGTGAAACATAGTCGTTTCCCCGAGGGCACAAGATCGTGGTTGGTGCAAAGGCGGCCATTGTCACAGGTAATGTCGCCAGTGTGATGGGCAATTCTGTACCGGGTACGGTTAGACCGTTTTATGACTAGTGATTGACAGATGTATTATTACCGTATTTGTAACTAATTTATTGAAAAGTAAAGATATAATTTAAACAACAACGCGCGCCCCGATATTTTGTCGTTTTTATAAACAAGGGTATGGATATACCCTTCCTGAATCTCAAGATAAATATGTCTCTGTTTCTATGTAGATAAATAAAGCAAATTGTCATGCAGTGAACCTACCGCTTCGTAGCTTCAGGGATAACATTAAGTAATAGAACAAAATACCTTGGAATGCTTTTAATATTAACCTATTGACTTACTTACTTACTTATTTTTGACGCCTTTATCTCTGAAGGGGTGGCAGAGGCATACTACGCGCCCACATTTCACCGTAAGCATTTTTCTCCTACGTAACAGCTTGTTACCGTGATGAAAATGGATAGGGCGCAGGTTGTGACAACCTGTTGTAAAATTTTAAAAGCCTTCAAGTTGGCTTAGCGACTGCCATGTTTCTGCCAACCATAACCAATGACTTATGGTGCCTTCCAGAGTGCAGAAACGCTTGTGAATAGAAATGACACGAAGCGGTTACCCATCCGACGACAAACCTTAGCAAAAGTTGCTTAACGCAGTGATCATTTACAGAACACTATGTCAGCGGGACTATGAACGTTACAAGCGAAAGAAAATAGTAGGAGTACGAGGAAGAACTCTTGAGTTGAGATATTTATAATGTAGATGTGGTAATTTGGACAGGCTAAAAGCTTCGGAATTAGTTTGTGTTGAACTGCGAGCAGTGTTTCAGTCGCTCGGCGCTACGGGCTGCTCCCTTTTGATGTCAACTTATAATATACTAGCTGACCCGCCCGGCTTCGCCCGTGACATACGTCGAACCCCGTGGCGCCCATTTAATCCCGTCGTTTATTAATTTCACAATAATGTATGAACATTGTTAAATTCGTTGATTTACTTCTCCGCTCTCCAGTACGCCCGCACGGACCGGTCGAATTTTGGTTACACGAAATTAATTTCTTTGAAATGCTGAAGCCAACTAACGTTATAAAAATGTAAATAGCCCTCAAATTACCACTTTATAATTGATGGTTTTTTATAGTATAAAAGTGGATATAGTATGTTATTCTGTATATATTCTGTGTATATGCCACCTAATACAGTGGAAAGTGAATACATGATTATGTTTACTTTACTAGAAAAATTATGTCTAAAGTACAAAAGCAAATTAATCATACTTGGAGATTTTAATTTATATTCATGTAGTGATAATGTGAATTGTTACTTTGAATATTTTATGGCCTTTAGTGAACTCATTCAGTACAACACGGTACCTAACTACAAGGGTAGGCAGCTGGGTCTAGTATTGGGTGCGCGTGATAAAGTGTGCGTGTCCGAGGCGGACGAAGGCTTACTGCCCATAGACTGTCATCACCCGCCGCTAGCCGTGGTCGTGCGCATGGGGCTGGCACGAGCGCGGAGTACCGCCACACAGGCTTCCCCCCCACCTGCACATAGCTCTTGGAGTGAGGTAGCACAAAAACAGTGGAATTTTAATAAAGCCGACTTTGAATACTTATATTACCTGCTTTCTATTATAGATTGGAACGAATTATACAGTTTAAGCAATCCCGAACTTATCTTAAATATGTTTTATAATAAGATTTACGAAGTATTCGATCTCTGTGTCCCCCGTAGACAAATTCGTACAAACATTAGGAGTAGGTACATATATCCAGTATGGTATACACCTGACATTAAGAGTGAAATAAGACAGAAGCACATATATTTTTATTAAAGTGGAAAAAGACAATTTGATTCGAGACAGGGATTGAACCTGTGACCTTTGCCTAACCAGGGCAATGTTCTAGCCACCTGAACTACCCGAACCGTATCGAATCAAGTTGAAATTCTCCACCTTATTTATATCGTCATTTTAAGAGTATGACCAGAGCCATCTATCGAGCTAATGAACAACTCGATACCAATGAACAGTGTTACAACTATTTTTAAACTTTGATGCAATGGACTCCACTCAGTATATTGATAAATTTTTAAAGCAATTATTTGCTAAATTTCTCATAAATTTTTATTAAAGTGGAAAAAGACAATTTGATTCGAGACAGGGATTGAACCTGTGACCTTTGCCTAACCAGGGCAATGTTCTAGCCACCTGAACTACCCGAACCGTATCGAATCAAGTTGAAATTCTCCACCTTATTTATATCGTCATTTTAAGAGTATGACCAGAGCCATCTATCGAGCTAATGAACAACTCGATACCAATGAACAGTGTTACAACTATTTTTAAACATTGATGCAATGGACTCCACTCAGTATATTGATAAATTTTTAAAGCAATTATTTGCTAAATTTCTCATAATTTTTTATTAAAGTGGAAAAAGACAATTTGATTCGAGACAGGGATTGAACCTGTGACCTTTGCCTAACCAGGGCAATGTTCTAGCCACCTGAACTACCCGAACCGTATCAAATCAAGTTGAAATTCTCCACCTTATTTATATCGTCATTTTAAGAGTATGACCAGAGCCATCTATCGAGCTAATGAACAACTCGAAACCAATGAACAGTGTTACAACTATTTTTAAACATTGATGCAATGGACTCCACTCAGTATATTGATAAATTTTTAAAGCAATTATTTGCTAAATTTCTCATAAATTTTTATTAAAGTGGAAAAAGACAATTTGATTCGAGACAGGGATTGAACCTGTGACCTTTGCCTAACCAGGGCAATGTTCTAGCCACCTGAACTACCCGAACCGTATCGAATCAAGTTAAAATTCTCCACCTTATTTATATCGTCATTTTAAGAGTATGACCAGAGCCATCTATCGAGCTAATGAACAACTCGATACCAATGAACAGTGTTACAACTATTTTTTTTACAAAATTTATGAGAAATTTAGCAAATAATTGCTTTAAAAATTTATCAATATACTGAGTGGAGTCCATTGCATCAATGTTTAAAAATAGTTGTAACACTGTTCATTGGTATCGAGTTGTTCATTAGCTCGATAGATGGCTCTGGTCATACTCTTAAAATGACGATATAAATAAGGTGGAGAATTTCAACTTGATTCGATACGGTTCGGGTAGTTCAGGTGGCTAGAACATTGCCCTGGTTAGGCAAAGGTCACAGGTTCAATCCCTGTCTCGAATCAAATTGTCTTTTTCCACTTTAATAAAAATTTATGAGAAATTTAGCAAATAATTGCTTTAAAAATTTATCAATATACTGAGTGGAGTCCATTGCATCAATGTTTAAAAATAGTTGTAACACTGTTCATTGGTATCGAGTTGTTCATTAGCTCGATAGATGGCTCTGGTCATACTCTTAAAATGACGATATAAATAAGGTGGAGAATTTCAACTTGATTCGATACGCTTCGGGTAGTTCAGGTGGCTAGAACATTGCCCTGGTTAGGCAAAGGTCACAGGTTCAATCCCTGTCTCGAATCAAATTGTCTTTTTCCACTTTAATAAAAATTTATGAGAAATTTAGCAAATAATTGCTTTAAAAATTTATCAAAAAGAAGCACATATTACACAAAAAATACAAATCGAGTAAGTCAAGTGGTGACTACGAGGCGTTTCGTAGGTCCAGAGCAAAAGTAAAAGCAGAGACTGCACGAGCTCACGATCAGTACTGCGAACGAGTCCAGGCTCACCTGGCAACAGACCCACGATCATTTTGGGATTATATGCGGTCTAAAAGGCGATATTGTAGTAAATATAAACTAATAAAATATGGCGGCACATTGTCTATGAATGCGCCAATGAGTTTGCTCGCTTTTTTCACTCGGTGTACAGAGAGGAGATCCCGGAGTTGAGCGCGGCGGCGGCGAGTGCGGCTTGGACAGAAGCACCTGGTGCGCGGGTGACTCTCATGCGGCTGTGCGAGTGCGCCGCGCACGCTCGTCTGCCGCCCAAGCGCTCCATGGGCGCAGATGGTATACCAGCTTTTGTTTTTAGGGACGCTCGAATGGTATTGGCTGAACCACTACTACATTTATATAATTCATGTATTGACACTGCAACATTTCCGGGACGTTGGAAACTTACTCGAGTAGTACCCGTGCCAAAAGGTAGTGGGGGTCCCGATCCTAGTAATTACAGGCCCATTGCCATTCTTAGTGCACCTGCCAAGGTGTTTGAAGCGACCATTCATAACTGTGTTTATGGTCAGGTAAACGCACAATTATCGGACGCGCAGCACGGTTTCCGTGCTGGACGGGGAACTACCGGCAATCTGCTACACCTAATGACGTGTTTGGTGCCTGCGGTGGATGCTGGGCGACAGGTGGATGTAGCCTATTTTGATTTCAAGAAAGCGTTCGATATGGTCAATAATGACTTTCTACTAAAGCGTTTGGCTGCTGTAGGCTGCACCCCGCATGCGCTAGCGTTCTTTGCTTGTTACCTGCGGGACAGACGGCAGTATGTAGACTGTGGGGGATGCCTATCCGAACCATACTTCACGAGATCTGGTGTAAGTCAGGGAAGTAATTTGGGCCCGCTACTCTTCAACATAACTATTAATAGCTTACCTGATGTGGTCATTGACTCGACTCCATTACTCTTTGCTGATGACCTTAAATTGATTAGAGAAATAACACAGAGTACAGATCACGAAATGCTACAAATGGATATAGATAGGGTGGTAAGATGGAGCGTGACAAAATAAGCTTTTATTTAATGTAGCTAAATGCTCAGTGTTGTCGTTCAGCCGAGCGCGTATCCGGGGTCACTATGCGTACCACATGGATGGGGCACCTATGCAGCGGATAAACGAGGTCAAAGACTTAGGCGTTCGTTTTAACTCTGATTTTAAATTTAATAAACATATTGAGGAGGTATGTAGGAAATCGTATCGGAACTTAGGGTGCATTTTAAGACACTCAAACCAGTTTACGAACATTGCAGCTTTGAGAGCCTTATACGAGGCACTCGTAAAAAGCCACCTGGAAGGCAATGCGAAGACAAATATAAGTTAATGCTGGAACGTGTACAAAATAAATTTATTAGGTTTATTTACTGTAAACAATACGGTGTGTACCCAGGGTATCCATTGTTGTATCCCACACTGTTTATTTTAGGCATGGTGGGATACTACAAGTTGGAAGTGAGGAGGGAAGTGACACTAGCCACCTATGTATTCAAAGTGCTCCGTGGCTACATACACAACCCGGCAGTTCTGCAGGAGATCAAACTCAGTGTGCCCTGCGACTACCTCTCGCGGCGGAGGCGCCCGCGTCTGCTGGCGGTGACCTGAGAAATTTACCATTAAATAAATTTAAAAAGTTAATTAAATACAAGCTTTGTGAAAAAGGTTATTACTCCGTTAAAGACTATTTGCAGGACAGGGACGCCTGGAAATGATCTGCTGGCAAAGTGAAATAATATTAAATTGTAAATAGGCCATCAAAAAAAAAGACTTGCTAAGTTTCTTGCCGGTTCTCCTCAGATGGGCCGCGTTCCGAACCGGTGGTCACTTTAAATATTTTAAATAGTGAATGACATTTTGTAAATGGTCTATGCAAAATAAAGATATTGTTTTTTTTACTGTGACCATGATGACTACCTACAACATAATTTAAAATGCTGTTAAGCTCTGCTGTGCTCTGCTGCCGTGGTTCCGGTTTTTCAAGGATTTCTAGCGTTTGGGATTGATCTTTTAAGATTTTTAACAATACATAATGAAGATTTTCCGACACCATTGCAATTTTTCAAAATTTTCTCTACATAAAAACGTTCCTTAGAGTTCAAAACATAATTTAAAAAAAAATTCTAATTAGTCCAGCCGTTGTTGTTAAACGCAAATAAAAAATTAGACCAGTATTAAAATTCCTATTAAACCTATTGTTCCATGGGAACAATAGGTTTTAATAGTCTGGCGCCTAAAAAAAGACTGTAACGTTACTATTTTCCGGAAGGGGAAAAAGGTAAAGTCTAGGAGAAAACTATCACCAGGACTGGAGGAGTCCTGGCTTAAAAGGAAAAGTAAAAGAAAAAGGAGAAAAGGTAAAGTTAATTTAATATAATATAAAAATGTTAAAAAAATAAAACGAAGGAAAGCCGGGGGTAAATTAAGATCTTGATTCTTCAAGAACAGAGCCGGTTAACAGATCATGCCGCTAAGAAGGGGCCTCAAGTAGACCTCCACGTTGCTAGGAAGGGGCCTCGAGTAGGCCTCCACGTCACTAAGAAGGGGCCTCAAGACCCCTCAAGGCCTCCACGTCGCCGACCTCGGAGAAGCAGGTCGCTAATTCAGGCAGGTAGAGGGCTGAAAATAACGAGTCGTCGGCGTCTTTAACAGAGACGGTTAACAGCACACAACACCACAGACAATCACTTCACTATTTCTGGAGAGCACAACCCTCTCCCTCAGCACTTATTCATCAGCACCTCCTCTCAAGGTGAGCACCAAAAGTAGACTGATTTGACGGCCCCGGTTCCCTTCTTTTACAGAGCATTTCAAAATTTAAACAAGTTTCGAATAAACATAATTTAAAATATATATTTATAACAAGGTCTAATATCTATACAACCTAACCCTACTGGCAGCTCTAATAATAAATTAAAAATAAAATCTAGGCTTGTCATTAACTGACATTAAAAATTACAAAAGGTAAACAAACATTATGAAAGAACTAGAAAATCGTAAGTATTTCGAAATATAAAGGCCTAGGAATGTTACAGATAATGGCCATGCAGATAATTTGGAGAGAACGTATAATAAATCATTTAATTAAAAAAGTAAGTAAAAAATGTTACATTACACAGTTTACATTGTTAGAATAATAAGTAACGTTCTTGCAAACATCATTGAATAGTCTCCTCCACCCACCCTTCCTCCGACAACGCTAATTAATTGATTACGTTATTAATATCGTATGACAATATTCAAGTTACTTAGTTGTTTGGGTGAAACTTGTGCGAACTTCCAAAAGTAAACAAGTAACTTGGTCTGATTACAGATAACATTTCGTATGAGTCCGATGTAAAGCAATTAGGTAATGAATAAACAGGTTCTGTATTTATGATGTACTAGCTGTCACGCCCGGCTTCGTCCGTGACATACTTCGAACCCCATGGCACTAATTTAATCCCGTCGTTTATGGTGCGGGCGAGATAAATAAATTCAAAAAGTACAGTCCACTTGCGGGGAAAGACTAAAATGAAATTTACACGCGATTGTCGACGGGAAAAGTAATGGAAAAACAGGAGTAGGCACACTACCTTGCTGCTTGCTGCGAGATGCTGAGTTGGAGGCTGCCGGGGGCGTTTCTGGACTTGAATTCCTGGTTTCCCTGCACGAAAACACTATTTATCCATGGAAAATACAATTACTGCGATAGTTGGTGCGGGATTATTGCGAAAGGTTTGATGCGGGCGCGCGCGCGGTGTTGTAGGAACAGACTGCCAGCCCTCAATCGTGGCCGCTGACCGTGAGGCTAACGCGCAATACAGCTCCTCTTTTATGCGAGACAAGGTAGGTGCGAAAGAGAAATGGAATTAAAGGAAGCGGGGGGAGCGTAGACAACTAATTAATTAAAAACAATGTAGATCGGCGATGCAACATAGAAAAAATAACGCGGCTGATCTTTTATCATATCATTCGCAATCATTTCCCCCCGGCTTGAAGGGTTACCTTCGAAAAAGGAACCACTGACTATACAGTTGCCACTAAGCTTTAGCTGCTAAATAAACAAATTGCTATCGAACTAAAACTAAACTAAACCTAATCGCACAAAATAATTTGTTATTGAAGTTACTGTTGATTGGGCAAAGGACAAAGACGAATAACTGGTCGCAAGTACGAACCAGTTGCGGTTTTAATGCGAACTATAAGGTGATCCCATTTGACCCAGGGAAAACTTCTTCTACTACCCCAAGAGGCCAATGTAATGGAGGCATATTTTCAGTTAAAATAACTTCGACAGTACCGACAGTAATAGGGTTCGATGGAGTATTCCATTTCTGACGTGACTGTAGCGTATGCAAATAGTCTGTCCTCCAAATCTTCCAAAACGATTGAACGAGTTTATCCAATAATGCATGACGCGAGAGAAGATGAAGTCGATCTTCCTCTATTTCAAAAGCGGGTAAGTATTTTAACGGTGTAACACTCAAAAAGTGCGCTGGAGTCAGTGCAAGCGGCTCCGAAGGAATCACTAGACAAGGTTCTACAAAGAGGACGCGTATTCATTACGGCCTCGACTTGAGTGAGCACGGTGCTCAGCTCTTTAAACGTGAGTATCTGTTGCGCCTTTAAGCTTTTAATATTAGCCTCCCAGTCGCCACCAAAGTGGCTTGCGGCGGGCGTATTGAACGACCACTCAATGCGGTTTTCAGCTAAGACGTAGGCAAATTCCGTGTCAAAGTGTGTTTAGGCCGTTTCTACGTTGTTTAAGGTTGGACCTTTTTATTTAAACGTATTATGTGTCATACTACATTCCTAGCCCTAATATACCGCTGTCCTACTCCCACTCACTCGACGTCTACAGCCACGAGCGGAAAAGGACATAATCTCGCACCGCGCGCTACTGGCGCACCCGCATGTCAAGATACTTTTTGACAACGCACTTCGATTTATAACCTACGTCGATCGAGACGTACCGTGCCGCGCCGCGCCGCTTTATGAATTTCCACCACCGCGTCTCCGAGAAGACCTATCATTACCAAGGATCGAGAAGATATATTTTGGGAATAGAAAAGGTAGGTGCTGGCCAGCCCTGCAAGGAGCGGTGATACGCGCCCCATCAAGCGCGTGCATAGCTGAGGCAAGGGTGAGTCACCTTATTTTCCTATTTTACATGTTCCTAGGATTACTTCTTTGTCCCCCCGCATAATACAGTCCACTACCGCAATAACTACAAACCGCATAATTAAAGTGTTTAGAGCACAAAAAATTATGTAGTTCGGAAAGGTTACGACGAGCTCCGACGTAATTCGTACCGTTGTCCGAATACATTCGAGATACGGAACCCCGTCGCGACAAAAATCTTTTAAATGCAGCCATGAAGCATGGCGTGCTCAAATCACCAGCTAATTCTATATGAACGGCGCGAGTCGTCATACAAACAAAAAGACAAACATAAGCTTTCGTGGAGAGTATACCACGACCACGAGAAGCTGTTACCCTGAAGGGGCCAGCGTAATCTGTACCCGTGTTTACGAACGGTTTAGCAGCCTGAACAACACGACAAGGACGATGATCGGCCTGGTCGATTAACTTCGTGCGAAGTTTGAAACACGGAATACATCTATGTACTATCGAACGAATCAAACCGCGTGCGGAGAGAATCCAGTATTTCTGGCGCAAAATCGACATTAATAAATGTGGACCAGTGTGACAATTCACCCTATGGTGATATTCAACTAAAAGATCAACGATATGATCCTTGCGCGGGAGAACTATAGGATGCATTGGATCGTACTCTAATGCGGACTGGCTCAAACGACCACCAACTCGAATGAAGCCATCCTTCAAAAAAGGTTTCAAATGCTGAAAAGCGCGACTACAAGGCTTATTCAATTCCAAATTTCTAATTTCAGACGAAAAATAAAATCTCTGAAGTTCACGAAGCACGATTAACCCAGCCTAGTCCAAGTCAAAGGCGGTAACATGCTCGCGACGAGGAAGGATTTTCAAAAATCGACAAGTAAAAACAACACTACGTAAAATAATCGACCACGATGAAACACGGCTAGCCAACTCTAAGATAGGCGATTTTTCGAGCGGTGCGCTAGCAACTAAAGAGGTTCTCCTTTCCTCTGGCGGCGTGGACACCGTAGCAGGGTTGAAAGGACTAACAGGCCATTCATCAAGTGGGGCTTGGCACCAGGAAGAACCATGGAACCACAACGGATGATCCAAAATCTGTGCAGGTGTTAACCCACGAGACAAACAATCGGCAGGGTTGTCCGTACCTGAGACGTGATAAATGTTTTGCGGCGCCAATTCCGACTGAATTTTGGCCACCCTATTTGCGACAAATGTATCCCAACGATGGGGCGAAGAATGTGTCCAACACAAAGCGACGGTCGAGTCCGAGAATGCGAAAGTTCTATCTATATTAATGCGTTGAAATCGGCGATCTGATTCGCGAACACCAATACAAAGAAACATTTGTCTAATGTCGGCTGAAAGCGCGACAGCGAATAAGCGAAAGTTAACTATAAATTCGAACAAATTACAATGGAGATTTTGACCACTGTGCAAAATATCGTTTACCGAAACATTCGAACTAGTTTTGGCGCTGCCATCTAAAACAACGCGCAACTTGGTGGTTAGTTTATCCTCGCGGACAACTCCATGGTGCGTATGGTATACGAATGAGCGTGCTTCGTCTCTTCGGTTTCGGGAGGCGCGGGTGAAATGAAACCTTTATCCAAATATTCTATTATTACGCTATCGTAAGCCTCCTTCAACTTTGGAGATGTCTGCATTTTCCGTTCTGAACAAAAGAAGCGTTTTTCGGCTGACTGAAACGAATCTCCAAGCGAATTAACATCACCCTTAAAGGGGAGTGCGACAACATAACGACCATCACTATCGCGAGTAGTCGTGCGACTATAAAACTCTTCACAAAGTTTATCATCCGGACTGATAATAGGAGGGACGTTCACCTCTTCTATCTCCCAGAATTTACTGACAGTGGAGTCCAGCGGCTCGACGGCGCAACAATATGACACTGTCGAGTTACAATCAAAACAAGCGGGTGCGGAACCAACAATAACAAACCCAAGAACCGTCTCTAAGGCGAGCGGCGCGGGGTGCGATGCGTGACCTTGTACCTTATGCTGCAACAGGAGGTGCGGGAAAATCGAAGCGCCAACTAACAAATCAATATCTCTTGGAACAGCGTAAGTATCATCGGCCAAAGGCAAATCTCTAAAATTAGTCAATAATGAGGTATTGACTGCGACAGTCGGTAAAAGTTTGGTAACCTTATCGACGACAAGCGAATCCATCGAAAAACTAAAATCAAAATCAAAACGCGAGTGGAATTTAATCCCTACAGAACCTTGAACGGCTTTAGTGGAACCCCAATACCTTTCACAACATTACAGGCGGGGCGGTTATTTATATGCAAACCAAGACGACTACAACAATTTTTACTAATAAAATTACTTTGAGAAGTACTATCTAAAAGTGCGCGAATACTATGTCCCCTACCATGCGAATCGTAAACAACAACTCGAGCGGTTGCTAGAAGTACCGTAGTAGGGCTTGTGTGCAATCTTGATGGCGAGCACAAAGCGACATCGTTCGTGGCAGTGGCGCCGCCGTCGCTAGGCGCGGACGGGGACGAAAACAGGCGAGAGCGCTCCCCGTCGCGATTCAACGGCGCGGGCGGCTTTGACGTCACAGCGGACGGACGGTTAGGCACTGAGTTCGCGCAGCTGGAATTGACTGACGAACTAATGGACATGGCGGGAGCATTATTGTTTTCGAAGTGTAATAATGAATGGTGTCTACCATTACACTTGCGACAAAAATGATTCGAATTACAGGATGAAACACGATGTTTCTTGCTGAGACAATTGATACATAAATTACTAGAACGAACAAATTTATAGCGATCGCTTGGAGTGAGTTTATTGAACTCCGAACATTTATAAAGTTGGTCATGGTGACCTTGACACAAAGAACAAATTTTCGAATGCAACACTTGCGACTGCGAAGTTGTAGGTTCAAAATTAACAAAAGACTGCGTGGACTTCGTGGGCTTACTACGATTAGTCGGACTATTTTTCGCTACTCCGTGGTTTAACGAAGTTCGTTGCAAAATTCGAATATGTTGACGAACGAAAGTTTCTAAATCGTCGAACTTAGGTATTTGATGGCCACGTCTATCCATTTCAAATAAGCGAACGGTTTCGGAATCTAATTTCTTTAAACCGATATACAAAAACAAAAGGTCACAGAGGTCATTGACCTTGACATTCTTTAGGGCGCGAACAGCTGATGCAAAAATAACTAAGAATTTTTCTAAGTCGTGTTCATTACACGATGAGCTATTTTTCAAATTAAATATTTGATCAAAATAAGCGGTTGTTACTAAGCGTTTGTCTTCTTATTTGACCTTCAAAGTATTCAAAATCAAACTATAATTTTACGTAAACGGTTTTTGCTTTCCTGGTTAGTTTACTAACTAAGTAATGTAATTTTTCGTAATCCGATAATGAATTATTATTATGGATCGTATTTTCGAAACTAGCGAAAAACAAAGGCCAATTTTTAATATCGCCATCAAATTCGGGTATTTGTATGGGCGGTAATTTAGGTTGGTCCCGTTTTAGTAAATCTAAACTGGCTGGCCAGGGTTTCGAATCGGTGACTACTACGGGCACGGGCGCTTGCAATGACTTAGCGACACGTTTTATGCGACAAATTAAATCTTCGAAAGATGACATGGCGTCAGAACTTAATAAGAAATCGGGATTAAAATTTAATTCAAGCAAGTTAATTTTATAGAGAACATTTTCGAAATCTAAGCGCAAAGTATCTACGGTTTCGATCGAGGATAAAATCAATTCTTTTATTGATTCATCTGCGATCCTCGATGAATAATCACAAATTATTTGCATACGCTTAAAAAGGCTATCCTTCTTAGCGTGTAATAGTTTTAACTCCGGAATCTCTTTCGGAGGCATTGTTTAAACAAAACAACTATAGCTACCTACAGTGCAAAACTAACGAACGATCAAAATGGCAGCGGTGGTAAGCAGCGAGACGCGCCGCGAACGAGCGTAGTATCGTAGTATCTACGCGTTTATTCCCTATAGAATAAAAACTATTACCTAATCTATGCGTTTATTCCGTGGTGTGATAAAAAACTATAACCTAAACCTATGCGTTTACCCCCTATGGGATAAAAACTATTGCGTTTCCATTAGCAAACTACTACAGCGTGGACCAAAATCTGAAAAAAAAAATGATTGAGCGGGCGAGATAAATAAATTCAAAAAGTACAGTCCACTTGCAGGGAAAGACTAAAATGAAATTTACACGGGATTGTCGACGGGGAAAGTAATGGAAAAACAGGAGTAGGCACACTACCTTGCTGCTTGCTGCGAGATGCTGAGGTGGAGGCTGCCGGGGGCGTCCCTGGACTTGAATTCCTGGTTTCCTTGCACGAATACACTATTTATCCATGGAAAATACAATCATTGCGATAGTTGGTGCGGGATTATTGCGAAAGGTTTGATGCGGGCGCGCGCGCGGTGTTGTAGGAACAGACTGCCAGCCCTCAATCGTGGCCGCTGCCTGCCTGCTGGAATTAAGGGAAGCGGGGGGAGCATCGACAACTAATTAATTAAAAACAATGTAGATCGGCGATGCAACATAGAAAAAATAACGGGGCTAATCTTTTATCATATACGCGCAACCAGTTTAATAATTTCACAATAATGTATGAAGATTTTCCGAATATGTTGATTACTTCTTCGCTCTCCAGTACCTACCTACGCCCGCACGGCATGGTCGAAATATGTAAATATTATCTACATAAACTGTACTTAGTGATAAAATATTTTTTTTGATAAGGATTATTAGCATGAGTAAAATAAACGCGTTTAAATATAGACAAAAAAAAATTCAAGAATTTTTAATTCAAAAATGATTGTTGTGCCTCACTCGACATAGATAGGTATAGTGTGTCGCGGTCTTTTTTGTAGATATTTATGAGACCTACAATTATTTACAACATTTTATGGATCTATTTTAGTTTTTAGTTTAGGCAGCGTAAGCAAAAAAGTAACTTATCTGGTTGATTTTTTACACCTTGTGTCCGAAAAACCCAAATATCTTACGGAACCCTATTTTTTTCAAAATAAAATATAGCCTATGTTACTTGTGGATAATGTAGCTTTCAAATGGTGTAAGAATTTTTAAAATCGATTTAGTAGTTTTTGAGCCTATTCATTACAAACAAACAAACATTCCATTCCTCTTTATAATATTAGTGTAGATTTACGTGTCTCATATCAGTACCTTTTAGAGAGTTCTCAGTTGCTAGAGAAGATAAACCTCATTACACTAGACACTAATCACACACCGTGCTCAAGTATGAATGTATTATTGTACACATATACATTATAGTTGTGACTGAGCAGATTATTTACGAGTAGTGTCATGAAGGTGCTGTTTGTGCTATGTTAATTGTAATGTCTCTCTGTTCTCACAAGGAAAGCTTTGCAGTGTCGCCACGTTCGTCACAGTACGTTATTAGTGACGTTTACAAAGTGATAAAATAAACATGGTATAACTTAACTTTTTATTAACATTAAATATGACCTTAAAAATATGATACATAACTAAAATATATTATTAAAAGAGGTTCCTTTAGGCAAGGTTCCGAAGATACTGGCAGCGTTCCCCCTTTGAATAGCTAGACTAATTCTTTGTCCGAGGTAGCTGCCAGCTCTTCAATCTCCTGTGAAGTCGACTAACCTTTTCGCTATTACCTTAAAAACCATATAGCGCTAGGACCCACGGACCAAGAGTCTTGACACCGAATGGGACAAAATCATATTCGGAGCCTAGACCCCTGTATTTGCATGCTTTAGCTTTTTCAGCCGCTGCACAAGTCGCACCAGCTCTATTGTTGGTTCCATGTAGATGGGAAGGGGCCAGCGTGTCTGAACAGGTTGAATCCTATACCAGCACCCGGCCCATATCCATGGAATGTAACTCATACCGTCCGGTGTCTTGCCATCGCATCGTGCAATACCAGTCGGCTCAAGTAGACTTGGCACGTTGACGGTGGCAAGGGACCGGCGTACGGTATCAATAAGTGCGGCATGTCTTGAGAATCTGCACGCACTTTTTTGGCATTGTCATGCCAAAAAAGTGCGTGCAGCTTCTCAAGACATGCCGCACTTTTCACTGTCGTCCGTGATGTCCTAACTTGTCGACATCACTGCCACAGGGACATTTATGAGGTGCGCAGACCGGAACCCCAAGCCGTAGACAGGTTGCGATTCGGAGCGTGTCAGGCTCAAGAAAAGTTCCTTAATTTGATGAAGAGTACGCGTGAAGCCAAAAGCTGGCCTCATGCGCACCCACGGCCAATAGCCTAGCACGCGCCGAATCTGTACTACAGCTCAAAAGATTGTCATAAGTCAATTTGCCGTTTATGTCGTCCCAGCTCCTCTGTGATTTAGGAGAAACTGGGAAATTTTGACCTGGGCATGCAATTAAGAAAGCGTGTATAGCTTCTTCCAAGCCAGCAATCTCAAAGTTTGAAGGGGATGCCCTTAAAATTTTACTTATGAGATTTGCTGAACTATGGAAAGAAGATAGAAAGGCTGGTAAAGCGACACTGGAAATTTTTCGAATCCCTAAACCACCATAACGGATTGGTTGGGTCCAAAAATGCTCGTTCAGCTGCATATAAAGAATCGATTTTAAGCTAATTTTGATTAAGTCGTCTACGTGTATCAAAAGATCTGGGTGATTCCAAAAGGAGCAGCAACGGAGCACATAGGTAAATTTTGGGGCGAAAAGACAGAATTTTAAAATGCAAAGTGCATAATGTGGACTAATTTCAAGGTGACGGGCAGCACAATTTTGAAATTTAGTTATTGAATTATTAATATACTCAGATATAGGTTCATTAAAAATTGGAGAGCCTAAAAAATAAATGGAATTATTGTTAACTATTTTAATATTTGGAGCCAAAATATTAAATTTCGCATTTGCATTAAGCTCCAAACCAATGGCTTCAAATTTATTTTTGATTAAAAAAAGATTCGAAAACACAGTATCCACATCTCCTCCTAGGGTTCCGTCGTCCAAATACCAAACATTGAATTTAGAATTAAAATTTTTGATTATCGGATTTATAGCCAAACTGAAAATTGCAGGCCCAAGGGGATCACCCTGTTGACAGCCTACTTCCGAAGACAGTTCATTAGATCGATATAACAATTTTGTTGGGTCAGCGTAACTGAGAAGAAGAGAAATATAATTAATATAACACGGTATTGTATTTGCATCGCCCCTCTAATATTTTAACGCTTAAGGACAGCCATGAAACGCATTACGACTATATATAGTCTAATAGGGTCCGCTTATACATAGTCTAAAAAGTAAATACAGATACATATTTTTGATTACCCGTTAATTGAGGAAGATTATAGATTATATTATCAGTCATCACGGGCAGACCAGTCATCATAAAAATCAACAAACTGAGACGACTTACATAGGTAATTTTGCTGCAAGGACTGACTTTCTCATTGCAGGACAAAGTAATGCCATATCTTGAGGACGCGCGACAAAATCGACAAATAATTTTATTTCTTAATTGTTCAACCAATTTTTTTTTTTGCTTGTTGCAGATAGCGTTTTTAGTATCCCAAATTACCACAGTCGACTTATGTTGACAGATTTTTTGGAATCTTTCTAAAGTAAAGTAGGCGAAGTGAGGCCGCCAAACGACCCTGCAACACTTAAATACAAATATACATTAAGTTGTTTATAAATATAACTATAAATTAAGCTGTTTTACTTAAATTTACTTTCTGTTCTACTTTGTTTGAAACCTCTTGTATTCCTGATTTAGAGTTGTTTTATTGGCGGGCCTAAAGCGAAAGGGCCAAAACCATCCAAATTCAAAATAAATAGAATCTGAACATGGCAGTGTCTCTTTTAAAAACAACAATAGTTGTAATTTTCTTTAATAATAATAATGTTTAATAATAAACCCCTCGAGGACAGTCGTTATCTTTTATAGGATTAACGCAACCCTATGAGGGCATAGTAGATTCGCTTTTTGAGTCATCCACTTTCTGATATCAACAAAAAAATGTATCAGAAAGTTATTGAAAAGCTCACATCCGCAGGGCAGCTTGTGGCGAGCTGAATGTGCGTGGCTACACATCGGTCCCGATTCCTCAGAGTTTTGTTGCCCTTCTGCACCGGTTAGCATTTAATGGGCTAACGGGAGAGCAGTGAGAGTGCTACTCCCGGGAGTGCAGCAAAACTCAACTCAGGCTTGCCTTAATTGGCCGGTCAGAGGGAGGGAGCCAGAGCTATATGCTCGGGGGTGGAAGTGTCATTTTCAAGGGCATAACTACGGGGAAGCCCGCTCCGGGCCTGTCCCGCGAAGGTGAAACCGGCACCGCACCGCTCGACATCCCAAGCCGCTCACACCGGTGTTGCCTCCAGTCGCCTTACAGGCTTATCATGCCTATGGCGATTGTATAGGGGGCCCATCTAGTGAGTTGGCGAGTCACCGTCTGCCAAATTTTTGATAATCAGATATTAAAATGGCAGACGCCGCCTTCATCCATAGTTATAATCACCTAGTTCATCAAACCCCTAACCCAATAGCCCATTTCTTAGTTAGCATATTTTACAATAGTTTAACTCCCATTGGAGGTGGTCCATTATCGTTCTTCTACATAAGGTGGGCGTGGACTGTCTGCAGTGGGGGTCCCATTTCCTTTTAGATTAAAATTCTCAAAGGGCCTCTGCGTGTTGGACCAGTATGTCCCCATGTACGCCTACCAAAAGCCCGGGTATCTTCATAAAAAAAAGAAGATACCCGTGAAAAGAAGAAACATAATAACAATAAACCCCTCGAGGACAGTCGTTATCTTTTATAGGATTAACGCAACCCTATGAGTGCACAGTAGATTCGCTTTTTGAGTTATCCACTTTCTGATACCAACACAAAAATGTATCAGTAAGTTATTGAAAAGTTCACATCCGTAGGGCAGCTTTTGGCGAGCTGAATGTGCGTGGCTACACATCGGTCCCGATTCCTACGAGTTTTGTTGCCCTTCTGCACCGGTTAGGATTTAATGGCCTAACGGGAGAGCAGTGAGAGTGCTACTTCCGGGAGTGCAGCAAATCTCAACTCTGGCTTGCCTTAATTGGCCGGTTAGAGGGAGGGAGCCAGAGCTATATGCTCGGGGGTGGAAGTGTCATTTTCAAGGGCATAACTACGGGGAACCCCGCTCCGGATCTGTCCCGCGAAGGTGAAACCGGCGCCGCACCGCTCGACACCCCAAGCCGCTCACATCGGTGTTGCCCTCTGTCGCCTTCCAGGCTTATCATGCCTATGGCGATTGTATAGGGGGCCCATCTAGTGAGTTGGCAAGTCACCGTCTGCCAGTATTTTGATAATAATATATTAAAATGGCAGATGCCGTCTTCATCCATAGTTTTAGTTACATACTCCAATTAACCTCCAACTCAATAGCCCATTTAGTAGTTAGCATATTGTACAATAGTTTAACTCCCATTGGAGGTGGTCCACTATCGTTCTTCTACATAAGGCGGGCGTGAACTGTCTGTAGTGAGAGTCCCATTACCTTTTAGATTAAAATTCTCAAAGGGCCTTTGCGTGTTGGACCAGTATGTCCCCATGTACGCCTACCAAACGCCCGGGTATCTTCATAAAAAAAAGAAGATACCCGTGTAAAGAAGAAACATAATAATAATGTTTATTTTTCCACCACAATATACATAGGTAACAAATTACAATTTCACAAATATAATTATAAACTAATAACAACTGGTTGAGCGGGCGAGATAAATAAATTCGAAGTGGACTGTATATGCGGGGAAAGACAAAAATGAAATTTACACGCGGTTGTCGACGGAAAAAAGAATGGAAAAACAGGAATGTGTACCCACACTACCTTGCTTTTGCTGCGAGATGCTGAGGTGGAGGCTGCCGGGGACGTCCCTGGACTTGAATCCCTGGTTCCATTGCACGAAAACACTATTTATCCATGGAAAACACAATTATTGTGAAAGATTGATGCGGGCGCGCGTGCGGTCATTGTAGGATAGACTGCGAGCTTATATTTAATGTTACATATTTACATATATTGCAGGTGACTGATGCCTAAGCTAGGCTCAAGGCCTGTGTTTCAGGTCACCAGGTTCCCGCTTATTTCTTTAAACATTTGCTATGTACCGCCGTTTACATTTATTTATTACTAGAGAAACTGAGAATAGTGTATATATAATAAGAGGTATGTGTGTGTGTGTGTTTGAGAGTAAAATCTTAGTAAATCCTCCAAGCGTTACAAACACAGTGACCTCAAATCAAGTTTGTTATGATCTTTTCGGTGTCGTCGTAGTTTAGTTTCTGAAGCCAATCCCTTAACTGCTTTTTGCATTTATTTTTGGGAAGTTTATAAATGACTTGCTTTTTATTTATTTTATTATAAAGGAAACCACCCAGGTGGCAGAAGAACGCTGTGCAAAGCTGGTGCTGCAACGCGTGCGATGGTACTCCACAGGGTTGTATCGCCTTTTACCACTAATTATATTAGGGTTATAGGTCACCATCGAATGTTGTTTTAACAGAGTATGCAATATAAACAACTGGCGCACTGTTAGAACGTTGCTCTCGCTGTATAACCGATTAGTAGGGTTTCTATATGGCCGGAACGATGATACTTTCAGGATAGCTCGTTGTGTTCTTTCTAGGTCTAGTATAGTAGTCTTCGTAGCGCCACCCCACGAGGTGATACAGTATCCCAAAATCGACTGTGCAATAGACAGATCTTAAGGTATGTTTATCGACAACATGTCTCAGGGTTTTAAAGACATAGATCAACTTACGCATCCTATTATTAAGGGTGTTTATGTGCTCTTCAAATCTTAAATATTTATCAATAATTACACTAAGATACTTAACAGTCTCAACTCTGGCAAGTGACTTACAAATGCAGTTGTGAAGGTAAGAGTTTTCACAAGAGTGAGCTATAATAGTGTCACATGATTGTATTTATGTTGCTACTTCTTTTGTACGTTTATTTGTTATAGAAAATGTCATATAGTTTGTTTTGTCAATGTTCAATGTTAATAGATTGTCTCGTTACCATGTTGAACCCAGATTGTGCACACCCGTAGACCTCGCCCCATGTTTTATGTCAAACAACATCACAGTGTCATCGGCAAAGCTTATTATTTTACCATTTGGGATTACCATGCAAACCCAAATCGTTCACAAAAATAAGGTATAAGGTAAGGCCGAGGACACTACCTTGAGGCGTTCCGTATGCAAGAGTTTGCTCGTCACTTATAAATTCACTTATTTTGACTCTCTGGGTACGCTCTGACAGGTAATCTTTAAAGAGATCTAGCGGGACACCTCTGAACCCCAGCCATTCCATCTTTGATAACAGAATAGGGTCAGAGACCGTGTCAAATGCCTTAGCAAGGTCCAAGAATATCCCCAAAACCTTATCACTACTGTCCATTTTCGTAACAACATAATTGACTAGTTCATGGACAGCATCGGAGGTGGACTTGCCTGAACGAAATCCGAACTGTGAAGGTGCCAATAGATTATTGGCTTCCAGGTAACTAACTAGTCTGTTGTTCATAATCCTTTCCAGAACTTTTTACATAATTGTCAACACAGCAATGGGCCGATAGTTATTAACACGGTTTCTGACCCCGTTCTTGTAAATAGGATAGATAATAGCTTTTTTAAAAGCATTAGGGAACATGCCTGTAGAGAGTGCCAGGTTACAGAAATATGTTAGTGGGGGCACAACCATTATGCTTATTAATTTTCAAAAGCTTACCTGGTATCCCATCCCATCCTGGTGAACAGTTATCGCGTAGTGATCTTCACCATAGATTGTAATCTAAAAGGATATTTTGGCTTCGGTATTGATGGTCGGTGGCTTCTCTTTATTTTATCCGCTAAGCTCTTGCTGACCTCAGCAAAGAACTTATTAATGCCGTTAACTGAACGTTGTGGTGTGCTTTCAGCGGCCAACAAGCTAGTCGAGTTACTTTTCATTTGAAGATCTGTTTGTAATACTATTTATAGCCGTCCACATCTGCTTCAAGTCAGTACCATCTTTTAGAATTTCACCTTTTTCGTACTCTGTTTTTAGGTTCTTCAGTAACCTATTACAAAAGTTCCTATACCTTGTAAACGTTATCTTGAGTATATTGTTACCAGGCGCCTGTTTAAATTCTTTGTGCAGGCGATCTCGATGTCTTATGCATCGAAGCAAGCCAGTCCTAATCCATGGTATCATAGGTTGTTTACGGTTTGGAAGCTTGACAGTCTTAGAGTTAATGTCAATCACATGTTTTATTAAACGAGTCATTGTTTTGCCTGCTATGTGAGAGTCTTGTGTTGCGTAAACTTCTCGGAAATCCACATGCTTTAGGTCCGCATTTAGCTGGTCATAATTGATACGCACTGTGTATTTTTTGGATTTGGTTTTTGATTATATTTACGAAGAACTGTAGGACTGTATCATGATCCGTTAGTGCAGAGTGTGCAACTAAAGCAGTTGCTGATAGGCTAGTTTTTATAATAAAGTGATCAAGACATGAGGAATCATTTCGCGTTGCTAGCGTATGCGCTGGCAGTAGGCCATGTGAAGACAGTAAGTTTAAGTAAGTATGTTGGTCCGAGTCACAGAAGTCTTTGTTTGACAATTCCCTTCGCTAGCAACGCGTTTCACATTGAAACACGCAGTTTTACTAATCAAACCAGGTAGTGTGGTCGTATTAACGTTAGATGACGCTATTCGCAATATCTATTTAGATTGTAGTACCTTGGGTTTGTCTATAGATGGCATTACCTGGTCTAACGAGTCAGCGGGGTCACGAACGCACGATGAATATAAGTATTTACATAAATAACCTTACATAAATATAAAAATAATATTGGTTCGTTCTAAGACAAGTTCAAATTAGGATTAAATACCGGTGTTTCGAAATTAATATCTCTCGATTTTGATTTATCTCCCACATTCGTTTTACGTGATATCCTTTCTTTAATTTTTTGCAAGATTTGGCCAGTTAAGCCAATTGCTGTATTTAATACGGATGCTTGATGTTAGCTAATTGTTAATTTATTAATTGAGTAGCCATATTACTATTAGCCTGTAACCCTCCTGCAAAAGTAATAAATAATTTACTTTACACGCTTTACCAAGTAAAGTGGAAGTTTCCTGAACAGAGAGCAAAGCTTGCCTCATCGTCTTCTTGTCCTTGTGTGCGCTGACTCAGCTTTGTCCGCTACCAACCTACAAAGGCACTTACGCTGTGGCAGTGAGCCAACGTCGGTTTGTGCACTGTGGTCTTAGAGCACTTCTTCACCGGATGATTCTTCGGATGCTCGTGGACGAAGACAAGGTTTCTTCGTCCACGTGCATCAGAGGTTTGATACACGGAAGGTCGACGTGGGTGAAGCAATCAGCTCGCTCGCAGCATGGTCGCCTCACCTAATCTCATAAGCTAGTATATATAGCTATAGAGTACCTACATATTTCTAACTTCTTCATTCTGTTCAAAAAGTCGCCATTCGAGCATTATTCTTTTTCCTGCTGTGTTCATGAAGACGACTTCTTTATAAACTTCCTACAACTGTGACTTAGATTAATTTATATAAAACACTACTGAAATATGTTTTCAAAATTTCTTAATGTTTTTTGTTGTGAGGTAGATTTAACTCATACATGCATCTTGTCCGCTCTGCCCGGAGCGAAGCTGGTGGTGGCACCTTCTACAATGAGGTGTTAGGTTCCTGACCTCTCTGTGTATTGTTGTTTCACTCTAATCTATTCCCAAGGTTATTGTCTGGGTCTGCTACCCATGAGCACGGTGGGACAAAATTGGTGGGACCACGAGCCAGTACCCTATCTCCCATGGCTACGTTTCTATGGGGGTATAAACTCTGTCCGAAACATTAAATTAAAATGCTTCGAACGAACGAGTGTAGTGTACAAAATAGTATTCAGTTGACAAGAATGTTATAAAACATGGACACCTGATTAACAGTAAGCTTGTAGCATTGTATTGTAGAGGTACGAAGTTCGCTGCGATGGCTTTAATGGAATAAGTGTAGTAGACATGTACTGCAAATACAAACTGTGCTATCGTAAATTTAATTACGCCCATACAATAATGAGATATAAATATATAGTTTATTGGTATTAAAACACCGCGATTCTTGATTTGGATTGGCTCCGTATTTTATATTGTAATATTGCAAAAATAATTATAATTTTAACTAAAAACCAATTCATCATTGCCAAATAATACCATATTGAGTGTTAAATAATCATTTTCACTATTTATTGTGCTAAAAGAAGATAAATATAAACTTAAAAATTGTACCGGTGTAGTGACAGAAGATCGGAAAAATTTTCAATATTTGAAATTATTACTTGGATTTGGCAAGATTTATAAAACTAATAGGTTTTTCAATCAAGGTTTGTGAGTTTATTTACTTTTACATCCTCATATGTCCATTAATAGTGCGATTTTGTAATTTTCTATGAATAAAACATAACCTTGTTTTGTTTCGCATTTCTTTGCTCTGAGTCTACTTTGCTAATAATTACTGATTCTGTAGCACGTAATTATAACAAAATGTCGAATACTATTAACATGATAATGACGCGTAAGGCCTTGGCTCGTCAGCAAGAGACAAGGCTTCAATTAACGTTGAAAGAGTTACGGATTTTAGTGAGAAGTGCGATAAACTGAACAAGGAAAGGGACGAAAATGAGTTAGAACTGCTAGGTATTTTAAGTAAGAACGGACAACTCAAGAAAGAACTGGCATAGTTGCATTCGTTGTATACTGATACCTTACAGGATCGGGATAGGTTACAACTTATAGTTGACAGTTTTGACTCATGTAGGGAACATTATGAACAAACTCTGCAACAAATTAGAATACTAAAGGATGAGCTACAACGATCAGAGATCAAAATATCGCAACTAGAAGACGAGAAACAGAGCACAGTGGTTAAATCTAATCAGAGTTTGTTCGATGAACTGATGGCTACAAGCTTAAATACTGCTACAACTCACCCTTCCATTGTCATAGACCTCACTTCTGATGATGAAACCGGGGGCTGTTCTAAATCATTAAAAATTATTAAGTGTAGTAAGAATAAGTTAAAGAAATATTTAAAAATTAAAAAGTTTATAACTAAATCTAAAAAAATGATAAATACAAGTTTTTTATAAACAGCATGTCACTTAATAGACAGAGATTGCAACTGATTGACCAGGTAAATATGTATATGTTAGAACTTGATACTGTCGCACAACAGTACAAAACTGATACACAGGCCCTTCAATGTCAGATTGACCGACTTCAAGACTCTTTAAATTAATTTCATATAAATATGAAACAGCAGCGGGCTAGTTCATCAGCTCCTTAGGGAGCTCCGGGGTGGTCGCTTATCGACCGCCCCGAGACGGACCCCTCCGTTCTGGGGTGCCCCTTGCCGGCTCGCAGTGATTTAACCTCAGGCCTACCCTGCGAGTCGGTTTTAAGGTGAGGCGGAACACCGCGGGGTTTAGTGGGTAGGACGGCCCCACACACCGTCCCTGCTGCCCCCGTAGCTTCGTTCTCGTTGTCGTTAATGCCGGCTTCGGCCGGTTGCAGCTCTGTGTTGCCGTTGTGTGGACGTGCAGTTGACCCCACTGCACGAGGGGATCGTGGTATGGGGGGCCTGCAAGACCCACGGTCTTTGCGACTGCTCCCGGCCTGGCCGGTTGAAGCGTTTCATTGTTGGTGTCGCTCCCGGCCACGGTCGGTAGTAGCGAAGTTTTAGTGGTGTGGACGCGTAGGCTGTCTGCTCACGCAGGGGCCTACAGGCATTCGTTCCCCGCGTTTCGTAATCTCCGGGGTCTTCGCAACAATCCAACTGGTGGCACCAGTTGGTACGCGGTGGTCCTTGGGACCGAAGGGCTTGCCTTCATTGGCCGGCCCGCGACAGGGAAAAGTCTATAACACCCGACAGCGAAGTCGTTAAAACCTGTGGGGCACCTGGAGCACTCCACAGTATCCATCCCGCTCCCTGGAATGAGCGTCACCCAGGAAGTCGTTTTGTATCGTCTCATGCTCGTGGGAATAATATGACAAATAATAAACTTAAAACTAAAATCGACGATAACTTTGTAATTTCTAACAACTTTGGCATTCTTACAACGGACTCAGAGTTGCCTAACGCAATGGGTGATGATGAACTGGAAACAGTGAGGTTCGGTACTCCAATATCGGCCGTGAAGGAGCTGCGGGTGTCGGTGTCACGATGTGACACCTCACCGCGACGTGGAAATAAAGATCTGCTGCTGTCAGAATCTGACAGCAGCGTCACATCAATGGTGACAGTGGAGAGTCGCCCCTCCCCCACCCCACTCACTCGGTTGTGGCAACGCAAGCGCCGCAACCCAACTGGGTCGGGGAAAGAGAGTGACATCGGAGACCGCCTGCTCCCGGAGCCGCGACTGCGCCCTCCACTGCAGGCGGACGTACGCAAAGCCGCCCGTGCTGTCGGGAGTCGTCCTGTCGGTGCTCCTGAGGCTGGAGCACCCTCTCGTGTCTCAGTGTAGTCACGACCCGGCACATCGGGAAATGTGGCTGGTGCCTCCCATTCTCGGTCCGCTGGCGCCTATGCTGCCGAGCATCCTTCTGTTCCCGCCTCCGGCCCTTCGTTGGAGGAGACGGGAGCTCCGGCAGCCGTTGCCCCGGTTTCGTCCCTTCCTCTTCCAAAGAAAAAGGGCAAGAAGAACAAGAAAAGCGCTGCGGCGCGAGAAGCAGAGGCGGCGTGGCAAGAGCGTCCACAACCGCCACCCATACCTCGACTTCTTACCGAGGCCTGGAATGTGGTGGCCGGGCGCCCGAAGAAGGCGCCGGTGGCCAAGCAGCCAGTAACAAAGTCGGTGCCGGCGCCCGCCACGAAGAAGCGCCACCAAAAACTCCGCGCCCCTCGCACTGCTGCGGTAGTAATAACGCTGCAGCAGGACGCGGTAAAGAGGGTCGTGACGTACGCCTCCAAATTGGCTGAAGCTGAGGCAAAGATCGACATCAAGAGCCTTGGCATCGGGGACTTACGTTTCCGTACGGCCGCCACTGGAGGCCGAATTCTGGAAGTGGCAGGCACGGAAAGGTGCCAGAAGGCCGACGCTCTGGCGGAGCAGCTGAAGACTGCTCTGGGAGAGGATGTGCTCTGTGGTTTGCGCAATAGCGCTCGCGCGCGTGGTGCAAGGCACTCCGCCCACACTGGAGCTCCATACAGTGCCATTGATCGTAACACCCCATGGTACAGTCGACGGCAAGACGCACCAGGCCCTCCAACATTGGGGAGCAGGCGACCAAGCGCAGCTGCAGTGGCGCACAGCCAGGGAGCAAGAAGCTCCAGGTGTTTCTCAAAACTCCATCTGGGATCGAGCGTCAGGACAAGGTATTTCATATGTACCTCGACTGGGATATATGCTCGATATGATATGGGCTCTCCGGCGTGGGGCATGAAATATCATTGCCCTTGTTTTAGCAAGAGCCACTTCCAGCACCAGTAGACGAATACGTCAGACAACCATCGAGGTGCCGACCGATGCAAGGTGCACTGCCTCTTCCCAATCATTTGCTGCTGCCGCCACCAAAGTGTCATCCGCGAAACATACGATATCCATACGTGGTAAGAGAGAGCCGCGGAGTTCCATAGAAGTGGGCCCAACACAGAGCCCTAGGGCACGCCTGCCAATACCCTCCAAGACTGGACTCGACATACTGGACATACTGAACCTACGCGCTCTTATTAGGCACTCTATGAAAACTGAGAGCTTCCTCTATGCATTCGTGGGGGATGGTGTTGAATGCGTTCGCTATATCTAGGGACAACACCAACACCACCTCCCCACGAGCCATGGCCGATTCAGTCCATCCTTTAAGGCGCCCTACTCCGTCCATAGTGGACCGTCCGGTTCGGAAACCGTACTGGCATTCAGCCAGGTCAGGCCCCGCATTCTCGAGATGCTCGATGATGCGGGAGGCGAGGATTTTCTCAAAAGCCTTCCCCGCTTCATCGAGCAGGACGACCGGCCGGTAGCCTGCCGGCGAGTCCGCTGGACGGCTCTCCTTGCGAAGGAGGCAAAGTCGCCCCAACCTCCATCGCTTTGGGCAGTATGCATTTTTAATGCACACGTCCAGCACCGCACGAAAACGCTCCTCTAGGGGACCTAGAACAATCGCGATGACTTTGGCGGGAGCCCCGTCTGGCCCGGGTGCTTTCTTCTTTCGCCGTAGTCGTTCCCTTATACCGCCGAACTCTGCATCCGTCACAGGGTGCCTGTCAGCTCACACCTCCGGGACAGAACTGGAGGTCGGCATACGTGGGGGCACGAAGGATCCCGGGTCTGGGAAAAGTGCTTGTAAGACCCTGCGGTGTAAGATTGGGTCCATACAAGACGTAGGTGGAGCTGGGGTGGAAAATTTTCCCCTGATCGTCTTGTAGGGCCTCCCCCATGGATCGTTGTCCAGGATACCCACAAACCTATCCCAGGCACTCGCTTTCGCCCTACAGATGGCAATTCGGAGGATCTTGTGGGCCTCCTTATATTCATGGTGGAGAGTATTCTCTTCACCCGGTTCTTTGCGAGCGCGCCTACGGCCACGTTGGTATGCATGTCGGGCTCGTGTACTGGCAGCACGCAGATCAGAGATTTCCTGCGTCCACCAGTACACTTGCCCTCTGTTACGAGGGCCCGTCCGTTGTCTCGGCATGGCAGAGTCACACACGACCCTTATGTCGTACGAGAGCAACTCCGCCATGCGGTTAGGGTCATCCGAGATTGAATCTGGAACTTCAGTCCATGCTCGTACCATCGCTGCTTCCTCAGCCACATCATTTTGGAGCCGCGAGAGTGCCCATCTAGGGAAGGGCGAGGCACTCGATGGTGAAAATAGGTGGAGAGGAAGGTCCCTCATCGGCGTTTTGGAGACCTCATATCGGATATACAAATGGTCCGATATGGTCTCCAGGCTCTCGACCACTCGCCAGCCACTAATGCACGCGGCCAATGGTGATGATGCAAATGTGACATCTACAATGGACGTACCCTGCCATCGCACACATGTTGGGGTGTTGCCCCTATTCAGGATTTGGAGCCCCAAGGACAGAACCCAGGCCTCCAAATCGTTACCCCGGGGATCCGTATAACGACCACCCCACACCAGAGATTTGGCATTCAAATCGCCCGCCACCAGCACTGGACAGTGGGCTGCTCGTCGGACCACACCTTCAACCACCGAAAGGAAACGTTCAAATTCTGCCCGGCTTCGGTTGGGGGAGAAATAGAGTGCCACTACCATCACACCTCCCCATCGCGCCGCAACATACCTTTCCCCTCTCTCCGCGACAATGAGGGGGGGTGGCGTCGCACCGGCCACCATGATTGCCGCGAGGCCATCCGTCGCCCCAGCCCATCTTGGGGACGGAGGGACTGAGTTTGACTCCGAGACAATCACCAAATCAATATTCCACCCAGCCGCCGTCTGGCACAGGAGGTCCTGGGCGCCGGCTGAGCAGTTTACGTTGGCCTGCAGTACACGTCCTCTGGATCTAACTGGCATTGTTAGTGTCCATAGGCGCCTCTGCAGGAACGGCTATTGTCGCCACAGTACGGATGATGCTTCCTGTAGGCAGGGAGCGTCCCTTGACTGGGGGAGGGTTGCAGTCTGCGCAAACTGCGCAGTGCGGTGTGACCGAACAAGTTGGCATAGTATGCCCCTCCTGACCGCAACGATAGCATAAATGGCTGCGATCCTTCTTCGAGGGGCATAGTATTTGTGGATGGCCTACACCCATGCAGCGGTAGCAGCGCATTGGTCGCTGCTCCAGTATTTTTAAGGAAGCACTGCTCCATCCAATAACAATACGTGAGACTGCCGCCAGCTTAGCGACTGCTTCGATGGGGCAGGATACGATGGCCGATCCAACTCCGGTAAAGCCAAGGGCTATTGTTCCCACCTTGAACAGCTCTGGAAGACAACCTAATTTTTCTGCCAAGGCTAGGCGGATATCCTCTACAGACGCAGCATCATCCAGGCCCGACAATCGTATGCTTGCCGATTTAGTAGGCCTGGTGACCTTGGCATCACTTCCCAATGCTTCTCCGATTTGAGCAGCCAGGGTATCGGCCTGCGTGGTCGTCGTATCTTTCGGGAGCTCAATGATACGAGCCCCTGTGATTCCAGTGCGGAATTTAGCCGGACCGATGCCAAGTGCTCCCAGGCTCACAGACGCTTTTGCTTTGGCGATGGCATCCTTATAGGTACCCTCAGCTATCACCTCGGGTTTGAGGGATACCACTACCGCCATGGTTTTTCGAGCCTTTGGCACCTTGACCTTTTTTGGTTTTTGAGCCTCAGGTTTTTTATTTACTTACTCCACTTTCTTCTTCTTCGTCTTCCTGACAACAGTAGTCCATTCATCTGTAATGAGCGGCTGCTGCTGATGTGAGGGGCCCGCCACTTGTTCCATTGCCCGCCGAACCACCTTCTTCGGTCTGGCCTCTTTTGGCAGATTCGCCGGCGGGGTCAGTGTCGTGGGTGCTGCAGGATCTGCTACTGTCACATTCTTTTTTGCCTTCTCGCTTGCTGCTAGTGCTGCTCGGTGCAGGTGGGGTTGAGAAGGCAAAAGACGACCATCCACCACAAGGCCCTGGAGCCGTGCGCCAATTACCCCCCCAATGTGCTCCATGAGCTCTCGCTGAAGGCGGTCAATTACCTCCACAAATTCTTTTCGGGACAGCCCTGTCCAATCCAAGCTTAAGAGAATTATAGCAACAGATGATAAGTAAGATTTGACTACAAAGGAGCACAGACAGCTTCGACTTCGGATCGCTACAAGTTCAGTTCACTCAGATTCGGTCACCACCCACCGGCCACTGCGTTACCGCGCACCAGGTGGAATGGGTCCAGAGCAGACGACGAGGACGTACTAGAGAACACTTGGGGCACTGCCCCAACCTAACCTAACCTAACCTAACCTAACTTCTCGTGGGGGCCATACGGCCCGTCCTACGGCAATGGGTAGAGAGGGCGCACGGTACTCCGACGTACCACCTCACCCAGCTTCTCACAGGTCATGGCTGTTTCGCCAAATACCTGTGTGAGCTGGTGGGCATGGAGCCGGACTCCGTGTGCAGTCATTGCCCTAGCGGCGCCGTGGACACGGCTGAGCATACGCTCACCGTGTGTACGGCTTGGGACGGGCCCCGCAATGTCCTCACGGGCATTGTTGGGACGGATTTGTCGCTGCCGGCCGTGGTGTGAGCCATGGCCGGCAGTCGACAATGCTGGGCCGCCGTCGCCTCCTTCGCCAGCGAGGTGATGGCGGCAAAAAGAGAGGAGCTGCGGGTCCGGGAGAGAGCAGGACGCACGCTCCCGTCTCGAGGGCGTCGAGGGCGTCGCCGGGCGGATACGCGGCGCACCGCCGATTAACTTGTGGCTGTGGGTGGAAGGTCGGGGGTCCCCGCTCACATTAGCCTCCTGGCGGCTGGCACCCCTTGTGTTCCGGGGTGCCTTCAGGTGCCCGCTCGATCACTCTCCACATGGTTGGGGACGGCTCAAGCGGGCACAACTTAACCTCCTCCGGGAGATTGTGGGGGGCAGCACATCTGGCCCCCCGAGGAGAGCCTCATAGTGGGGCATTCCCTTAGCCGGGTCGCAGTGAATAGCCCTCAGGCCTTTCCTGCGACCCAGTTGGGAAGAAGGTGGAACACCGCGGGGTTTAGTGGGTAGGACGGCCCCCAAAGGGCCGGGAGTCCCACACACCATCCCCACTGCCCCCTAAGCAGGGATGACAGTGCAAAAAAGCTATAAATATATATAAGCTATAGTATTCAAAAGGCCCGGAAAACACGTATTTTTTCCGAGAAAGCCACTTGAAATAAAACTTTTTTTTTTTTCATAGACGCTTTGTGTCCACGGGGTCATCGAAAGAGGCAAGTTAGAAGCGTGAAACTCGGCAACTGCTATCTTTTGCGCGCTAGCTGGGACTACAATTTTGAAACTTCTGGATTTTTTGGACTTATAGTCACAGAATTGAAATTAAAATTGTGAAAGTTTTTGTTTTTTATAAAAAATTGTTTTAAATTTTTTTATTTTTAGATTTTTATTGTGTCTATTGTGGACCCTTAATTACCAAATTTTTTGATATTTTTTGTAAATTTTTAGCACTTGGCGTTTCAGAGTTAGAGGTAGAGGGGGTAGAGGGGGTCGAGGTGAACAGGGCAAACCCAAACTTGGCTGCTCTGCGAGATTCGCTCGTCGCGCTCTCCAAGATTGACCCAAACACGAGCAAAATCGGCCCGGCGGTTCGGGAGATACTGGGGGAATTTTGAAAACATAGGCGGCTGTTGCTATCTAATTTTTTAATTTTTCAAGCCGAATTATTGTCAAGTACAACTGCTTTTATTGAGCAGGATAGTTTTGACACTTCACATTTGGAAAATGAAATTCCAAAAAACTAGTTTATAGGACAACAGATAATAAATCTGGCCAGTTGACTTTGGCCGCTGAGAATAATCATAGTAAAAATATTGTTTTTATGAACCTGGTGCACCATAATGTTAGAGGTTTAATAAATGGTAAAGATTTAAAGTTAGAGCTGTACATTAATGCAAATTATATTATTATTTTTTGTGCTACAGAGCACTGGTTAAAAGATCATGAAATCACATTGTTGAACTTCGTAAATCACCAGGTTGCTAGCTCGTTCAATAGAAAACATTCTAAACGTTAAACTCTTTAATATTAATTAATAAAAACTTAAAATTTAAAGAACGTAAAGACTTAGTAGCCCTCTCCATTGAGCGAGTTATTGAGATTGCCAGTATTAAGTTTGAGCATTTCATCTTGTTAAGCGTATACAGTCCCCCTGATGCTTCTTACATTAAATTTGAAGAAAAGCTTGAAGAAGCACTGTTGAAATGCCAATGTTCTAAGAAATCTATAATAGTTTGTGGAGATTTTAATGTTGATATATTAGATACATCATTAACTCCATCAGAGAGAAATAAAATGAAAAATGTATATAAATCCTTTAATCTTCATAGTACATTCCTTAGAACCCACTCTTATTACAGCCACTAGTGCAAAATGTATTGATAATATTTTTACTGATATTAAACCTATAGATAAAGGTATTGTGGATCCTGTAGAGTCAGATCATCGTGGCCAATGGATAAAATTTCCTAAAAGTAGTAACAAAGTCTGCAAAAAACAAATTAAATATGTACCAATTAACCAAAGTCGTTTGAATAATTTTAAAGAAAATGTATTAAAGAGATTACCATATCTACCTAACTTCACTTGTGTAGACCAGTCATATAAACACTTATTTAATTTGATTAATGATGAGTTTGGCAAAGTTTTTACCTCAAAAACACTACAGATTGGTGGTCGTCCTGTTTTCAGTGACTGGGCAACACCAGGTATCTTTAAAAGTAGAAATAAATTATTATATTCAGAAAAATAATATAATTTTAGGCAAACCTTTCAGGAATATGTTAAAAATTATTCAAAGATATTTAAACAAACGTGTTATCTTGCTAAGTCAAACTTCATTAAAAATAAAATTCCTAGTTCTGTCAATAAAATAAAAATGACTTGGAACAACATTAATTCTGAATGCGGTAGATCTTTGGTGACTGAAAGGGATTTCCACTTAAAAGTAAATGGTTACCATGTTACAGGGGACCTGGAAGTGGCGACGGAGTTTGAACATTTTTTCAAAAATGTACCTATATTGACAACAAAATCTCTCCAAGCGTCTTCCAGTTCCGCTGAACATTTATTAGAAGAATCTGTTCCTTGTTGCAGGGATGCATTTGTATTCACAGATATTTAGACTCAGGACATTGTAAAGACATTTAAATGTATCGAAATTAAGAAAAACGCGGACCTTTGGGAATTATCAGTCAAAACTGCATCATGTATAATTGAGGTCATTGCGCCCCATCTAGCAATTTATATATAATGAAACACAGCAAAGTCGTTCCCTTGTTCAAGGCTGGCAGCGCTACAGACCCGTCTAATTTCCGACCAGTGTCGGTGCTGCCAACTTTGAGCAAAGTATTTGAAAAAATAATCTTGAATCAAATGCTATCCCATTTTAATAGTCATAAAATATTTCATGCGAATCAATTTGGGTTTACGAAAGGGCGCTCAACTTCCGATGCTGGTGTTGAGTTATTAAAATGTATTCATGAAGCATGGGAAGACAAGCACGATGCATTAGGTATATTTTGCGATCTATCAAAGGCTTTTGATTGCGTTCAACATGAAACGCTGTGCAAAAAATTACACCACTGTGGAATAAGAGGCAAAGCTCTCGACCATCTGTCTTCATATTTGAACAATAGAATACAGAGGGTCGATATTAATGGTACACGTTCTGTAGGATCCATGGTTACTATGGGTGTGCTGCAAGGCTCGATACTTGGGCCATTCTTGTTCCTCATTTATATTAATGATTTACCATTTTATGTAGGGTACAGGAATAGGATTGTTTTGTTTGCAGATGACACCTCATTAATTTTTAAAATTAAAAGACATTTAGATAACTATGACGATGTAAACAATGCAATTGTAAGAGTAGTTCATTGGTTCAGCTCAAATAATCTTTGCCTTAATGAAAATTAAACTAAATGTATTAAATTTTATTCTACCAAATGCAAAACAAGTTGCGGCCAATGTTCAACTGAATGGACAAGTGTTAGAGTTTGTAGAATCAACTGTGTTCCTCGGTATAACTATTGATGCCAATTTGCAGTGGGGCCCACACATAGAAAAAACAGCCTCTAGGTTAAGTTCGGCTGCATACGCTGTAAAAAAGATCAGGACTCTAACAGATGTGGATACGGCTAGAATGGTTTACTTCAGCTATTTTCATTGTATTATGTCTTACGGTATTCTCCTTTGGGGGAGTGCTGCAGATTTAAATATTATTTTTGTTCTACAAAAGCGGGCTGTGCGCGCTATTTATAATTTGGGAGTTTCCCAGAGTTTCTCTGCGAGAAAAATTCAAAGAAGTAAATATTCTAACCGTACCATCACAATACATTTTTGTCAATCTTATGTATGTCCAGAAAAATCTATCACAATTTTCTAAACTCTGTGATAAACATAATTTAAACACTAGATAAAAATAATGTTTCAGTCCACCACAATCGACTACATAAGATTGGCGATTCTTTCCAGGGCAACTGTATACGCTTTTACAACAAGCTTCCATGTGACCTGAGAAATTTACCATTATGACACGACACATTTGTTGTATACGTTTATTTGGTAAGTACTAACAAACATATAGGTCACACGATAGAAACTGAGTACGCTTACACATTGGGCGCGTTGAAGTGCGGTGCGAAACCTTTGAGATAAACATGCGACTACGCGTAACGGCCGCGCAAGCGAGACTGTCTCACTCTATTATACGGTCGAGGTGCGCGGCACTGCGCGGAGCGCAACACTGCGCATGCGCGACAGTCGACGGCTGCGATGCGTGTTAGCGGAGCCCTAACCAACGCGCAGTTCGCTTTTGCGTAAGTAAAAACATTGCTAATCCGGTCGCGTTACACCCTCCCCCTTTTGATCAGGCGATGACCCATGGCTGGTCAAACAAAACGAGTAACGCAACACAATACCTGCGATTATATACTATACATTCAAACAGCGAAGCCCCCTTACGGAACTTTGCGTGGTCGGCCTCTAGGCCGCTTCAGAACGACCGGCTCAGGACACTCCCCACCCCGGGAATGATAGCGACGGAGGTCGGCAACATGATACTTACTAACAATCCCATTGGATTCGTCATTATAGGCGAGGAGATAGGTGGTGGGACTTACCTTCTTGTTTATGATGTATGGACCATCTCGCTTGGGTATAAATTTCGACGTGACACCCTTAGCGGCATTACTTAACACATGGGTTTTCATCAAAACTAGGTCTCCTTCAGAGAAATCCTCACCTACCGAGCGAGTCTTGTCTACGCGAGCCTTCCTTATGTCCTGTTGGTGTTCAACCTTCTCTCGTACAGTTAAAAGAGTATCAGCGAGCTTACGCAAATACGGAGTGATCTGAGGTACGAAGTTTTCCGCTTCTTTAACTGTACGTAAGTCCGACTGTACAGTCAGAGGGGAACGAAGTTCACGGCCGAAGGTAAGGTAAGCAGGAGTTTCCTCAGTTGACTTTGAGAGAGAACTATTAAAGAAAAATCTGATAAAAGGAATCACCTCGGGCCAGCGCTCATGATGACCTTCCACGAGGATAGAGAGCTGTGCCTTCAGATCGCGATTCTTCCTCTCAACTGGGTTGGATTCTGGATGGTATAATGGTATGAGGTTTTGCTTTACTCCTAGTACATACATAGCCTTCTGCATAACGTGTGCCACGAATTGCACTCCGTTATCGGAAATCATTCTTCGAGGTACTCCATACCGCATAAAGAAGTCGTCAACTAGAGTTTTAGCGCAGTTTTCAGCGGTAGCCTCAGTGAGGGCAAACAGCTCTACCCACTTACTCGCTGTGTCAACTACGATGAGGATCCATCTCTCACCCTGTGGTCCTCGCGGCAGAGGTCCGAAGAGATCAACGGCAATGACCTCAAACCTCTGCGCCGGTACAGGGGTCTGCAACAGACCACCTGGCTTGAAATTCGACGGTTTATACCTTTGACACTCGGTACAGGTCTTCAGGTATTCAGTGACAAACCGTCTCATGCCCGTAAAATAGAATCGCTGTGATATACGATGCAGCGTTCGGTCGATGCCTCCATGCGCCGCTGTAGGCGCGTCATGGCACTCGAACATCACCTGACTTCGCAGACTTTCTGGGATGACTAGCTGTGGCTCCTCGGAATCCACTTCGGCGACGTATTGATAGAGTACACCTTGACTCAGGTGGTAACCGCGGTCAGTCCAACGACTACATCCAACCTCATCCTTGCCCTCAAGATCGTGGACGATCTTGGCGACCTCAGGGTCAGCTAGTTGTGACTCCCGCATTGTCTTCGCATCCCAGCAGGGTACATCGACTGATACAGGGCAAAGCGAACACACTTCAGCTGGCTGTTGCTCCTGTGTAGGACGGCTGAGAGTATCTGCTATAACATTGCACTTACCCGGTGTATACTCTACGTCTAAATTGAAAGCTTGCAGCTTTATAGCCCAGCGAACTAGCCTGCCATTTGGTGACTTTAAAGAGAACAACCATTTTAAAGGTTGATGGTCACTTAACACACGTACCTGATGACCGTCTACGTGCCCATGAAAACGGTCCACTGCCCAGACCACGGCCAGGGCCTCACGCTCAGTGGTCGAGTAATTGCGCTCAGCCGGAATCAATAGGCGGCTAGCGTATTCAATAGGACGTTCATCGTGCGGGGACTCCCCCTGGAGTCAAACCGCACCTAAGGCATACGCACTGGCATCAGTTCGTAAGATGAATGGCTTACTATAGTCAGCCTGTATAAGAATAGGAAAGGTTGTGAGTAGTCTTTTAAGTTCGTTAAAGGCGTCATTCTGCTCAGAACCCCATACCCAAGGTTGACTTTTCTTTGTGAGACGAGTGAGTGGCTCAGCTACGCTCGCAAAGTTCGGAATAAATTTGCGAAACCAACAACAGGTTTGGAGGAAAGTACGTAGCTGTTGGAAACACATGGGTACCTTCATTTCCACAACACTTCGTACCTTATCCTAATCTGGTGATATTCCATCTGAAGAGATTATATGCCCAAGGTATTTAACTTGCCTCCGGGCAAAGACGCATTTCTCTCGATTAGCCCGTAGCCTGAAGACACGCAGGCGATCGAATACGGTACGTAAATCTGAGAGATGTTTCTCGTAATTATCAGATATAACAAGTATATCATCAAGGTACGCGAGTATGGTGATATCCTTGAGAGAACTGCCTGACCTGAAGCGATCTATAAGGCGCATAAACGTCATTGGTGCATTTCGAAGCCCGAATGGCATGACTTTGAACCGATAGCAACTAAACGGCGTTACAAACGCTGTCTTATCACGGTCCCGAACCTTCACTTGCCAATAACCGCACCTAAGATCCAAGGTACTCATCACACAATTCCTTTTCGTGGACTGTAGAAGTTCGTCGATACGAGGCATGGGGTAGGCGTTGGCCTTCGTGATAGCATTAAGTTTTCGGTAATCTACACAAAATTGGTACTTACCATCACGCTTCGGTACTAAAATACACGGCGCTGCCCATGAGGACTCGCACTCCTCAATGATGTCATCGGCCAGCATCCGGTCGATCTCGGCGCGCATTAATTCCTTCTTCGCCGGAGTAACACGGTACGGGGGCACCGCAATAGGCGCGTGTTCACCCGTGTCGATGACGTGTTCCGCAAACGGTGTTGGCTCTCCGACTTTGTTAAAAACATCAGAATACTCACCTAATAAGCTCGCGATATGAGACTTCTGTGGTTCTGTCAGCAAGGTGCCTTCGTCCTCTCGCAACAGGCTGACAGAGGCGCATCCCGTCGGACCTCGCGTCGTTTCACATAACAATGGGTGAATGACCTGAGGCCGGTCAGCTGTGTACCACGAATTGTTACAAAAGTCTAAAACCAATCTAGCTTTAGTAATAAAGTCTATACCTAACAACGTTTCGTTGTCAGTCGCGTCAGGGAGTATAACTAACTCGATCGGAATACGCAGATCTGCGAGAATAATATTTACATCGGTTAACAACACCCTAGTGTTAGTAACGTTACCGTCCTCTAGTTTAATAGACATAGTTTCCTCTCGAAACTCTTTCCCTAAGCGTTGTAGGAGAGTGTAAAGCGAACGACCCGCGAGGCTCCTCCGGGCAGCGGTATCCACTAACGCGGTTCCTTTATACTTCTCAATACCTACACGTAATATCGGCCTGCCTCTTTGTTTACTATACCCACATGGTATCCGACATGAACTCAAAGGTGTACCACCGCAGTTCATGCAATCAAAAGAACAGTATTTTTATTATTTTATTTTGTTTCACACATAATGGAAACTGTTCAGCTTAATAAACAATTCCTTATCAAAAGAATACAATGCATCCGATAGGTGTATACTATTGACGTTGTTAACACTGCTAGCACTAGCACTTTTACACTTGGGGCACTTTGCCCGAATGTACCGTTTTTCACCACAACCGTAACACGAAATATCGGGTTTCGTAACACTATCCGACACTACTGGTTTCTCTTCTGTAGGCTTTGCCTGTATTCTTTTACAAGTGTTCTGCAGGTGGCCAAACTGTTTACAATAGGCACAACGTGGCCTCGGCTTGCTCGTTTTATAATCAGCGGCAGTGGACATAGGTAACGTTGGTGTAACAGTAGGTATAGAAACAGACGCCGGCGGCGCAGCCGGTACATTCGCGGCCTGCGGTTTAGGTATATCCCGTAGTACCCCCCCACTATGGAATAAGAGGCAAAGCTCTCGACCTTCTGTCTTCATATTTGAACAATAGAATACAGAGGGTCGATATTAATGGTACACGTTCTGTAGGATCCATGGTTACAATGGGTGTGCCGCAAGGCTCGATACTTGGGCCATTCTTGTTCCTCATTTATATTAATGATTTACCATTTTATGTAGGGGACAGGAATAGGATTATTTTGTTTGCAGATGACACCTCATTAATTTTTAAAATTAAAAGACAATTAGATAACTATGACGATGTAAACAATGCAATTGCAAGAGTAGTTCATTGGTTCAGCTCAAATAATCTATGCCTTAATGAAAATAAAACTAAATGTATAAAATTTACTCTACCAAATGTAAAACAAGTTGCGGCCAATGTTTAACTGAATGGACAAGTGTTAGAGTTTGTAGAATCAACTGTGTTCCTAGGTATAACTATTGATGCCAATTTGCAGTGGGGCCCACACATAGAAAAGACAGCCTCTAGATTAAGTTCGGCTGCATACGCTGTAAAAAAGATCAGGACTCTAACAGATGTGGATACGGCTAGAATGGTTTACTTCAGCTATTTTCATAGTATTATGTCTTACGGTATTCTCCTTTGGGGGAGTGCTGCAGATTTAAATATTATTTTTGTTCTAAAAAAGCGGGCTGTACGCGCTATTTATAATTTGGGCCCCAGAGTTTCTCTCCGAGAAAAATTCAAAGAAGTGAATATTCTAACCGTACCATCACAATACATTTTTGCCAATCTTATGTATGTCCAGAAAAATCTATCACAGTTTTCTAAACTCTGTGATAAACATAATATAAACACTAGAAATGAAAATAATCTTTCAGTCCACCACAGTCGACTACATAAGATTGGCGATTCTTTCCAGGGTAACTGTATACGCTTTTACAACAAGCTTCCCTGTGACCTGAGAAATTTACCTTTAAATAAATTTAAAAAGTTTATTAAAAACAAGCTTTGTGAAAAAGGTTTTTACTCCGTTACAGACCATTTGCAGGACAGGGACGCCTGGAAATGATCTGCTGGCAAAGTGAGATAATATTAAATTGTAAATAGGCCATCAAAAAAAAAAACCTTCCTAAGTTTCTTGCCGGTTCTTCTCAGGTGGGCCGCGTTCCGAACCTGTGGTCGCTTTAAATATTTTAAATAGTGTATGACATTTTGTAAGCGCCGTTAAAATGGTCTATGCAAAATAAAGATATTTTAGTACCTCGGTACGTTGTTTAGGGCGACTCTCGTCGAACAAGTCTTCGACGCGACGAATGAGGTCTAATAATTCTGTAAAAGTATTATAGTCGGTACGGCTCACCTTTTCTCTGATACGGCGGTGTAATAATCCGTACGTCATATCTAACTGTGTCTCTTCCGTCAGAGTATTAGGCGGTAATTGACTTAACAAGGCTCGTGCCCTACACACAAATACTTCTGTAGACTCATCCTTTTGATGCATGACGAAAAGACGTTGAAAAACATTATGCGGTGGCAAACGAGCCCCGTAGGTACTTTTTATTAGTTCCAATGCGTGATCCCAACAGGTGACAGTATGCTTAATTCCTTGCCACCAAGTGGCTGCTAAGTCTGTCAACAGCATTGGCATCCCTCGTAGTGCCATATCATCTTTTACACCAACACATTCTTATATACCAATACCGCATCGATAAATGGCTGTACGTCATCGATCCCATTGAAGCGAGCTGTGCAGCGGGCCATGTTGCCGCTAACACTCGTAGGTGCTGGAGATCGGAGAGCGTTGATTATCTGCGTGAGCTAACCATCGGTCATCACCAAGGGCACTACAGGAGCGGCAGCAGACTCATGCTGGGTAACGTAAGTATGTGTATGATGAGACGAAAACGGGGACACTTGTGGAGCACTCGAAGATATAGGCGTCGTCGGCATCCCAGCCGACGCGTACATTGGCGTCCACGGGTGTCCACCACCCTGGACGGCATGTGGCATTGAAGCATGAGTGGCTGTTACTGGTGGGACATGACACCCAGTAGGTGAGTACCAGTTATAGCCGTAATGAATGGGAGCAGCTGCAGTCGTAAACATCGGCGGCGTCGCCGCGTGAGTATTATGGAAAGGTAATACTTGCGGACCGTCGGCGCTCCTTAGTATGGAGAAGGGCGGCATCTGTGCCGCACTGGTGGAAGTCAGCACGCTGGTTGGAGGCAGTGGCAGCGTTAGGTACGCGCCAGGCTTACCACCCGAAGTAGAGTAATCGTCGATGCACGGCGAAGCAGCCACGGTGACCGGCGGACGCACTGCGTCGGCAGTGAGGGTCCCAACAATGTCACCTGGGTTGGTAGGTATCGGGCTCCGTGACGTCAGAGGTCCCGATGTGACGATCGGTGGCGCTGAGAGCGGCGGCGAGGATTGCATTCGCGCCACGTGCTCATCAGCTATCGTAGACACGGCTGAAGACGTAGCCGGCAACGTATCCGATACATTCAACACTTCTTCACTACCATTCCGTGATCGCGTAACCACCATTATGAACTACAGTTCGCGGTTCGACCGTTTATTAAACATTCGGCTGAACGATGGGCGCCAGAGTATGACACGACACATTTGTTGTATACGTTTATTTGGTAAGTACTAACAAACATATAGGTCACACGATAGAAACTGAGTACGCTTACACATTGGGCGCGTTGAAGTGCGGTGCGATACCTTTGAGATAAACATGCGACTACGCGTAACAGCCGCGCAAGCGAGACTGTCTCACTCTATTATACGGTCGAGGTGCGCGGCACTGCGCGGAGCGCAACACTGCGCATGCGCGACAGTCGACGACGGCTGCGATGCGTGTTAGCGGAGCCCTAACCAACGCGCAGTTCGCTTTTGCGTAGGTAAAAACATTGCTAATCCGGTCGCGTTACACCATTAAATAAATTTAAAAAGTAAATTAAATACAAGCTTTGTGAAAAAGGTTATTACTCCGTTAAAGACTATTTGCAGGACAGGGACGGCTGGAAATGATCTGCTGGCAAAGTGAAATAATATTAAATTGTAAATAGGCCATCAAAAAAAAGCCTTCCTAAGTCTCTTGCCGGTTCTTCTCAGGTGGGCAGCGTTCCGAACCGGTGGTCGCTTTAAATATTTTAAATAGTGTATGACATATTTTTATTTATTTATATATATATATATATATATATGTATATATCGGTAGCACAAAGTTAATATTAACTGACATAATAAGCCCATAGAGAGCGTGTACTTGACGTTTATTAAATAACCGGTAAAAACGCGTTGTGTTCGCGCTCCTCTAACAACCCGTCGATGAAATATAAAAAGCCCAGTACCTACTCGTTACGTCTACGAGACGATAATCATTTTACTGTGGCGCAATTTGTTTTATATCGCGCTCGTATAAAAATCTTATTTCAATGTAAGCATCCTGTCCGTGACCAATATTTTCATCATTAACGAGTTTTATGTCGGTGTTACTATAAACAGCGAGGGTTGTTGCCGCTTCGGCCCACTCGGTGCTGTTGCGCGTTATGGAGCACAGTATTATATTTTTACGAGCTGAACTGGCAGATTATGTTTTGCCATGTAAAGGGCCTCCCTTGTAAATTATATGATGCACAAAACCAAACCTCATTGGACGGCTGCCTCGCACGTGTCATCGCTATCAGATATTTTTATCAAAGCGGTGTGGATTGTACTGGTCTGATCCGATTGAAATCTTCTAGGGGTAGAAGTCATTGCGTTTTTAAAGATTTTGCCGTTGCACGAACTTGTTTAGTGATAATGGCGGTCACTTATTCAGCAAAATCGGACGTAAGTCCTCCTTGTACAGGAAAGGAAAACCTTGACGATGGAAATGGCAGAATGTTTGGCAACCAACGGCACCACGTGCAATCCTTCGATAACATTTCATAAATTTTACTATGTTATCTTTGTAGAAAAGAACATAAGCTAAAATAATTACTCAAATTAAGCTAAAATGTTTAAGTACACCTACAGTAATGCCATATGGCTAATGGAACAATCACTATGTAGACTTGGGAAAAGTCTGTACTTTTCCTAAATCAACATAGTGATTGTTCCATTATGGTTTAGAATTCCTTATAGGCTTTTTTGTAGAGAAGTGGTTGATATAGGACGGGATTGGCAGTGTAAGGGTTGATCATACTCGTATGTGTATATGTAATGTTGTACTTCAATTTTGTCGTTGAGTTTTGTTCATCTTCTTATTTTGGGAAACTCGACAAAAATGTGATACTCATTACGAACGTCGACATTTCGCACTGTAGGTATATTTGTTGCCCATCGGGGCATTGATCTTGAGATTTGCGACGCTGTCGATGAACCTATTATTTTTTTAATAAAAGCAGCTATGTGCAATAAAGAATAAAAAAATCTTAAACTGCTTTCTTGGCAGTTGTCAGCTTTAATGTTTTCGAGGAATTTATGTTACACTTCTATAGAAGCCACCGTGATATGTATTATATTTTGGTAAACTTGGAATTAAAATGCTCTCTGTCCTGTGACCAAGCGTTCGTTTTATAATGAATGAATGAAAAAATGAATGTTGTTTGGTATTAAAATACATAAACAAAAATAAATTTGATCAATCAGATATAACTATATTGTATATTTATACTGTTGATTGATGGCGATTGGTGGAACTTGCTACACATATTAAATAACACCACTTGTACTGTTCCATAACATTTACTTTGTAAACCTGACCGGTTTCGCCTCACGGCATTCTCAAAGGTACACAATACCGTTACCGTACCGTTTGTGGACCGGAAGTGTAGATGTTTTGAATGAGTTTTTGACATTTATTAATGCAATCAATTCTAATATATTATTTACAATCGAAATAGGACATAAAACAATTAATTTTCTTGACATTACCATTAATTTAATTAAAAATAGACATAGTTTTAAAATTTATAGAAAGCCCACATTTGCTGATAATGTTATACATATAAACTCTAGGCACCCGACAAGTCATAAACATGCTGCCTTTCACTCAATGGTGCATCGATTACTTTCGATTCCAATGTCGCAAAATGACTTCGAGGAGAAATTAGCATGCATAAAAACAATAGCGATAAATAATGGTTTCCCATTTCAATTAATAGACAAAATGGTGAGTAGAAAGAGAGCAAGGGCTGTCACAGATTTAGCGTATAAAGGAGGAATACCCACGACCGTGAATACACAAAGAAAACGATGGGCTCACATACCTTACATCGGTAATATTTCATATCAATGCGCTAGGAAGCTATCTGAATGCAAACCGGCATATTATACCACGCATAACCTCAGCAATTTAATTGGTAACAATAAGGATATAACTCCCGTGGAACAAAAAAGTGGTATATATGAACTGACATGTGCCAATTACAATAAAAAATACGTTGGCCAAACTAGCAGATGTTTTCAGACTAGAGTTGCAGAGCATGTCAGTGGCTGGAGACTCAAAAAGACTGATTCCAATTTTGCAGAACACCTAGTAACAGAAAAGCATTGTTTTGACCCAAAAGCGAATTTCAAGGTGCTCCATTCTTGTGACAAAGAAAGGAAAATGAATGCTCTCGAAGCGCTCGAGATAGGTAGACATATAAGTGCAGACCCAAACATTATTCTAAATCAACAGTTGGATTTAAATCGTTCACCCTTATTACATTATTACAAGTGATGACATCTATATATTTATACTATTAAAGCAGAATATGTAAATTTTAATTTTTAGTTAACCAAATAATGTTTATAATTTGTGTAGTTAATGACATAGTTCAATATGGCAAATCATAGTAATTTAGTTATTTAATAATTGTGACAATTTAATACCTTGACACCTTATACTTTTGACATTTTAAATTCTTGACATCGATTAATATGACACTTTGACATTTGCAATTCTAATATTTTAAATAGAATTATGATTCGTAGTATATAATTTTTTTCAAATGTAAAACTGTATTCTCCCTAATTTTGGGGTAATTTTCTAAACTGGTAACTTGTAATGTCGATATACCTACATTGTACGGTTATTAGTTTTAGTATGCTTTCTAGGTCCAGTCGTCATATTGTGTACCTTTGAGAATGCCGTGAGGCGAAACCGGTCAGGTTTACAAAGTAAATGTTGTGGAACAGTACAGGTGGTGTTATTTAATATATATTGTATATCCAACTCCTGTGCCACGTAATGTTACCCGTTGATTAATTACCTGCGTACTTGGTGTAAGTACTATTTGTGGTGATTTATCATTTACATTTTGTTGTATAAATATACTAAGGTATGCACATTAACCGGCCGCGGCCCGAGTAGAGCGCTCAGCAGGTAAGCGTGCGAGTCAACAAGTGCTCCCGTTATTAATTATGTCGCGACTGAGCCCGCCAGTGTCGTGGCCTAATACACGAATTAGTAATGTCATGTAGCATCTGCGTAGCACTAACGTAGCCACAGCGTAGCACTAACGTAGCATCTGCGTAGACATGCGTAGCAATTTCGTAGCATTTAAAAGCACTGTTGTTTTCATAAAAAAGATACACATTTTTAAATAGTTTGTCGTTTATATTTTATACACTGTTTAAAAGGTTGATGTCAAGGCGAAAAAAGTTAATTTTTAATTTGATAATTTTTGAATTTCATTTTGTTACGATTGGAGCTCACTTCGCAAGATGTTTCGATGAGGGACTGGTTAGGTGTGTGTGAGCGGTACAAGTCCGAGTCTAGGCGTGACCTATGGACGTGCTATTGAAGGAGAAAGGAAATACTTAATTATGCGACTGCGAAACAACTTGTTTAGTGTAGCGTAACTCAATACCACTATATGTCTAATAGTTATTCTGTCAACTTTTATTTTCATCAAAAAGACATTGAGTACAAGAGTTATTTTATAATTCTTGTTCTCAATGCTTATACGCTAGTAATTTTAGTTTAATGACAACACTACGTTATTGATCAAGCTATAAAGTTGTTTGTCAAGCTGTTAACAGTGGTACAACATTCGCCACTCGTGTACACGTGCTCGATGTGCCCACTGCCCAAGTGTCGGCGAGTAGCCGCACACAGCGCCCCGTCGCCCACCCGGCGCCTCTCTGCGAGCCACACGCTGCACTTTTTTTCAGTTCCATTTTAAGTGAAGGGAATTTGCACCACTTCGTTTGCTGAATTAGCACTTCAAAAGGCGATGAGCGCTCATCCGTTTTGAACACGTTGGATGGTTGCACTTTAGTGCGAATATAAAACAAGTTTCCAGTTTCAACTATTCGCCGTACAAAGTAAGTCTCTGTAAATGTAATGATCGAAGTAGATGTTGATGATCTGATCAAAATCAAAAATCTTTATTCATGTAGGTTACAAAGTAACACTTATGAACGTCAAGATTACTGCTTCTACATTTACATTTACTGCCAGATTCGCAAAGCAATAGGTAGAGCCAGAGGAAGAACCTGGCAATAAAACTCATGGCCACTCTTTTCTAACCGCCATTTGACAAAGTTTGATTAACATGATATTTGACCAATTATACAGTAAAGAAATTATACAAAAAAAAAACAAAATAAATGTTGTGTTCATTAAAATTACACTTACATAGTTCCTTTGAATTTATGTGAGAACAGTCGACTAAACTTAGTTTGCCTTAAATTTAAATAATATTATTTGTAACAATTGCTATAACAGCTATGAGCTGACCAGTCCCAACAGACGGCACCCGTTCACGGGTATGACGCATATATCAGCCATCGCCCTATTCAACCGTATGGAAACAAGGCGACCCGATACATACGCCACCACTGCCAGGACACTTAGGCGAGCATGACATACCCAAAAACTACACAGCAACTGTCATGTCAATTTCAAAATTATAAATAATTTTACATAGTGCTCACACAATAACAAAGTCAAATTACATATAATTATGTATATTAGTTATTACCGGAACTAAGCACAGCCATACCTTTAGTTGCCTGGCGTTTCAAATTATTTATACTGGAGAATGTAAATAAAAATAATGTAAAAAAAAATACAACATATATGTGCAGATTCAAGACAAGTAGATAATATAACACAAGATTCATTCGAATCCTAAATAGCTCGAGCAAAGAGCAAGCAATTCATTTCCATTTATTTTTATCATTCAAATAATCATTAATTGTGTAATAAGCCCTTTTCAAGAGGTGCGTCTTAATTTCCGCCTTAAATTTATGTAACGTTATTTGGACGTTCCACTGCAGTTTGCTATCTAAAGTGATCCCCAAAAATACAGTTGATTCTACAATATTAAGGGTATCACCGTTCAATGTTATATTTGTACCGCAATTCCTGACTGGGCACACTACCTTGCTTTTGCTGCGAGATGCTGAGGTGGAGGCTGCCGGGGACGTCCCTGGACTTGGATCCCTGGTTCCATTGCACGAAAACACTATTTATCCATGGAAAACACAATTATTGCGAAAGTTGGTGCGGGCGCGCGCGCGGTCATTGCAGCACTAATACAGCGAGCCTTCAATCCGTCCTCGCTGCCTGTGAGCGGCGTTTTAGATCGCGCGTAATACAGCTGTCTCGCTCTCCTTTTATGCGAGACAAGGTAGGTGCGAAAGAGAAATGGAGTAAAGGGAAACGGGGTGGGATGGTCGACAACTAATTAATTAAAAACAAATGTAGATCGGCGATGCAACATAGAAAAAATAACGCGGCTACTCTTGAATCGTATACCGGCGCAACCATTTCCCCCGCGGCTTGAAGGGTTACCTTCGAAAAAGGAACAACTGACTATACAGTTGCCACTAAGCTTTAGCTGCTAACTAAACAAAATGCTATCGAACTAAACTAAACTAAACCTAATCGAACAAGCTAAATTTGTTATGGACAACAGACAAAGACGAATCAAAATAAAAAAAAAACAAAATCAACCCAGGGCAAATTTCTTCTACTACCCCAAGAGGCCAATGTAATGGAGGTATATTTTCAGGTAAAATAACTACGACAGTACCGACAGTAATAGGGTTCGATGGAGTATTCCATTTCTGACGTGACTGTAGCGTATGCAAATAGTCTGTCCTCCAACGCTTCCAAAACGATTGAACGAGTTTATCCAATAATGCATGACGCGAGAGTAGATGAAGTCGATCTTCCTCTATTTCAAAAGCGGGTAAGTATTTTAACGGTGTAACATTCAAAAAGTGCGCTGGAGTCAGTGCAAGCGGCTCCGAGGGATCACTAGACAAGGTTCTACAAAGAGGACGCGTATTCATTACGGCCTCGACTTGAGTGAGCACGGTGCTCAGCTCTTCAAACGTAAAGTGTTTGGAACGCAAAAAATTATGTAGTTCGGAAAGGTTACGACGAGCTCCGACGTAATTCGTACCGTTGTCCGAATACATTCGAGATACGGAACCCCGACGCGACAATAATCTTTTAAATGCAGCCATGAAGCATGGCGTCCTCAAATCACCAGCCAACTCTATATGAACGGCGCGAGTCGTCATACAAACAAAAAGACGAACATAAGCTTTGGTGGAGCGTATACCACGACCACGACCACGAGAAACTGTTACCCTGAAGGGGCCAGCGTAATCGGTACCCGTGTGTACGAACGGTTTAGCAGCCTGAACAACACGACAAGGATGGCGATCGGCTATTTCGGGCGCGATTGACTTCGGGCGAAGTTTGAAACACGGAATACATATATGAACTATCGAACGAATCAAATTGCGTGCGGAGAGAATCCAGTATTTCTGGCGCAAAATTGACATTAATAAATCTGGACCAGCGTGACAGTTCACCCTATGGTGATATTCAACTAAAAGATCAACGATATGATCCTTGCGCGGGAGAACTATAGCATGCATTTGATCGTACTCTAATGCGGACTGACTCAAACGACCACCAACTCGAATGAGGCCATCCTTCAAAAAAGGTTTCAAATGTTGAAAAGCGCGACTACAAGGTTTTTTAATTCCAAATTTCCAATTTCAGACGAAAAATAAAATCACTGAAGTTCACGAAGCACGATTAACTCAGTCTTGTTTAAGTCAAAAGCGGTAACATGCTCGCGACGAGGAAGGATTTTCAAAAATCGACAAGTGAAAACCACACTACGTAAAAGAGTCGACCACGATGAAACACGGCTAGAAAACTCTAAGATAGGCGATTTTCGAGCGGTGCGGTAGTAACTAAAGAGGTTTTCTTTTCCTCTGGCGGCGTGGACACAGTAGCAGGGTTGAAAGGACTAACAGGCCATTCATCAGGTGGGGCTTGCCACCAGGAAGAGCCATGGAACCACAACGGATGATCCAAAATCAATGCAGGTGTTAACCCACGAGACAAACAATCGGCAGGGTTGTCCGTACCTGAGACGTGATAAAAGTTTTGCGGCGCCAATTCCGACTGAATTTTTGCCACCCTATTTGCGACAAATGTATCCCAATGATGGGGCGAAGAATGTGTCCAACACAAAGCGACGTCGAGTCCGAGAATGCGAAAATTCTATTTATATTAATGCATTGAAATCGGCGATCTGATTCGCGAACACCAATACAAAGAAACATTTGTCTAATGTCGGCTGAAAGCGGGACAGCGAATAAGCGAAAGTTAACTATAATTTCGAACAAATTACCTTGGAGATTTAGACCACTGTGCAAAATATCGTTTACCGAAACATTCGAACTAGTTTTGGCGCTGCCATCTAAAACAACGCGCAACTTGGTGGTTAGTTTATCCTCGCGGACAACTCCATGGTGCGGTATGGTATACGAAGGAGCGTGCTTCGTCTCTTCGGTTTCGGGAGGCGCGGGTAAAATGAAACCTTTATCCAAATATTCTACTATTACGCTATCGTAAGCCTCCTTCAACTTTGGAGATGTCTGCATTTTCCGTTCTAAACAAAAGAAGCGTTTTTCGGCTGACTGACACGAATCTCCAAGCGAATTAACATCACCCTTAAAGGGGAGTGCGACAACATAACGTCCATCACTATCGCGAGTAGTCGTGCGACTATAAAACTCTTCACAAAGTTTATAATCCGGGCTGACAATAGGAGGGACGTTCACCTCTTCTATCTCCCAGAATTTACGGACAGCGGAGTCCAGCGGCTCGACGGTGCAACAATATGATGTCATATTGTTGCACCGTTCAACGTTTCACCGTTCACCGACGGTTCTTGGGTTTCTTATTGTTGGTTCCGCACCCGCTTATTTTGATTGTAACTCGACAACACTGTTCAGCTGTCGAAAAAACTATTGTCGAGTTACAATCAAAATAAGCGGGTGCGGAACCAACAATAACAAACCCAAGAACCGTCTCTAAGGCGAGCGGCGCGGAATGCGATGCGTGACCTTGAACCTTATGCTGCGACAGGAGGTGCGGGAAAATCGAAGCGCCAACTAACAAATCAATATCTCCTGGAACGGCGTAAGTATCATCAGCCAAAAGCAAATCTCTAAAATTAGGTATTGATTGCGACGGTCGGTAAAAATTCGGTAGCCTTATCGACGACTAGCGAATCCATCAAAAAACAAACATCAAAATCAAAACGCGAGTGGAATTTAACCCCTACAGAACCTTGAACGGCTTTAGTGGAACCCCCAATACCTTTCACAACATTACAGGCGGGGCGGTTACTTATATGCAAACCAAGACGACTACAACAATTTTTACTAATAAAATTACTTTGAGAAGCACTATCTAAAAGTGCTCGAACACTATGTCCCTTACCATGCAAATCGTAAACAACAACTTGAGCGGTTGCCGTAGTAGGGCTTGTGTGCAAGCTTCATAGCGAGCACAAAGCGACATCGTTCGGCTGGAGGCGCGCGGCAGTGGCGCCGCCGTCGCTAGGCGCGTACGGGGACGAAACCACGCGAGAGCGCTCCCCGTCGCGACTCAACGGCGCGGGCGACTGCGACGTCACAGCGGACGGACGGTTAGGCACTGAGTTCGCGCAGCTGGAATCGACGGACGAACTACCGGACATGGCGTTATTGTTTTCGAAGTGTGAATGGTGTTTACCATTACACTTGCGACAAAAATTATTCGAATTACAGAATGAAACACGATGTTTCTTACTGAGACAATTGATACATAAATTACTAGAACGAACAAATTTGTAGCGATCGCCAGGAGTGAGTTTATTGAACTCCAAACATTTATAAAGTTGATCATGGTGACCTTGACACAAAGAACAATTTTTCGAATGCATCACTTGCGATTGCGAAGTTGTGGGTTCAAAATTAACAAAAGAGTGCGTGGACTTCGTGGGTTTACTACGATTAGTCGGACTATTCTTTTATTGATTCATCTGCGATCCTCAATGAATAATCACAAATTGATTGCATACGCTTAAAAAGGCTATCCTTGACGGCTATCCACGCTAAGATAGCGTGTAATAGTTTTAACTATAGATCCGGAATCACTTTCGGAGGCATTGTTAATACAAACAACTATAGCTACCTACAGTGCAAAACTAACGAACTATCAAAATGGGAGCGGTGGTAGACAGCGAGACGCGGGGCGAACGAACGTAGATACTTGCGCGCCCGGGCCTAGGTACCTGCCCGCGTGGTGTACCTATTACTATGCGGTGCCGTCGAAGTTACCAACTATTTAGTACCTATGCGAAAAACAGTAGGTAGGTATGCGTTTATTCCCTAATGGAATAAAACTAATATCTATGCGTTTATTTCGAATGGAGTAAAAACTATAACCTATACCTATGCGTTTATTCCGTGGTGGAATAAAAACTATAACCTATACCGATCTATTCCTAATGGATAGTCGGCTCCGTAAACAGGTGATGGACACAAGGGTTTATCGAGGCGCTGAACTAGGATCAGACCACTACCTAGCAATAACTAGGATAAGGGGTCTGTTCGCGGGTTTGCGTCATCGTACCGAGTGTCCTGAACCTGAGCCGACTCATAGCATCAAAAGCTGGAAGCTGCAGGATGCATCCATTAGGGATAAATATAAAGAAAGTGTAGCCCCACCAAGATCTTCGGGGCCCAAGTCAACCTCCCGTGCTAGTGCGTGCACCTGCTGATTAACAGACGAAGCTCTGGCGCTGGCTTTCCCCTCTGGGGTGGGGAGGTCTGAGGGCGTCGCTCCCATAAAAGCCACCCGCCGAAACAAAAATGGAAAAGGACTATAGGAATGCTGCTAGGGATAGGGCGCCGCCGCAAAACGGCGCGCAGGAGCCCCGCCCGACTCCTGTGGCAAGTGGGCTAGGGCTGCCGTGTGTCGGGCAAGCACGGCTAAAGAAGTTAGCCCCAACCCGAATCCGCTTCGCATCTTGGAACATTGGCACGCTGACTGGGCTTGCGGTAGAGTTGGCCGAAGTACTCTCCAGGCGGAGGGTGGACGTGGCGTTCCTGCAGGAGACTCGGTGGAAGGGCAACAGAGCCCGGCTCTTGCAGAACGGCTACAAGCTGTATTACACGGGTGCGCCTGGTGGGGAGAACGGGGTGGCCGTTGTGCTCTCCGAGGGGCTGCAGAGTGGCATCTTGGAGGTGAAACGCTGTAGCGACCGGCTTATGATCGTGAGGGTGCTTATCGATGGGATTATTACCCACCTGATAAGTGCCTACGCGCCACAGGCCGGTTGTAGCGACGCCGATAAGATGTCGTTTTGGGGTCAACTCGAGGGAGTGCTTCGGAGCATCCCGTTGTCACAGGGAATCGTTTTGGGCGGCGACCTAAACGGTCATATGGGTGAGAGGTGTGAGGAGTTTGAGCGTGTTCATGGTGGTTTTGGATACGGCACCCGCAACGCTGAAGGAGAAACTATCCTCAGAACGTGTGCGGCTGCCGATCTGGCCATTGTGAACACGTATTTCAAAAAGAAATCCGAACATCTCATCACCTACAAGAGCGGGAGGCGTACAACTCAGATCGATTTCCTACTCACTAGGCGACACAGCATCGGCAAGGTGGCCAACTGCAAGGTTATTCCCGGTGAGAGTCTTACTGCACAACACCGTCTCCTTGTCATGGACCTCTGCGTGAAGCCCAAAGGCAAACGCATCGAGCGGTGCCAGCGCCGCATCAGATGGTGGCTGCTTGATGAAACTAGGTCCCAGGAGTTCGTCTCAGCTGTCGGTGACAAGTGCACTGACACTGAAGGCGAACCAGTTCAAGATTGCTGGGACAAAGTTCAGGCGGCCATCCTTGGAGCGGCGAAGGTGGTGCTCGGTGAGTCTAAGGGTGGACGCAAATGTGACAAGGAAACTTGGTGGTGGAACGACGCAGTCCAGAGGGAGACTAGGGAGAAGAAAGCCCTCTTTAAAAAGTGGCAAGCGACCGGATCTCCTGAAGACCGCGACGCGTACAGGGCTGCCAAGCGCGCCACAAAGAGAGCTGTAGCCAGAGCCAGACGTGACCACTTACAACCTCTGTATGATAAGCTGGAATTATCTGAGGGGCAGAAGCTCATCTATAAGCTGGCGCGCTCCAGGGTCAAAGCGGCACAGGATATATCCAAGTGTCGCTGTGTAAAAGACCTTGAGGGCAACCTGTTAAGCGAAGACCTCGCGGTAAAGGAGAGATGGCGCTCGTACTTCCACGAGCTGCTTAATAAACAGCACAAAGAGGTGCAGCCTCCGGACCTCCCTCCGAATCAGGGACTAGTGCCACCGGTAACGCCTGGAGAAGTCCTGACTGCGCTTCGCCGCATGAAGAATCGGAAAGATGTCGGACCCGATGGAGTTCCCATCGAAGCCTGGAAGGCGATGGGTCCTCGCGGTGTGGGCATCTTAGTAAACCTTTTTAACCGCATACTCCTCAGCGGGCAGATCCCAAACCAATGGAGACTGAGTATTATTACTCCAGTCTTCAAAGGTAAGGGGTCAGTGCAGGAGTGCGGGAGCTACCGCGGTATTAAGGTGATGTCCCACACCAGGAAGATCTTCGAGAGGATTATAGACTCTCGAATCCGGCAGGAGTGCACTCTCTCGGAGTGTCAATATGGGTTTCGCCCTGGTTATGGGACCACGGACCCTGTTTTTGCCCTGAGGGTTGTCGCAAGGAAATACAGGTCGAAGAACACGCCTCTGCACTGTTTGTTCCTAGACATGCAGAAGGCCTTCGACTGTGTTCCTCGTGCGATGATCTGGTGGGCACTGCGGTCCAAAGGGGTTCCAGAGGTCTATATTGATACTATCCGGGACATGTACTGTGACTCCGATTCAATGGTTCGGACTGCTGTTGGCGACACGAAACCCTTCCCCATCACCGTCGGGGTACACCAGGGTTCGGTCCTTAGTCCGCTTCTGTTCAGTGTAATATTAGACGAATATTCGGACAGCATCAGAAACCCACATGAGCAGCCTCCATGGTTGCTCATGTATGCTGACGATATTGCGCTGGCAGACGCGGACAGGGGCAGATTGGTGCGACGTGTAAAGGCGTGGAAGGAGACGCTTGAGAACGGCGGTCTGAAACTAAATGTGGCGAAGACCGAGTACTTGGCACTAAACTCGACAGATCCCACATTCGTCCGCATAGGCGGTGATTTGGTCGAGCGCATAGACCAGGTTAAATACCTGGGATCTGTTTTTCACACGTCCAGTGACATCGATTGCGATGTCAAGTCACGCATTGCTGCTGCGTGGGCCAAATGGCGGGAGATGACCGGTGTCATTTGTGACCCTAAAATGCCGATCCGGTTGAAGGGACAGGTCTACAAAACCATTAGACATGTCCTTTTACATGGCAGTGAGACGTGGCCGATTTTGGAGCGACACAAGCAGGAGCTGCGTGTCACGGAAATGAAGATGCTGCGGTGGATGTGTGGGGTCACGCGGATGGACCGCGTGAGAAACTCTCGCATCCGCGGCAGCCTTCACGTCCGTGACATTGCAGACAAGTTGCCAGAGTGTCGCCTTCGTTGGTATGGTCACGTCTTGCGGCAACCGCCGGGCTACGTAGGTAACAAATGTCTGGCCATGTCAGCCCCGCCGGGTCCCGGTAAGAGGGGAAGACCCAAGAAGTGCTGGCTTGACGTCGTAAGGGATGACATGCGTGCCAATGGTCTCACTACAGGGGATGCCGAAGACCGTGTGAAGTGGAGGAGAAAATGTAGGAAAGCGGACCCCGGGCGTCGCGAGACGCAACTGGGACAGACGCTCGGAGGATGATGATGATAAAGAAAGTGTAGCCGAAAAGCTTGACAACGTCAATGTTAGTGGTGAGAATGTGGAAAGTGTATGGCAGAACCTTAGGGATAGTATGGTAAATGCCGCTGTGGAAGTGTGTGGAGGAATGAGAAGAGCCAGTAGTATTAAGCGTGACGCATGGTGTAATGAGGAAGTGAAAGAAGCAGTTCGAATGAAGAAGAAAGCATGGTTAGACTACTTAGCCTCGCGGAATGATTTTAATATGAAAGAGAGATACAAGCTGCAAAAAGTAAACACGAAGGCACTGATATAAGAAGCTCGTGAAAGGTGCAGAATGAAAGCGGATGAAAGGTTGTCGTTCAATTTCCGGGATTATGCCAGGCTCTTCTGGAAAGAGGTAGGCAAGACCCGGAGTTGTTCGGCAATCTGCCGTATGAAAAAAGTGCTTAGTGTTAACAATGACGTCCTAACAGACCAAACTGACGTCCTGCAGATATGGAGTGAATATTATGGAAAGATGTATGCAAGAAAAGACAGATGCCACGTCGGGAAGCGGAGCTCACTTCGATGCTCCGGATCCCGATGTCATTGAAGTCATTAGTATGAAAGAAATTTAACAAGCGATAAGAAGTATGAAATGTGGTAAGGCTGAGGGAAAAGACAGAGTTACTGCTGAGATGATCAAGTACGGTGGGTCGCGCGTCTGGGACACTCTATGTCTGTTATGCAACTTGTGCTGGCGGACGGGTGAGGTCCCAGATGACTAGCGAATAGCATTTGTAGTACCTATTTACAAAGGGAAAGGCTCACGCCTAAACTGCTCCAGCTACAGGGCGATCAGCTTAGCTAGTAAGGTGTATGCAAAGATTATAACGGCAAGAATGCAAGAAAAATCTGAAAGGTATTTATGGGAGGCTCAATGCGGATTCCGACGTGGAAGAAGTTGCATGGATCAAGTGTTTTCTCTCCGCATGATCGCGGAGAAGTTTCTGGCTATTAGCCAGAGGGTTTTCTGCGCATTTGTGGATCTGGAGAAAGCATTTGATAACGTTGTGAGGGAAACTCTGTGGGATTTGCTGCCCGGATATGGTGTGGTCGGCTCGCTGCTGCGGGCAATACAGTCGCTTTATAAGGACTGTAAGGCTTGCGTGCGAGTAGGGGGGGATGTGTCACCTCTTTTTGATGTCTGTACAGGCGTTAAACAGGGTGGTGTCATGTCCGCCTGGCTGTTCATAGTGTATCTGGACAGTTGCCTGCAGAAGTTGAAAGATTGTGATATGGGTGTGAATTTGGGTGACTTTTCAGTAAACTGTCTGCTGTACGCTGATGATGCGGTGCTCATGGCCTCATCAGAAGCTGACCTTCAGGCATTAGTCACTAATATGAAAGAGGAGTGTGAAAGTAAGGGTCTTCGCTTGAATGCAAGTAAGACTAAGGTTCTAGTATTTGAAAGAGATGACGTACGAACTAAATGCGAGATTAGGGTAAACCAGGAACGTCTAGAGCAAGTGAATAAAATTGTGTATTTAGGGAGTATGTTTAGCGCGGATGGAAGATGTGATTCGGATGTAGAACGGCGAGTAGCTGCCGGAAACAGAGTTAACGGTGCTTTGTCCCAATTAGTAAAGCGACAAAGCATCGTAAAAGAAGCACGACTGGCGATTCATAACGCAGTGCTAGTGCCAACTTTGCTTTACGGTAGCGAAACCTGGGTATGTCAGCAGATGCATGAAAGTAAATTGAATGCTGTGGAGATGCGATCACTTCGAAAATTGTGCGGTGTTACGTTGGCCGACCGAATACCGAAAACGAAGTGATACGCAATATGGCAGGTTTGAATGAAAGTGTTAGCGTTAAGCTGGAAAAGGGCGTGCTCCGGTGGTTTTTATACACGTCCAGTGAATGAGTGAGGAACGATTGACGAAGAATATATATTGTGCGAAAGCAGAAGGTAGTAGAGGTCAGGGTAGGCCGAGACTTACATATGAAGACCACGTGAGCAGATTGCTCAAAAACGGAAAGGTCAAAAGTACTAGGATACCCAGACGTGCGAGTATGAAGCGATTGATGAATCTCGAAGAAGCGAAAGAAGTATGCATGGATCGCGAAGCCTGGCGATCTGTCCTCTCTGACTACCCCATCAGGGATACAGCGTGAAGATAGTTAAGTTAAGGTTTTTTAAGAATAAAAACTATAACCTTTACCTATGCGTTTATTCCGTGGTGGAATAAAAATCTATAACCTATACCTATGCGTTTATTCCCTATGGGATAAAAACTATTGCGTTTCTATTGGCAAACTACTAAAGCGAATGGATCAAAATCTGGATCGTTCGGACCAAAAAATGGTTGAGCGGGCGTGATAAATAAATTCAAAGTGGACCGTATTTGCGGGGAAAGACCAAAATGAAATTTACACGCGGTTGTCGACGGAAAAGAATGAAAAACAGGAATGGGCACACTACCTTGCTTTTGCTGCGAGATGCAGAGGTGGAGGCTGCCAGGGACGTCCCTGGACTTGGATCCCTGGTTAAATTGCACGAAAACACTATTTATCTATGAAAAACACAATTATTGCGAAAGTTGGTGCGGGCGCGCGTGCGGTCATTGCTGCACTAATACAGCATGCCTTCAATCAGTCCTCGCTGCCTGTCAGCGGCGTTTTAGATCGCGCGTAATACAGCTGTCTCGCTCTCCTTTTATGCGAGACAAGGTAGGTGCGAAAGAGAAATGGAATAAAGGGAACCGGGGTGGGAATGTCGACAACAAATTAATTCTAAACAAATGTTGATCGGCGATGCAACATAGAAAAAATAACGCGGCTACTCTTGAATCGCATACCGGCGCAACCAGTGGTCGAAAACTCGAGTTCCGTTGGATTTTATTCGTGAAACAAAATGTAAGCTTTACTGTAATGTAGATAATGACTATTTTAATAATCTACTAGTCGGTGTGGTATATATACAAAATTCTCAAAACGGTGTTCACAGAACAGAATCCTTCGGGAAAATTTCCAAAAATAAAGCTTTGATGTCAGGATTTTTGGTAAAATCGGTTCAAAGCTTCGTAGAATGTTAGTAGAGAATGGAAGTAAATTAAATTGTATACCGAAAGAACAAAATACTTTTTGACGGCAAGGCCCCTATTTGGAATCCAGAGTACATACAGACATACAACAAAGTGGCGCTTCTCTGGTGTTGCAATCGTCCACAGGCTACGGTGACCATTTTCCATCACGTGGGCCATATGCTTGTCTGCCACCTCAGTGATGTAAAAAAATGATCCTATAATAGTTCTATTTCACCTTTTGACTTACGGAATCTTAAAAACCAACTAAAGCTATGCAACAAAAAATAAATCAACTCTACTCCATTCAAATCTATTTTCTGTACAGTCACCATTCCACAAAGTGCTCCCCAGCTGCTCTGATCGTAAGAAAAGTAGGCGAATCCTATGAGAGGGGTGCTAAAAAACCCTAGCGACACGTTGGCAAAATCCCAAACTCACTAAGTCATTTAAACGAACTGCCCGTAATTGGTTTCGGTCAGTGACAATGTGAATTTAAAGCATAGGAATTCATCAACGCACGCTGCAGGCGACACTTTGAAGTAGAGCAGTGGGGATGGTTTTAAAGGTAATATTAAACTTGATACACGACAAAGTACTTGGAAACTGAACAAGACAGTGAAAGGGTGATGGATATTATTGCCCCATCTTTGACGCGCGCTAGTGGTAGTACTCGTAGCGTAGTGAGTTAGTAAGTTGATAATGTGTATGCCTGACTGGTGGTTATCCTTATCGTTTGACTAACATTGTGTTGTGTTGTGCTCGTATGTATGAGCAAGTAAGATATTCTATGCCGTCATTTAGAATAGCGAAGTTTCTGTTGAATGAATTTTCTTTTTTGTGATGAAATTTAGATGAACTTAGAAAGCAAAGGAGACAAACTAATTTTTACACAAGAAATAACAGGAGAAATGGTGGCGTTTAATATGACTGAGTAAGGCGTGACTATGAGTTGACCTGTGATTGATACGTGTTAATGTTTATTTTTAGTTGCTTAATATGACTTCATTTTTAAACGTCTATTTACTTTTATAGACATTTGATTCACCCATAGATGTACCCACAGCATCTCTCTTAAACAAGAAAAAATAGCCCTATGTGCCAACTGTGCCGTATTACTCGCGCTCGCTTCAGCCGCACGCATGGTCACGATGAGTCATTTCCGTTATTTAAAAGTAATGATGACGGATTGTGTTTGTTTTTGATTAATATCAAATAATAAATACAAGGTTTCAATTATTAGTGTCAAAGCCATAAACCGTTAAACATTTATCTCCTGTCACACGAGTTACACTAAGAAATTATTGCATTATCACTGAATTTACATAAGGACACTAAATTGCAGCTTTATTTTAGTACCATATACAGCTCAACATACAAATATATTTTACAAATTGTTCGTTTGAACTGATCAAAACGTAGAAAGCTTGTAATAACAAAGTGATATTCAAAGAAGTAGAGTTAAATGCTGAACATCCCTAATGTCTTAACTTACCAAAGGACGAACTCGTGGAGCATCCGTAAGCTGGGTTTAATGTGTCACACTTCTGAAACTTCTTGCTGGTTGAAACATGTAAGAGTACAACATACAAGGAGTGTAACTTACAACAAATATGACGAGTCCAACGTTTGAAACAATAAACATTTAAAGCTAGAATGTATTAAATTTACTCTATCAAATGTAAAACATGTTGCTGGCCATTCAACTGAATCGACAAGTGTTAGAGCTTTTGGAATTAACTGCGTTCCTCGGCACAACTATTGATGCTCAATTGCAGTGGGGCTCACATATAGAAGAGACGGCCTTTAGGTTAAGTTAAGTACGCTGTAAAAAAGATCAAGACTCTAACAGTAGTGGAAACTGAAGGAGAATGGTTTACTTCAGCTATTTTCATAGTATTATGTCTTACGGTATTCCCCTTTGGGGGGAGCTGCAAATTTCAATAATATTTTTGTTTTTCATAAGTGGGCAATACGCGCTATTTATAATTGGGCCCCAGAGTCTCTCTTCGAGAAACATTCAAAGAAAAAGATATTCTAACAGTAGCATCACAATACATGTTTGGCAATCTTATGTACATATGTCCAGAAATATCTATCACATTTTTCTAAACTCTGTGATAAACATAATATAAACACTAGATATAAAAAAATATTTCATTCCACCACAGTCGACTACATAAGATTTGCGATTTTGTCCAGCGTAACTGTATACGCTTCTACAACAGGCTTCCCTGTGACCTGAGAATTAAGTCCTTGGCTCCTTCGGTCTGAAGTCAGATCGCAACCCTAATGTAATTTATAAGAGTACATTACACTACATTATTTGAATTGATCATAATTCACATAGTTTTCTATACAAAATATACGAATAAACAACCTGTTTTTTTCGCATGTTTTTCGAAAATGTACCAAATAAATGAAAAAAATCGACCCACTTTATTGATAATTTAGTTATACAAACATTTTGCTTTAAATTTAAGTTTACATTAGAAGCCTCAATGTCCAAGTGAATCATTTTCCAGTTCATTTTAGCAAGCAAGGGTCACAACTTAAATACCTACTTATATTATAACTAAAATTATATCGACAGTTGTTATATCGCAAGTTATTATATCTTATGAATGTTATTGAAATTAAAATATACCAAATGAATATATATGAAATGACACGCACCCATATTTATCACCTCAATTTGAAAATCAACATAGAAAATAAAATGTTAATATGCTTAAGGAAAACAGGCTTAGTTTATAATGCAGTAAAATTGTTAAGTTTATGTTGTAATTTTGAAAAATGTTCAGTTTGAACAAAGTCGACTGAAGTAGAGGTCATACATAAGTGACTTTATTGTATGCTATATTTTCATCGGTACGAAATACCAGCAGTGTACTGCAGCGCGTAGAACGTTTTTATGAAAGCAAGAAAGAAAGAAAAATTATTTCTTTTTTAATTCAGTGCACAGATAATATTGTAGGTTTAAATACTAAATTAAACACACACTGAAAAGGTGGCCAGTTCAGCTGAGTGCAGAGTACATTACTGTACTCTACGCTGATTTTCAACTGGCCCCTAAATTTTATAAAATAAATAAATAATAATAAAACATAAAACAAAACTTTACTACATTACATCATTACAAAAAACAATCCTACCAAACTCATTACTGCGAGTTCGCAAGCCTGGCGACTACTGGTATTACAGGCCAAAAAAAAAAAGAAAGATAATAAAAAAGCCACAGCTCGCAGCACAGTTCACCAGTATAAGTCATTTGTCAATGGCCAGTCCGCCAACTTAATGTGTGTGTCAATATCATCAATATTAAAATTGATGACACTGACACACCTGCGCACTTCTTTTAGAAATGTTGGTAAGCTTGTGAACGCGAATACAAACAAAACAACAAACAACACAACTCGTGTGCATAACATATACTACCTATAACTATTTGGCAAGCTTGTTTATTTACTACACATTGCTTGCATGCTTGCATGATACATAAAATTTGCTTAAATTACCAATTATAATTCACAATCAAAATCAATACTCATAACAAACAATAATATTAACCTAAAAAAGTAAACTATTCCAAACAAATGTACAAAATGAATCAAGAACATGGGAAAAAATGCTGGGTAGTTAACGTGACAAACGGAGCCTATGTTTTGCGGTTTATGGCGTTTAGTAAGTTACTAAAAATTATTTACAGTTTACTTTTACTAGATACGTTTCTGAATCGTTAGTAAATGCCTACGCAAATGCAACTTAAAAGTATTTTTTGTTTTCATAGACCTAATCGGCGGCGGTATGTTGTTCCAACAGTGGGTCGCAGCATATCTAAAACATCCCTCGAACGCCACAGTACGATGACGTGGTATTGATAGCGGAGCACACACGGATCTAGTCGGATATTTAAAATAATCGTGCCTCCAGTGTAACTTGGCATACAGGTAAGCCGGTTTCTTCTCTTTAACAATACCGAACAACATTGTCGCGAGGTGTAAGTTTCTCCTCGCTTTCATTTTCAGTATGCTGTACTCATTCAAATATGGCGTAAGATGACTTCTCCGTGGTATATCGAAACAATATCGAGCACACGCGTTTTGAACGCGCTGAATGATGCGTTCTGTTCGAGACAGCAAGCAAGGGCCATACACTGTGTCTGTATAGTTCAGTCGTGATAAAACTAAACTATCCACCAGCATTTTCCTCATAGGCACTGAAATAAATTGTCTTATTCTAAAAATTACTTTAAGCCTGTAAAAACAATTTTTCATCACATTATTGATATGATGCTCAAAGCGAAGCCCCGGCTCTGTAATGAGCCCCAGATTGTGTGCACTGTCCTCTCTTTCAATTCTACTGCCCATTAGTGTAATTACAGGACTAGCCAACAATATCTACTCTATTTGGTTTCTGCTCCCCATGGCCATAAACTTGGTTTTCTGTGGGTTGAGCACCAAGCAGTTTTTAGCAGACCACAAGGCCACTCTTTGAAGATCCGCTTCAATATTTTGAATTGCAGAAGTAGTATCTCTTGCATCAAAAGAATAATACACGTGTGTGTCATCTGCATATATGTGATATTTACAGTGATGGAAACAGTGCATGATGTCTGCACTGTACAAAATGAAGAGAAGGGGACCAATCAGGGATCCCTGGGTAACTCCCTTGGATACCAAAACGGGAAAAGAGACCAGAGAAGAGCCATCTCTCCTTCGCACCTCGACCTGTTGTGACCTATTTGACAAATAACTGTGAAACCACGCTATTGTGCCTTGCTGGAACCCATAGTAGGTAAGCTTTGAGAGTAACAAGGTGGTATTAATTCAGTCGAAAGCACAAGAAAAATCCAGCAAAGTCAAAATTGTCCCCTCACCTTGATCACTAGCCTCCAGGATATTGCCAACCACATCTGCCAGAGCTGTTGCTGTCTCTCGCCCCCGCCGGAACCCTGATTGCAAGTCTGGAAGTATGTTATTAACTTCCAAGTAGTCTGACACCTGCCGACACACCACCTTCTCCAAAACCTTTGACAGCCAGGGTAAGATGCTAATTGGCCGGAGATCCTTAAAGGTTGGGGGATTCCCATGTTTGGGCAATGGACGAACAATCGCCCTACGCCAAAGATTAGGAAAGGTACCAGTGATCTGATTGATATATTTACAATAGCCGTTATAGTAAGTTTTATCATGTCCTTGGATATTCTATCGACTCCCTGTGCATTTGTGTCTATTGTCTGCAATATTTGAGCTACAGTCTTCTCATCCACTGGCTGCAGGCAGAACACGGCAGAGCTAAGACGACTAAATTCATGATGTCAAGTGTGAAATGCTTACATTGGGATCACCAGGAACATCCAAAAATGCCAAGTTTATTAAGTCAGGGTTGCCAAAGTACCATGGAAGCTTATTAGTGGTGTTTGATGGTAGTACGTGCTGTTTCAAATTTTGCCAAAGAAATTTAGAATTTAAGAGGTTTTCTTTAAAAAATATTTGAAAAAAGCCTTTTTTATCATTTTGCAATGCTATTTCTGCCTGTTTGTTTAGATCCAAATAATACTTCTTATGAGCATCTAAGCCAGATAATACAAATACTCTCAGTGACTGCATCTAAAAATATTTCTAAGTTTAAATCAGGTGGAAGGTAAGCTGTTCCTATTAATAATATTTTCTTGTTAACCGTAAGGCCAAGCCACATCTGTTCAACAATGGTGTGGATCGGATAAGGGCGTAGTCGCGCGCGTATACCAGATTTGATATAGAACGCGACTCCTCCCCTCTGCTTATGATGTTGTTCTGATCGTGGGATATGTTTCAATATATAACCTGGTACTGCTGGAGCCCGACCTCCCTGCCCGGACGGCATCCAGGTCTCGTTGATAGCCATAATGTCCACCTCATACTGACTCATCGCCAACAAAAACTCATCATGCCCATTGGAAAGTGACCCTGCATTAAAAAGTCCAAATTTTTACAGTTAATAATTTTTAAATATAATTATGTTGTAATATACAATAAGCCGTCGGATACAATAATCTAGGTTTGACAATAGAAAACAATGTTGTATCATCTACTCCATACCATCCGCATGCCTATGAAAATGTGATAACATAAATCTATGAGTTGAGAATTTAAGTGAGAGAACAATTTTGATATGGATACAACGTGTCAAAAAATAGGTATTAATTCTTGTAAAGATACAGTCATATACACACGTTTTACAATATACAGCAATCATCGAAAGATGCACGCAAGGTAACACAAAATAACTATAAATAAGATATAAAATTTATAAAACTACACAAGTCGTGTGAAAATGTATTAATCTACACTTTTTTTTCAAGCCCAAGATGAACCAACATACCCCGCTCATCGGACCGTCACCGCGAGACACCACACTCGTTTCCGCAGAAGGTCCGATGTGACGCACACTGAACCAGAGTTTATAACAAAAATGACTAATCATAAATAAAATACTAGAAAATAATAAATAATAATAAAGAGAGCAAGAACAGCTACGACGAGGGTGCCTTGACGCCCCCAAATAAAACCGAAAGGTCGGCTTCAGATCGAATTCGGCGAGTTGGATCTCCCGGCTTGCAGCAGACCAAGATCTGACCTCGTTTCGTCCAGACTAACTTCCAGTTAGCAGCGCCGGCAGCTTCTCTCGTCTTGCGAAATAACTGTCGATTGATTATAATGAGCCGCTCATTGACATTATGGAAAGAAAAATTCAATGTATATAAAGTTAGCATAGAGATTTAGTTCACGCTCGTGACTCACAAATATTTTAACTTGGTACTGAGCATGCTTTGAACTACAACATGAACAACAACAAGTATCTCCGTAATAAGTAGAACTTTTTTTCGGATCACAACATATTTTCACTAAAATACATTTCTTGTGAAACAAATATTTTGGCCATGCCTCCTTAAGGAAGGGAGTGACATTTAAAGTTTTTTCAACATTTAAGCGAGCCAAGCAAAAGCACTATTGGAAATATTTTTGAACTCATTGCGGGAATCTTTACCATAGTCCATCCAGGCAAACACAGCACACAGCTCCCTGACTCACCTAATAGCCAAATCAACACTGATGTAGTGAAAGTTTTGATTTTCACAATTGTGCCCAAAATCCGAATACTTCTCTGAATGTTGAACACAATCATATTTAATTAGATTGAAGCAAAGCACTTTTGTCTAAGTTCTGTGAAATGAGTGGTGTGAGTGGTGGAGGGTGCCAGCTCACCTGCAGGTGGTGCGCCTGCTGACTAACTAGATAACGTGTACCAACCGAGCGGCCGCCCTGCGTATGAGACCTTCAAGGGCAGTACGTGACATTTCAAAAATGATTGAGAGAGTCCTACGTCCAGCGGTGGACTGCGATGGGCTGGTACGAGTACGATGATTCATTTATACTGTTGATTGATGGCGCTTGGTGGAACTTGCTACACATATTAAATAACACCACTTGTACTGTTCCACAACATTTACACAAAGGTACACAATATGACGACTGGTCCAGTCGTCATATTGTGTACATTTGAGAATGCCGTGAGGCGAAACCGGTCAGGTTTACAAAGTAAATGTTGTGGAACAGTACAAGTGGTGTTATTTAATATACGATGATTTACTATATGGCTGATATGGATCTTTTCTAAAGTGATCTTAGTTGATCTCTGGAACAGAAATATCTAATAAATTCCTAAAACAATGAAAATTCTTGACCTTTGTACCAACACAATACACGAAAGCATTCTTGATAAAAGTATTTTTGGGTTATTAAATACTTGTATAAGAAAATGATCGGTTCTTTTTTGAGACGTAATATATCGAACATATTAGATATATATCGAATTTGCTAAAATGACACGATGCTTTGGTATCTTCTTACATGCCCCGTGAGGAAACATGTAAACACCAGCGCATGAAATGGTGGAGCTGCACAAGTATTGGTACAACGTACGTCACCTCATGAAAATTGATCACCTATAGTGCTCAAGTGCACGGAAATATTTACGAGAAAATGTTGAATGAAACGAAATAATATTAATTATTTATACATCAATAGAGTGTAATCAAATTAAGTCCATGTATTTGATTTAAAAAACTAATCGTTGTTATCTCATATTGGCACCATCGCCACTAACCTCGATGGGCGCAATAAACTAGTTATTGCACGGTCTTAGAGCTTCATGGGGCGATAACTAACGCTCATAAATTCATCACTGTAATTATACGTGTGGCGTTAACTGTAAGGAATAATACGAACACCACACAAATATTTGTCCGTTCTGACCCTGCATACTACGATTTTTGAAGTGAAAACTTCTTTAGCGGCGTTGAGCACTTTCTGTAATGGGTATAAAATCTTAAACTCGCGTCAGGTCACGTGTCCTGATCGAAAAAGCGTAAGACGAAAAAGCGTAAGACATCATCATCATCTTTACGTCGATCCCGGTCCATTTTTGAAGGAAAAACTTCTTTTAGCGCGGTACGCATATTTTTAGATGAGATAAAATCTCTGGACTCGCGACCATAATCATCATCATCATCAAACGTTGATTCCGGTCATCTACAGGTCTTATTAAATAATGCTGTGTAATCAATTAGGACTCTTTCAGTGTAGAATTATTTTTTATCATCATCATCTTTACGTCGATCCCGGTCAATTTTTGAAGGAAAAACTTTTTTTAGCGCGGAACGCATATTTTTAGATGAGATAAAATCTCTGGACTCGCGACCATAATCATCATCATCATCTAACGTTGATTCCGGTCATCTACAGGTCTTATTAAATAATGCTGTGTAATCAATTAGGACTCTTTCAGTGTAGAATTATTTTTATCATCATCATCCTTACGTCGATCCCGGTCAATTTTTGAAGGAAAAACTTCTTTTAGCGCGGTACGCATATTTTTAGATGAGATAAAATCTCTGGACTCGCGACCATAATCATCATCATCATCAAACGTTGATTCCGGTCATCTACAGGTCTTATTAAATAATTCTGTGTAATCAATTAGGACTCTTTCAGTGTAGAATTATTTTTTATCATCATCATCTTTACGTCGATCCCGGTCAATTTTTGAAGGAAAAACTTCTTTTAGCGCGGTACGCATATTTTTAGATGAGATAAAATCTCTGGACTCGCGACCATAATCATCATCATCATCTAACGTTGATTCCGGTCATCTACAGGTCTTATTAAATAATGCTGTGTAATCAATTAGAACTCTTTCAGTGTAGAATTATTTTTTATCATCATCATCTTTACGTCGATCCCGGTCAATTTTTGAAGGAAAAACTTCTTTTAGCGCGGTACGCATATTTTTAGATGAGATAATATCTCTGGACTCGCGACCATAATCATCATCATCATCAAACGTTGATTCCGGTCATCTACAGGTCTTATTAAATAATGCTGTGTAATCAATTAGGACTCTTTCAGTGTAGAATTATTTTTTATCATCATCATCTTTACGTCGATCCCGGTCAATTTTTGAAGGAAAAACTTCTTTTAGCGCGGTACGCATATTTTTAGATGAGATAAAATCTCTGGACTCGCTACCATAATCATCATCATCATCTAACGTTGATTCCGGTCATCTACAGGTCTTATTAAACAATGCTGTGTAATCAATTAGGACTCTTTCAGTGTAGAATTATTTTTATCATCATCATCTTTACGTCGATCCCGGCCAATTTTTGAAGGAAAAACTTCTTTTAGCGCGGTACGCAATTTTTAGATGAGAGAAATTTGGACTCGCTACTCCCCGTTACGATACGCAGCTATAGTGTGTGCATATATGCATGTACCAACGCGACTAGATAAATAAATTATTAATAAATTGAGTTTTCACTTCTGTCGGCACTCCCGGAGTGCTTGGTTTTTTTTTTCTTTTTTTTTCTTGTTGGTGACGCCGCCCTGGCACCACCGAGCGAACAATCCGACCGCATGTCTTGCCGCCCACTTCGCTCATTTCCCCGAAATCTCCTCCTTGCGGTTTGGATTGGGTATCCCAGCAGTCTTCACGGCGCCCCGTCGAACCTTCTTGTTTCCTTGCAGAAGCCTACTATAGGCAGAGATGGCAGGTGTGATCCAAAAGCCAAAATGGCGTTGATGCAATGTAAAAGTGTAAAAGTGTAATAGGAAGAACCTGGGGAACGAAACCAGCAACAGTCATATGGATATATAAATCAATTATCCTACCCAGAATACTGCACGGGGCCTTAGTATGGTGGCACAAGGCAGCGAACAAGACAAACAAAATAGAATTAGACAAGGTACAGAGGCTGGCGGCCCTGATGACAACAGGTGCTATGAGGACAACTCCCACAGCTGCGCTAGAGATCGTATTGGGACTCCATCCTCTGGATCTAGAAATTAAAAAGAAAGCAATTGAACAATGGTTTAAATTGAAAAGCGTGGTCCTATGGAGAGGTAATCCTCAAGATGGCGGACATGCTAGTATCAATAAGAAATACGAAGATAAATTATCAATGATTCTCTCTAACAATGACCTAATCAAGAAGAAGAGTGTTTTTGACAAAAAGTATAGAATACATATAGGACAAAGAGAGAGCTGGCAGATGGAAGACACCGGAGGCGTCATCTGCTATACTGCCGGCTCTAGAAAGGAATCTACTAAGCTCTCTGGCTCCGGAGTGCACATACAATGTGCAAATGGAACGGAGATTAATCGATCAATACGGTTAGGCAAATACGCAAGTGTCTTTCAGGTGGAAATATGCGCCATCACAGAGTGTGCGCAAACTATACACCGCCATACAGACATAAAAAAGGTGACTATCTACAGTGACAGTCAAGCAGCATTGAAAGCCCTAAATAAAGTAGAGACAATGTCAGCAACAGTCAAGGAGTGCAAAAAATCACTCGAAAAACTGGCGGAAATAACTGAAGTCTACGTTGCCTAGGTCCCCGGACATGAGGGAGTCCCGGGCAATGAACTAGCGGATAAACTAGCCCGGGAAGGGGCTGACGAATGCGTGATCGGACCGGAGCCATGGCTTCCCATCGCTCATAAGATCACGAAAGGAGTAATTAGCAGAAGCATAACAGTAGAAACCAACCTTAGATGGAGGTCCTCGATAGGCATGAGACAGTCGAAAATCTTCATCAGAGGAATGGATGCGAAAAGGACAAGCCGACTGGTCAAACTTACCAGAGCAAAAATGAGGCTTGTCATAGAGATCATCACATTACACTGTCGCCTCAACAGGCACCTAACAGTGATAGGAGTAATGAATGACCCATTATACCCGGAATGCATGGAGGAAGAAGAAACCAACTCCACCTACTAGCTGAGTGCCCCATGTATTCGTTAACAAGATGGGAAATTATGGGCACAGACAGACTAGGAGAAAAAGATATAGAACATCTGAAGGTGGATCAGATAGTAAGCTTCTGCAAGGAAACAAGAAGGTTCGACGGGGCGCCGTGAATACTGCTGGGATACCCAATCCAAACCGCAAGGAGGAGATTTCGGGGAAATGAGCGAAGTGGGCGGCAAGACATGCGGTCGGATCGTTCGCTCGGTGGTGCCAGGGCGGCGTCACCAACAAAAAAAAAAGAACGTAGTATGCAGGGTCAGAACGGACAAATATTTGTGTGGTGTTCGTATTATTCCTTACAGTTAACGCCACACGTATAATTACAGTGATGAATTTATGAGCGTTAGTTATCGCCCCATGAAGCTCTAAGACCGTGCAATAACTAGTTTATTGCACCCATCGAGGTTAGTGGCGATGGTGCCAATATGAGATAACAACGATTAGTTTTTTAAATCATATACGTTGACTTAATTTGATTACACTCTATTGATGTATAAATGTATATGTATAAAAAAAGAGAGTCCGAGACTACCAGCCCTGCTATTATGTAACTTTGACAGTTCATGTCGCTTTGGTTTGTTCGAAAGCAACCACGCTTTGAAAGCAACTAGCAGGTTGCGTGAAATTGGTATTACGTATTACAATTCAAAGCGACCGAGGCACAGTGGCTTTCAGCAAACCTTTTGACATCTCTAGCATTTTATCGACATTACGCGGCCATGTTAAATATAACTATTTAGCCAGTATCTTTGTAGAGTTTACAAACTTTTTAATGCGAACGGTTTATAGACATGTTATTTTTTGGTATATGCTGTTGGCGCCATTTTCGTTTTCTACTTTTAAAACTTTTGAAGTGTTTTATTGTTAGAGTTTATTGTTTTAAAGTGTTTTTATTCAGTGTTGTTTTTATCTTATTTTAGTAGTTGTATTAAGTATTTATCTGTTAATCGTATATAGTGTTAATCGAATATTGAATTATAATGTTAGTAAATTATTTTGTAAAGTAATTTAGTACAATAGTAACAATATTTTAATTATTAAAAACGTTTTGAAATCATGTTGTAATATTTAAGTTTTATTACGATCATTATTCACTAAAATATTGAACTATTTTAGATGCCAGCACGAAGATAAGTGTCAACAAGACAACTGGAGTTGCTTGTAGAATTTGGGGAGGCTCACCCAAATATAGCACTGGGTCGCCTCGCGAGAGGACCATTGGGTAACCAATCTACACGACAATCCTGGGAAGCCATCGCATTAAATCTCAATGCGGTGGCTGAAGGAACCACAAAAAGCCCCGAGCAATGGCGTAGAGTGAGTAAAGCCTAGATATAAGTGAGTAGTGGACATTGGTGGAGAAATACATAGGTACTAGAAAAAATTTCTACTGTGTATTTATTACATACTTATCTTTGAATTAACTATCCGGAATGATATAAGTATGCACAGTGATATACATGTACAATGATAATGCCAAATATTCATTCTTGTGCCAAAGATTCCTCAACACCCAACACAACTCTGGCGTAATGACGCACCTGGCTCTCCACCAAGAAATGATTTGTGGAGCTCCCGCTTTTAAGGTTGTTACAAAAGTTTGTTACGGATTAAGACAAGGGGCACAGCTAGTGACTAAAAAGTAATAAAATATATACATCGTCACAATTACAATATGTGTTTAATTATTTCTATTCTGCTCTTTTATTTACATATTTTTCATATATTGTCTAGTAGTGCATTATTTTTTTTCAGTTTTGCATATTTTAGTACTGGATAGACTATAAAGCCAAGCTAAAGAACAAAGCTGCAGACCTCAGAAGGCAGGCATCTGCTACTGGTGGGGGGCCAAACAGACTTCTTCCTCTATCAGAAATAGAGCAGAGAGTGCTGGCTCTAATGGGCCCAGTGGCAGTTGAGGGATTGCCTGCTGTGCAGAAACCTGTTAGTAAATTATGATTGACATTTTTATTGTTATGTGGGCTTTGAAGAGCTGGAAGATGCTGACAGAAAGAAGTGTTTATACACATCACCATATCATGTATCTAAGTATTTTGGAAATGAAGTTTTACAATATACATGTAACTACAGAGTTCGATTCCCAGGTTGGAAATTATATTTGTGTGATCCACAAATGTTTGTTTCGAAGTTTGGGTGTTTCCTATGTATAATATATAACTTTGTCTATCAGTTGTCTAGACCCCATACCACAAGCTTATATTAGTTTACTTTGGGCTAGATGATGTTGTGTAAAAAATGTCCCACAATACTTATTCATTTGACCCATGCCTACTAGAAATCATGTTAAAAAAAGGAATTATGTAAAGTATTGTAAAATGTTTTACAGGCTCCAACCACAGAAGAGGCAGAGCCCATTGTTGCCAGCCAGCCCTCTACTGTAAACCACTCCTCTCTTATGATAGAGGAATGGCTAGATGAGTCTCCAGACATAGTGGAATTGGCTGATAGGCCAAGTAATTATGGAGACGGTAAGTTAGAAGTTAATGTGTTACTAAGTATTCAACTGAAATAAAATGAAGAGAGAACCACCAAGACACAAAGCACCCATACTAATCTCACATGCTAAACTGAAACAGCCTAGTAAAATACCCTTTATTTATTTGACATCATTAGTTTCAGAACATCAAAGCCCCCATGGGACACAGGCCCCTGCGCCCTTACCACGCATGCCTCAAACACCTGGTGAGATAAATAGAACTAGTTTGCACTACTTCGTTTAGATGTACCGAGTATGTTTATTCACATAAACATCTTTAGTTTCAGAACATCAAAGCCCTCATGGGATACAGGCCCCTGCACTACCACGCCTGTCTCAAACACCTGGTGAGATAAATAGAACTAGTTTGCACTACTTCCTATAGATGTACCGAGCATGTTTATTCACATAAACATCTTTAGTTTCAGTACATCAAAGCCCTCATGGGACACAGGCCCCTGCACTACCACGCCTGTCCTAAACACCTGGTGAGATAAATAGAACTAGTTTGCACTACTTTGTATAGATGTACCTAGCATGTTTACTCACATAAACATCTTTAGTTTCAGGACATCAAAGCTAACCTAGCACCTTTATTCATTTAACCATCATTAGTTTCAGGCCACCAGAGGACACTAGTACACGGTATGCGGGGCCTGTCACAAAGACAAGGTGAGAAACTAAAATAGCACTGTTAGCACTAGTTTGTGCTCACTCATATTAACATTATGAATATTAATTACAGGACATCAAAGCTCCCGGGGGACGCAGTCTCCTGCAAGTCGTGTACGACGCCTTTCCCAGACACATGGTGAGATGATTAAATAAATCCAGTTGGCATTAGTTTATATTAACATTCATATTAACATTATTAGTTTCAGGGACACAGTCACCTGCAAGCGGCGTGCAACGCCCGTCACGAAGACATGGTGAGACAATTATGTTTATAATAGATTATTGACAAGTCGAAGCTCTAATTAGGCCTCATTTAAATGTTTTTGTAGTGTGCCCTATACAGTTTTTTAAATTTCAGTCCGCCGCAATGAGAGGATACCTCAATGGGCCTACGATTTAGAGGTGAGACGCATTGCCGTAGAGGGACGGCATGCGGCAGCTTTGGAGGCCCTTGTAGCAGCAATTAGAGAAATTGTAAATATTTTAAACTCAAATCGCCACGTCTAGATATTAAGGGATGCTGAATTATTGATATAGGTACTTCTATATAGGTTGATTGTTATAACTTATGTTACATGTTTATTTATTTATAAAGATAGCAATTGTTATATAAGTTGTTTTACATATACTAGTTTATTAAGAGCTCGTGGCTCCGCGGTCTCAGTGTTCTGTAAACGATCACTGAGATACGCAACTTTCACTATGGCTGGTGCTCGGATGGGTGACCACTTTGTGGCATTTACATTTGCGAGCGTTTTCGTGCTTCGGAAGGCACGTTAAGCCGTTGGTACCGGTTGCCAGTAAAATGGCAGTCGTTAAGCCTGGTTGAAGGCCTTATGAAGGGCGGCTTGAAAAATTTCAACAGCAGGTAGCCACGACCTGCGTCTGTCTATTTCAACACGGCAATGGGCTCACCACCTATTACGTGGGACAGGTGAAATATATGACAGGTGAAAATTGGGCATATAATATGCCTCTGCCACCCCTTCGGGGATAAGGCGTGATGGATATTTATATTTATTTATTTATAGTTTATTATTGATCTCAGTTTGAGTACTTGTCTGGTTACCTAGCCTACAGATAGCAATGGTTATATTATTATAAGTTGATTTTACACATACTAGTCCATTATTGATCTCAATTTGCCTAGTTATCTAGCAAATATAGCAATGGTTGTGTTGTTATAAACTGTTTTACATGTGCTAGTCTATTATTGATCTAAATTTGGGCACTTGTCAAGTTACCCACCTATAGTTACTTGCCCACTTGCAGTTTTAAGTCCTGAAAATACTGTTTGTAATGGTGTGCAATAAAGGATTATCTATCTATGTATCTTAGCCTAAAGACAGCAATGGTTATATTATTATAAGTTGTTTTACATGTACTAGTCTATTATTGTACTAGTCTATTATTGGTCTCAGTTTGAGGACTTGTCTTTGTCTAGTTATCTAGCCTAAAGATAGCAATGGTTAAATTTATAATTGTTTTACTGACTAGAAATAGTCTTATACCAGACAATCAATAGCATAGTGAGGCTCGCGCGCTCTTCCAACTAATATTTAATGGTTATATTTTCAATTTAGTTTAAGGTTGAGGCACATCAAAATAATTTGATTTTATGGATAACTTTATATGTGCGTTACAACATAATTAACAAGGATCTTGAATTATTCTAGTAAATAATAACAAATGTATTATTTTTGTATGTCATGATTTATATGGAATTACATTACTATATTTACAAATATTTACTCATGAGTTTTATTCATCACTAGCGGTCGCCTTGCGATCTCATCCGCGTAGTGGCCGTTCCCGTGGGAAAACAGGGATAAAATGTAGCCTAATATACTCAAAATCATAATATCATACTCACTAAAATCGGTCCAGTCGTTTCAGAGAATAGCTGGAACAAACTATTCCAATTCTAGACTCTAAAGGATAGAAAACAGCAAGAGACAAAAATTTAAAAAACAATGTATATTATATGATACCTTACATACTTTCAAACGCATTTAGTGAAAAACTGTTTGGAATTACAAATGATATAATTTTATTTTTCTGTATAAATTATATACACACATTGTTGCAAGGACCCTCCAAAACTCACAGCGACTTCCACATCTAAAAATACCTCTATTTTCATATATGGACGGGATCTTCTAGTGAATGAAGTTGACAAGTTGTATATTCTACTTTGTTTACTTTCCAATACTAAAATCTTCTATCGCTTCCTGTAGTTTGATCCTTTAGTTTTTGAGCAGTCTTATTTTAATGGCCCCGTAGTTTACGGATGATTCCGTTAGTTTGTGGTCCAGTTGTGAGACAGCAGTAACTTAACGTTTTATACTCTGAAAAAGGATGGCACAAGTGTTAATCTTTGTAAACATAGAACAGATATGGCAGTTAGTAGAATATGAAGACAGGAGGAAAGTAAGAGAAGTTAAAGAGGCGAGGTTATACTTTAATGTTATTTATGGAAATGAATTTGTAGAGCATTTTTATTAGAGGGGTGTTAAGTTTGAGTCAGCTGGTAGGTCAAATTAACAGGTCTAGAGATCCATTTAGGAAGATCTTAGCAGAACTACTTATGTACTTGTATGTGTTCAATATTACCTTCGTCCAAACCGCATTCGCATTGGAATGTCTTCATGGTGTTTCGAAATACTGATGTCATTTAAATATAGCCAGTTAAAAGCTGATACACAGCTATTATTCAGTGTTCCATCTATATGATGGCCAGTCACATCCCATTGCAACAACATCAATCTGCAGATAATGTTGACTTCAAAATAATTGCCATCTAAGCAGAGTACAAGTGGATCAATAATTATAATGTACTCAATCAAAGTTAATATGCCTCTGCCTACCCCTTCGGGGATAAAGGCGTGACAATATGTTTATGTATGTAATCAAAACCACCCCATAATAAATATAATGTAGTCCATCAAATGCATAGACATAATGTGTTAAAGCCTTCTGCCATTCCACAATCTTTGCAGGAGAACTTCTCTGTTATTGTGTGGCATGGTTCTTTCTGCCTCACTGGGAAATTCGTGTACCTCATCGTTATCGAAAGGATCATGGCGCTCAGACACTGGCACATTATGTGTATTGGCAATATTATGAAGCACCACACAGGCATTCACTATTTTGCCAGCAGTCTCAGGATCGTAATGAAGTACCCTGTGTGCTAACAAACATCGCCAACGCCCTTTTAACACCCCAATGCAACGCTCAACTGTATTGCGAACGCGACAATGTAGGCCCGTATAAAATTCTTCAGGGGATCCAGAAGTAGCCCCTAGGATAGGTGTCAGCATCCACGGTCTTAATGCATACCCAGAATCTCCTGCAAAAATTAAATGACTGAGATGTAGAACCACTTTCGGTTACTTGTACTTTAGGAGTATAAAAAACTGGTAAATATAATATAAGTATGTCTTTCCATACCTAAAAGCCAACAGCGGTCTGTGTTCTGTATGCTTTTCATTAATTCTTTCACTGGGCACTGATTCCACACAAATGAATCGTGCGATGAACCGCCATAAGATGCATCAACATATAATATATTTAAATTAGCATCACAAATCTGAAACAACACATTTGTTATATAGTTTTGGGTAACTAAAGAATAATAAACTTAGATGCTAGATATTATTGCAAGTGCTTGTACCACTAGCTCAGTGTTCTGTAAACAATAACCAAATAAAGTTTTGCTACAGCTAGTTCACCCAAACCCAAACTTATATATAAAGATATGTAAATATTTATATGGTACACTTACTCTCTCATTATTAACTCCCTTTCCTGCCGCATTGAAGGAAACATTATAAATTTTTTTAATATGTGATGAGCATTCAGTGCACTAGTGACCTCACGCAAACACTTGCTGAATGTAGGTTGGGCCATATTAAACGAATAGGAGGCACCTACATTCCGCTGGTATGACCCATTGGCAAAAAAATCTAAAGCAGCCAGAATCTGCAACACAATAAATTATAAATAACTAACTATCTTCACACCATATCCCTAACGGGATAATCGGAGAGGATAGATCGCCAGACTTCGCGATCCAGACATACTTTCGCTTCCTGCAGAAACACAAATTTATAGATGACTAGTTGACTCCCGCGGCGTGGTGAAGGTTTTCCGTTCCCTTTTCCCACAGGAACTTAACAGGAACGGGATAAAAAGTAGCTTATGTGTTATTCTGATGTGCAAGCTATATTATTGTAGTTTCATCATCAGAGTAACAAACATCCATACTTATAAACTTTCGCGTTATTATTATTAGTAGTTAGTTTATCGTGAAACTTTAGAATATACTACGAGTAGTTAGATATACACGAACTTATTAATAAGTAATACATTTAGCTATGGTTGACAAATCTTATGACATACTTTTAATTTCTTGGGGACGGCGTTCCTCGAAAATCTGCTGGAACCCGGCTTTAGTTTGCCGAAAAAAAGCAACAAATTCCTCCTCAGGGAGTTGCATAGGATCGCTACGGTCGCGCAAGCGACGTCGATGGATCCGCAGTAAACTCTTCCTCCTTTCTTCTTCGGCATGTGCCAATAAAACAGCACGAGCCATTTTAAAAGTTTACCGATTTTCAGCTATCAGACATAAAAACACCGACCGTACTTACAACGACCAACAAAACGACAAAGCAAGCACGGAAATACGTAAATAAATGTAATGTACTGCAAGCTGCAAGTAACTTTAAGTAAGCATGACGGGTATGGATATTATCCCATCAAATTACAAGTACATAAATATTTATTAGTTTTTTAAGCTATTTGACAATTTTTAAATCAACCGCATAATAGTTGCTTTTCATCAAAACTTCATATACGCATCTCTTTAGCAACCGCTTTCGGCAAAGTCACCGAGTTGCTTTGAAAGCGATTTTAGTTATTAATTAGAAGTCCGTTATGCCTAGATAATACCAATTTCACGCGTTTATAGGACTATCGATACGAAAGTAGCTGTCAATTTTAATCGTAATGGATATCGCATCTATGACGTCATTTCAGTTGCCCACTGAACATAGATAATACCAAAATTGAATTTTGACAGCTGATTGGCGCAAATCGCAATCAAACTGATATCCATTTTAGTTACATAATACACCAGCAGGACTTTAATTGGTCGTGTTAATTAGTGTCTAGCACATAAGACCTTTTAGTCTTTTTGTTACCACCTCACTAAAAAGGCAACGGGTTCAAAATTTCTTTCGAATTTAACATCTAAAATAGACACATTTTATTTATTTATTTTATTAAATTTATTCGGCCCTTTAGATCCACCCCAGTCCCGTGCTTCGGAAGGCACGTTAAGCTGTTGGTCCCGGTTGCTAATAAAATGGCAGTCGTTAAGCCAAGTTGAAGGCCTTATGGGCGACTTAAAAAATTTCAACAGCGGGTCGATGCAGCCTGCGCCTGTCCATATCAACACGGCAATGGGCTCACCACCTATTACGTGGGACAGGAATCCACACGGTGAAAAGTGGGCATATAATGCCTCTGCCACCCCTTCGGGGATAAGGCGTGATGGATATTTATTTAACTAAGATCACTTTAGTAAAGATCCATATCAGCCATATAGTAAATCATCGTATATTAAATAACACCACTTGTACTGTTCCACAACATTTACTTTGTAAACCTGACCGGTTTCGCCTCACGGCATTCTCAAAGGTACACAATATGACGACTGGACCAGTCGTCATATTGTGTACCTTTGTATAAATGTTGTGGAACAGTACAAGTGGTGTTATTTAATATACGATGATTTACTATATGGCTGATATGGATCTTTTCTAAAGTGATCTTAGTTGATGATTGAGTATGCAGGGTCAGAATAGCTAACAAGGGTCAGTATAGACCACAACCTTATTTCGAAACTTTAAATGCGGTGGCTAGCTTAATAAGAAAAAAGTACAAGCGCTCGTGACCCCGGTGACTCAATGTTCTGTAAACAATCACTGCGTTAAGCAACTTTTGCTATGGCTGGTCACAGATGGGTGAGCACTTTGTGGCTTTTACATTTACGATCTTTTTCATGCTTCGGAAGGCGTAAGACAGCTGTAGTAACTACTCTTTTACGCTTATGCCTCGGTACAGTCCTTACAAATCTACTAAAGCTAACCGTAATTTTTCTTCTGTGGCTAATGCGCGGTTGCACACTCGTGTCGTTTTCCTACACCTAAAAAACATGAAAAAGGTGAAAAAAATACACAACAGTAGTGTATAAGCTAATATTTCGATCCCTTAGTTAAATAAATAAAGTTCAACTTCCGCATAAAAATTACAAAGCTATTAGAAATTGTTAACAAACGTTTAAAATATATGAACCTCTACGTTGTAATGGTTGTACGGTCCATTGGAGAGGCCCTGTGGTCGTTGTCTCGCAACACAATTTATAGCGATTTTAACGTTTCAGAAAATATATATGTCGGAGAATGACCTGATATTCAACATCCTCATACCTTCAAAGGTATCAGGTTTTGTGGGCGTCATTACGGATTACGGCAAGTACATAACTCAATAAACTCGCAACACTTTTATTTATCTTCACAGATTATCGATAATTTAATAAAGAACATTAACAATACACGAGTACCACTACTCGTACCGAAATAAGAGGTAGTTTGGACCACGAACTCATATTTCGGTCATTATCACATTCACTTCACAAGACTTGCCCCATCTTTTTCATAACCCTTAAAAACGACAATCGACCGACTTCCGTTCCCGCCTTTTTTAGTTCGTTGGCCCGCGACTCCACTGAGGCAGTCCTGCCTCAACTCGTGACATGTTCAAGATTAATAATGTAAACACAAAGTATTTACACGATATAAATGTGTGATAAATCTAATTAAATAGAGTTAGGAATTAACATAGGCCTTTCAGTATCAAGAAACGGCTATAACTTAATTAGGAATATTACATGTTTCATTCCTCATCATGTTCTTTTCAAGCCATTAATTTTAGAGAGGGATTTTATACAATATTAGTAGTTGATAAATCAATTCTAATTAAATGAAGATTTAACAAAACATGACTCGTGAATATTATGATATCTAAAACAAACTATTAACTTTAGTACAAATACGCTTTCGACCAATCACATTACTAGATAATTGTGTTGCCTAAGCAACTAAACCCTTCCTCCGACATATATATGTGGATTGTTACAGATCACGTGAAGATCAGATTGTTGTGACAGATCACGAGCCCGGTTCATTTGATCCAATTTTTGTGATCCAATAATGTTCCTCTGAGTGTCGTACGAGTAGAGGTGCTTTTAATACTTTTCCATCAATTTGAAGAAATGTAAAGTGTGTTATCTTATTTCCTTATATCTTATATCTCAGTGTTGTAAGTCAGTTTTGTGAAATTATCTGAACTGTCAACTTGTGCATATAAGGGAATTGGTTGTTTTTTTTACTAACCGCCACTCCAGAGTGTACCAGCGGTTCTGCTTATGTCCCATCGGACAGGCCGGAACGGGACAGGAAGCAGGAACGCCAATGTATAGGTTTCCTAATACATTGGCGGATAAACATAGTTCAATATTTATACTTACGTATTTAATATACATAGAACACTTATACTCCAAAACGAACACTTACAGATTTCACGAATATTAGTCCCGCTCCGGGACTCCAACCCAAGGGCGCAGCGCGCCACTCGTTACACGATATTGCCGCAATGTGTAAACCACTCGATTATTTTTATATATTATTATAGACATCACAGGAGACCGAAGAGCTGGCAGCTACCTCGGACAAAGAATTAGTCTAGCTATTCAAAGGGGGAACGCTGCCAGTATTTTCGGAACCTTGCCTAAAGTGACCTCTTTTAATAATATATTTTAGTTATGTATCATATTTTTAAGGTTATTTTTAATGTTAATATAAAGTTAAGTTAAGTTGATATTTATTAATATTTTATAATATAATTATATAGAGTATAAATATTTTATCATAGAATACACCAACATTTTTATTTCAAGTAAAGCTTCTGTAAGAAAGCGAAAACCCAAGTTGACGGAGCTCTTATGGTTACTTATTTAATGATGTCATGGTCGCTTGATGTTCGTTGATGACGTTCAGAAATGGGCGGCCACTATAGTCGAATAACTATTATTATTTCGCTGATTAAATTTGTTTGTCACATTGTTTGAAAATATGTATTACCTTCTAATGCATTTTTAGAGATTATAGTAACACGAGCAGTGATGAGCACCCCAAAGCGAAACCTCGTCATTATTACTCTACATAATAAGGCTTCTGGATTGCTGCCAGGTTCGATTTCACTTACGTTTGAATTAATCATTTTCAGATTATATAATTTGTTTGTGTTGTGATTTTGACGTAGTTCGCGATGCCATTAAGAAATATGAAAGAACATTAGCGTTCTACAATAGTTTTGTGTGTTCATGTCCTCGTGTTCGTATGTCACAATGATGATAGACGGTGGCGACTCCTTAAATAACTGACTTTAAAGGTGAATTTACTGGAATAGTAATCGTAGTAAACAGTGAGGTTAGGAGTGATGATATATATATCCAGTGAGCGCAGATAGCCGCACGGCTCGCCGCCCGCTTCCGCCCCACGGCGACGGTGGGTCCACGTTTACGTGCTGCCGATAACTGCCACTTCCACCGCACTAATGACGTCTGTGAAATATGTTTCGATATCGCAGCACACAATTAGTACTTATTGGTATATAAACTCCATTAAACTCCACACTACTCCTTAATCTGTATTCGTAGTATATTATTATACTCGTAATATATACTGTGCCGGCGAATTTTGTTTGTATCATCTCCAGAGAATAACTTTAAGCAAGATTTCATTATTTCTGCAATGTCTTAAAGTTCGTGTGAAAATAGGAGCTAACAATATTATTTCATAAAAAGCGTTCGTGACCCTCACTGACTCAGTGTTCCGTATACGATCACTGCGTTAAGCAACTTTCGCTATGCCTGGTCCTCGGATGGGTAACTTGGACTTTGTGGCATTTACATTTACGACCGTTTCCGTGCTTTGGAAAGCACGTTAAATATAAATAAATATATCGTTGGGACAACTTACACAACGCCATCTGATTCCAAACAAAGCAGAGCTTGTACTATGGTAACCAGATAACTGATAAACATAGTTATATATTTCTAAATACATACATATTATAGATAAATTACGCCCAGACACACAATAAACCATCGTGCTCATCACACAAAGTCCTATCCTGGGTGGGAATCGAACCCACGTCCTTTTGCGTAGCAGTCCGATTGTTTGATAATTAAATCTCCAACAGCTCCGGCAAGTACTTGTTTTATTGCTCTTCGGTAGTCAAAGAAACCGGACTTTTGTAACAGTTTTCATGAGAGCTTTTATACGTTAACGTAACAGGTATCTAGGAAGGCTTTTTCCTACTCTCTATGGCACTTGCAGGCTAGAGCCCTTGCCGCACTGTACCTGTGACGCAAAGAGGCAGCGGAGCGGAACCTTTGACCTGCTTCTCGAGAAATCGAAGAACAATATCCCACATTTTTTTTTCCTGGTTTTAAAAATAGTTATTATATTTCCCTTAAGTCTTATACTTTTTTTTCTTCAACGCGTTGCATCGAAATTGTCCGGAGGATCTACAACTGCGCAGAACGGTCGCCAGCTTAGCTGCATTTTTACCAAGATGAGTGTTCTGAAGAACTCTTCTACTATTGTGTTCAGAACCGAACGATTTCGCAGTTCTTTCTTAGGCCGCATTTCTAATGCTTAAAGACTTCGGACTAAACTTGCTAGAGAGGCTAGAATTTATCTTGTCATTTATTGCAATAAATTTTATTTCTCGAAATACCTCGTTGCGCCGGTATACGATTCAAGAATAGCCGCGTCATTTTTTCTATGTTGCATCGCCGATCTACATTTGTTTTTAATTAACTAGTTGTCGACACTACCCCGCTTCCCTTTATTCAATTTCTCTTTCGCACCTACCTTGTCTCGCATAAAAGAGGAGCGAGACAGCTGTATTACGCGCTATCTAAAACGTCGCAAACAGGCAGTGACACACAGACTGAAGACGCTCTGTTAGTACTGCAATGACCGCGCGCGCGCCTGCACCAACTTTCGCAATAATTGTGTTTTTCCATGGATAAATAGTGTTTTCGTGCAATGGAACCTGGGATCCAAGTCAGCCTCCACCTTAGCATCTCGCAGCAAGCAGCAAGGTAGTGTGCCCATTCCTGTTTTTCCATTTCTTTTTCGTCGACAACCGCGTGGAAATTTCATTTTTGTCTCTCCCTGCAAATACAGTCCACTTTGAATTTATTTATCTCGCCCGCACAACCATTTTCTGGTCCTTACGATCCGGATTTTGTTCTATTCGCTTTAGTAGTTTGCCAATAGAAACGCAATAGTTTTTATTCCATAGGAAATAAACGCATAGGTATAGGTTATAGTTTTTATTCCACCATGGAATAAACGCATAGGTATAGGTTATAGTTTTTACTCCATTCGAAATAAACGCATAGATTAGGTAATAGTTTTTATTCTATAGGGTATAAACGCATAGATAATAGTTTTATTCCATTATGGAATAAACGCATACTTACCTACTGTTTTTCGCATAGGTAGGTACTAAATAGTTGGTAATTTCGACTGCACCGCATAGTAATAGGTAGACCTAGGCCCGCGCGCGCAAGTACCTACGCTCGTTCGCGCCACGTCTCGCTGTTTTGATCGTTCGTTAGTTTTGCACTGTAGGTAGCTTTAGTTGTTTGTTTTAGCAATGCCTTCGAAAGAGATTCCGGATCTACAGTTAAAACTATTACACGCTAAGAAGGATAGCCTTTTTAAGCGTATGCATTTAATTTGTGATTATTCATCGAGGATCGCAGATAAATCAATAAAAGAATTGTTTTTACCCTCGATCGAAACCGTAGATACTTTGCGCTTAGATGTAGAAAATGTTCTCGATAAAATTAACTTCCTTGAATTAAAATTAAATCCCGATTTCTTATTAAGTTATGACGCCATGTCCTCTTTCGAAGATTTAATTTGTCGCATAAAACGTGTCGCTAAGTCATTGCAAGCGCCCGTGCCCGTAATAGTCACCGATTCGAAACCCGGGCCAGCCGGTTTTGATTTTGCTGAAACGGGACCGACCTAAATTACCGCCCATACAAATACGCGAATTTGATGGCGATATTAAAAATTGGCCTTTGTTTTTCGCTAGTTTCGAAAATACGATCCATAATAATAATTCGTTATCGGATTACGAAAAATTACATTACTTAGTAAACTAACCGGGAAAGCAAAAACCGTTTACGCCGGTATAACGCTTTGTGCCGAAAATTATAGTTTGATTTTGAATACTTTGAAGGTCAAATACGAAGACAAACGCTTAGTAACAACCGCTTATTTGGATCAAATATTTAATTTGAAAAATAGCTCATCGTGTAACGACTTAGAAAAATTCTTAGATATTTTTGCATCAGCTGTTCGCGCCCTAAAGAATGTCAAGATAAATGACCTCTGTGATTTTTGGTTTTTGTATATCGGTTTAAAGAAATTAGATTCCGAAACCGTTCGCTTATTTGAAATGGATAGACGTGGCCATCAAATACCTAAGTTCGACGATTTAGAAACTTTCATTCGTCAACATATTCGAATTTTGCAACGAACTTCGTTAAACCACGGAGTAGTGAAAAATAGTCCGACTAATCGTAGTAGTAATAGTAGTAAGCCCACGAAGTCCACGCACTCTTTTGTTAATTTTGAACCCACAACTTCGCAATCGCAAGTGTTGCATTTGAAAAATTGTTCTTTGTGTCAAGGTCACCATGACCGACTTTATAAATGTTCGGAGTTCAATAAACTCACTCCTGGCGAGCGCTACAAATTTGTTCGTTCTAGTAATTTATGTATCAATTGTCTCAGTAAGAAACAACGTGTTTCATTCTGTAATTCGAATAATTTTTGTCGCAAGTGTTATGGTAAACACCATTCATTATTACACTTCGCAAACAATAACGCCATGTCTGGTAGTTCGTCCGTCGATTCTAGCTGCGCGAACTCAGTGCCTAACCGTCCGTCCGTTGTGACGTCACAGCCGCCCGCGCCGTTGAGTCGACGGGGAGCGCTCTCGCGTGTTTTCGTCCCCGTACGCGCCTAGCGACGGCGGCGCCACTGCCGCGCGCCTCCAGCCGAACGATGTCGCTTTGTGCTCGCTATGAAGCTTGCACACAAGCCCTACTACGGTACTTCTGGCAACCGCTCGAGTTGTTGTTTACGATTCGCATGGTAAAGGACATAGTGTTCGAGCACTTTTAGATATTGCTTCTCAAATTAATTTTATTAGTAAAAATTGTTGTAGTCGTCTTGGTTTGCATATAAATAACCGCCCCGCCTGTAATGTTGCGAAAGGTATTGAGGGTTCCACTAAAGCCGTTCAAGGTTCTGTAGGGATTAAATTCCACTCGCGTTTTGATTTTGATGTTAGTTTTTCGATGGATTCGCTAGTCGTCGATAAGGTTACCGAATTTTTACCGACCGTCGCAGTCAATACCTCATTATTGACTAATTTTAGAGATTAACCTTTGGCCGATGATACTTACGCCGTTCCAGGAGATATTGATTTGTTAGTTGGCGCTTCGATTTTCCTGCTCCTCCTGTTGCAGCATAAGGTTCAAGGTCACGCATCGCATCCCGCGCCGCTCGCCTTAGAGACGGTTCATGGGTTTTTTGTTGTTGGTTCCGCACCCGTTTGTTTTGATTGTAACTCGACAGTGTCATATTGTAGCGCCGTCGAGCCGCTGGACTCCGCTGTCCGTAAATTCTGGGAGATAGAAGAGGTGAACGTCCCTACTATTGTCAGCCCGGATGATAAACTTTGTGAAGAGTTTTATAGTTGCACGACTACTCGCGATAGTGATGGACGTTATGTTGTCGCACTCCCCTTTAAGGGTGATGTTAATTCGCTTGGAGATTCGTTTCAATCAGCCGAAAAACGCTTCTTTTATTTAGAACGGAAAATGCAGACATCTCCAAAGTTGAAGGAGGCTTACGATAGCGTAATAGTAGAATATTTGGATATAGGTTTCATTTCACCCGCGCCTCCCGAAACCTAAGAGATGAAGCACGCTCCTTCGTATACCATACCGCACCATGAAGTTGTCCGCGAGGATAAACTAAACACCAAGTTGCGCGTTGTTTTAGATGGCAGCGCCAAAACTAGTTCGAATGTTTCGGTAAACGATATTTTGCACAGTGCTCAAAACCTCCAAGGTAATTTGTTCGAAATTATAGTTAACTTTCGCTTATTCGCTGTCGCGCTTTCAGCCGACATTAGACAAATGTTTCTATGTATTGGTGTTCGCGAATCAGATCGCCGATTTCAACGCATTTTGTATAGATTTTCGCCGCAGGCACCATTACAGGTTTTTTTTTTAAACTTTAATTTTTGCGAATTTAATCGCGTTTGTTTTGGACTTAAATCCAGTCCCTTTCACGCTCTTCGCACTGTCAAGCAGCTCGCCGCCGATGATGGCGACAGTTACCCGAAGGCTAAGGAGACTGTAGAAACTGGTCTGTACATGGATGACTATATTTATTCTGTGCAGACCGAAGATCAAGCTGTTGCAACTGCGGCTGAAGTAATTGATCTCATGAAGTCTGGTCATTTTAATCTCGTAAAATGGACTAGTAATTCGCAAACGATCTTGGATTCGATTCCACCGTCGCATCGCTTGTCGACTGTCAAGGAGTTTGATAGTAATGATACGCACAAGGTTCTCGGTTTGCGTTGGTCACCTTCGTCCGACATGTTTAGTTTGAAGGTTTGTCCTACACCGTCAACCTGCACTAAGCGCACCATATTGTCGTGTGTCGCACGCATATGGGATGTAATGGTAGCACCTGTCGTCTTGTACGCAAAGCTTCTCATAAAAGAACTTTGGCTGTCCAACTGTGACTGGGACGACACTCCTCCTGACCACATCATTAAATTGTGGGACCGCTTTAGAGCCGAGCTTCCTATGTTCGAGCAAATTAGAATACCGCGCCATGTTGGAATCTCCGATGATAGTATTGTAACTGTTTTAGGTTTCGCTGACGCTAGTGAGAAAGCGTATGGGGGTGTTGTGTACTTCCACGTTCGTAACAGTGATGAGATTTCATTTCACCTTATCAGCGCTAAATCCAAAGTAGCCCCTAGTAAGGTAGTCTCTCTCGCTCGTCTCGAGCTATGCGCTATATTGGTTCTAGCCCAGCTCATTAGTTCGATTGTTAGTAGTTGTCGCAACCGCATTAATATAGATAGAATTTTCGCATTCTCGGACTCGACCGTCGCTTTGTGTTGGACACATTCTTCGCCCCATCGTTGGAATACATTTGTCGCAAATAGGGTGGCAAAAAGTCAGTCGGAATTGTCGCCACTAAACTTTTATCACGTCTCAGGTACGGACAACCCTGCCGATTGTTTGTCTCGTGGGTTAACACCTGCACAGATTTTGGATCATCCGTTGTGGTTCCATGGCTCTTCCTGGTGCCAAGCCCCACCTGATAAATGGCCTGTTAGTCCTTTCAACCCCGCTACTGTGTCCTCGTGTGTGTGTTGAAGCGCTCGTTGCCCCGCGGTCTCAGTGTTCTGTAAACGATCACTGATTTACGCAACTTTCACTATGGCTGGTCCTCGGATGGGTGACCACTTTGTGGCATTTACATTTACTAGCGTTTCTGTGCTTCGAAAGGCACATTAAGCCGTTGGTCCCGGTTGCCAGTAAAATGGCAGTCGTTAAGCCTGGTTGAATGCCTTATGGGCGGCATGAAAAATTTCAACAGCAGGTAGCCACTACCTGCGTCTGTCTATTTCAACACGGCAATGGGCTCACCACCTATTACGTGGGACAGGAATCCACACGGTGAAAAGTGGGCATATAATATGCCTCTGCCACCCCTTCGGGGATAAGGCGTGATGGATATTTATTTATTTATTTTTACTGTGTCCACGCCGCCAGAGGAAAAGAAAACCTCTTTAGTTATTACCGCACCGCTCGAAAAATAGCCTATCTTAGAATTGGCTAGCCGTGTTTCATCGTGGTCGACTCTTTTACGTAGCGTTGTTTTTATTTGTCGATTTTTTAAAATCCTTCCTCGTCGCGAGCATGTTACCGCTTTTGACTTAAACAAGGCTGAGTTAATCGTGCTTCGTGCACTTCAGCGATTTTATTTTTCGTCTGAAATTGGAAATTTGGAATTAAATAAACCTTGTAGTCGCGCTTTTCAACATTTGAAACCTTTTTTGAAGGAGCCTTCGAATTGGTGGTCGTTTGAGCCAGTCCGCATTAGAGTACGATCAAATGCATCCTTTAGTTCTCCCGCGCAAGGATCATATCGTTGATCATTTAGTTGAATATCACCATAGGGTGAATTGTCACGCTGCGCTGGTCCAGATTTATTAATGTCAATTTTGCGCCAGAAATACTGGATTCTCTCCGCACGCAATTTGATTCGTTCGATAGTTCATAGATGTATTCCGTGTTTCAAACTTCGCCCGAAGTCAATCGCGCCCGAAATGGCCGATCATCGTCCTTGTCGTGTTGTTCAGGCTGCTAAACCGTTCGTACACACGGGTACAGATTACGCTGGCCCCTTCAGGGTAACAGTTTCATGTGGTCGTGGTATACGCTCTACGAAAGCTTATGTTTGTCTTTTTGTTTGTATGACGACCGCCGTTCATATAGAGTTAGCTGGTGATTTGAGCACGCCATGCTTCTTGGCTGCATTTAAAAGATTTTTGTCGCGTCAGGGTTCCGTATCTCGAACGTATCGGTATCTCGGACAACGGTACGAATTACGTCGGAGCTCGTCGTAACCTTTCTGAACTACATAATTTTTTGCGTTCCAAACACTTTAACACGGAATTTGCCTACGTCTTAGCTGAAAACCGCATTAAGTGATCGTTCAACACGCCCGCCGCAAGCCACTTTGATGGTAACTGGGAGACTAATATTAAAAGCTTGAAGCTCACGTTTGAAGAGCTGAGCACCGTGCTCACTCAAGTAGAGGCCGTAATGAATACGCGTCCTCTTTGTAGAACCTTGTCTAGTGATCCCTCGGAGCCGCTTGCACTGACTCCAGCGCACTTTTTGAATGTTACACCGTTAAAATACTTACCCGCTTTTGAAATAGAGGAAGATCGACTTCATCTTCTCTCGCGTCATGCATTATTGGATAAACTCGTTCAATCGTTTTGGAAGCGTTGGAGGACAGACTATTTGCATACGCTACAGTCACGTCAGAAATGGAATACTCCATCGAACCCTATTACTTTCGGTACTGTCGTAGTTATTTTAACTGAAAATATGCCTCCATTACATTGGCCTCTTGGGGTAGTAGAAGAAGTTTTCCCTGGGTCAAATGGGATCACCCGTATAGTTCGCGTTAAAACCGCAACTGGTTCGTACTTGCGACCAGTTATTCGTCTTTGTCTTTGCCTAATGAACAGTAACTTCAATAACAAATTTAGCTTGTTCGATTAGGTTTAGTTTAGTTTAGTTTAGTTCGATAGCATTTTGTTTAGTTAGCAGCTAAAGCTTAGTGGCAACTGTATAGTCAGTTGTTCCTTTTTCGAAGGTAACCCTTCAAGCCGGGGGGGAAATGGTTGCGCCGGTATACGATTCAAGATTAGCCACGTTATTTTTTCTATGTTGCATCGCCGATCTACATTTGTTTTTAATTAATTAGTTGTCGACACTCCCCCGCTTCCCTTTATTCCATTTCTCTTTCGCACCTACCTTGTCTTGCATAAAAGAGGAGCGAGACAGCTGTATTACGCGCTATCTAAAACGTCGCTCACAGGCAGCGACACACGGACTGAAGACGCTCTGTTAGTACTGCAATGACCGCGCGCGCGCCTGCACCAACTTTCGCAATAATTGTGTTTTTCCATGGATAAATAGTGTTTTCGTGCAATGGAACCAGGGATCGAAGTCAGGGACGTCCCCGGCAGCCTCCACCTCAGCATCTCGCAGCAAGCAGCAAGGTAGTGTGCCCATTCTTGTTTTTCCATTTCTTTTTCGTCGACAACCACGTGTAAATTTCTTTTTTGTCTCTCCCCGCAAATACAGTCCACTTTGAATTTATTTATCTCGCCCGCACAACCATTACCTTTGCAGTGTGTGCCATCGCCTGTAGGTTTGGGTTTACATAATATAGTATAGTAGTAATAGTTAGTAATAATAGTTCTATTAAAATAACTCTCTTTGAGCAATACTTAGAAATGGCATCGATAGTGTAAAAGTAGTGACGGAGAATGGGTTGAATGAAGTATTGTTTTCCCTCTAACCCGTGACGTCAGCACACGAAATTATATAAAAAGTAAATGGCATTAATTATGAACGAAGAAGAAGGAGGCGGGATGCTAATAATAAGGTAATTAAATCATACAGTTGGGCCAAACTCGCGGCAAACTGGTTTCAACTGGTTTGGAATACATTTGTTTACCCGCGGGATACCTGAGTTTATATTATTGCAATTACTAGAACACTAAGTAGTTGTCGTGGTAAAGTCAACAAACACAAATCGTGATTTACGTTTCTCCAAATTTCATAATAACTTGAAACAAGATGCAAGTTTGTCAGTTAACTGATAGCTATTTTTGTAATCTGTGTATATTTTATGTGTGGTTAATAAGTTAACTTAAACATTTTAAATAGAATTCGAATAAGTTAAAAGCGTTAAATGGAGAAACTCTAAACCTACTAGGCGGGTGGCGTCATTTTGGCGAACTAAGCATAACAAAAGCATAAACTGTAAAAAAAAGCTTATGAGGTAATAATAGGTATAAGATTGTTGTTTTTTACTGAAAAATTAATTCCTCCAGTTCAAAATCACTAAAAAGAATCAATAGCAATTCAAAGCAATTTAAAATAATAATCCTGGATTGTGAGGCCCTCTAAAGCATAGATACTTGATTCGTAAAAACTTTTGATGTGTGTAGTTAAATATTTTGTTGAATGACAATATGTATTATATAGGTGCGTTTCTTAAGCGCCTCATATTATTGCAGTCAGTTTCGTTTAATTAATAGTCACATAATGAATAATTCAGTAATAAAATAATAAATATTTTTTTAATAAAGTGGAAAAAGACAATTTGATTCGAGACAGGGATTGAACCTGTGACCTTTGCCTAACCAGGGCAATGTTCTAGCCACCTGAACTAAAATTGAAATGACGATATAAATATGGTGGAGAATTTGAACTTGATTCGATACGGTTCGGGTAGTTCAGGTGGCTAGAACATTGCCCTGGTTAGGCAAAGGTCACAGGTTCAATCCCTGTCTCGAATCAAATTGTCTTTTTCCACTTTATTAAAAATTTATGAGAAATTTCGCAATTAATTGCTTTAAAAAAAAATTATCAATATACTGAGTGGAGACCATTGCATCAATGTTTAAAAATAGTTGTAACACTGTTCATTGGTATCGAGTTGTTCATTAGCTCGATAGATGGCTCTGATCATACTCTTAAAATGACGATATAAATATGGTGGAGAATTTCAACTTGATTCGATACGGTTCGGGTAGTTCAGGTGGCTAGAACATTGCCCTGGTTAGGCAAAGGTCACAGGTTCAATCCCTGTCTCGAATCAAATTGTCTTTTTCCACTTTATTAAAAATTTATGAGAAATTTAACAAATAATTGCTTTAAAAAAAAATTATCAATATACTGAGTGGAGTGCATTGCATCAATGTTTAAAAATAGTTGTAACACTGTTCACAAAGGTCACAGGTTCAATCCCTGTCTCGAATCAAATTGTCTTTATCCACTTTATTAAAAATTTATGAGAAATTTAGCAAATAATTGCTTTAAAAAAAAATTATCAAAATAATAAATAGGTCGTCCAAATAACGGCGACGGTTGAAGTAAGAGCCACCGCACACTAGCTTCTTTTAGTATCCGCAACCGGTGACTTAGAAGCTTTGTGGAAGCCAGATGCAGCGAGAGAGCGCGACACACTATCGACACAGTCTCAAAGTCGCCGGTTGCGAATACTAAAAGAAGCTAGTGTGCGGTGGCTCTATCAGCCTCCTACATTAACAACTTGGCATCACTCGTGCAAACCTCATGCGCTGATTTTACCAACAAAGAAAACAGTAAGTTCAGGCTCCGCGTGATGGCGATCACACTTGTAACATTTGAATCTTTCAAATGTTGATTTATTATAACATCGTACCTATTAGAGGCTCTTCCCGCGTGCATGTTTTCCCCTACCCGTTTCCTACAGGAGCCTGTTCCCGGGATAAATATTAGTCTATGTATCCAGGATGTCAGCATCCTTTATACCGCAGAGTAAGGAATCACTCAAGAAAGAAGCGACACGATGCAGGACTACTAGAGACGCCTTACTCAATACGTTTCCAATAACATCGCGTGTCAGGGACCGTCACCCCTTCCTCATACGAGTCAAGTGGTGACTCGTCGCCACTTGAAGTTTAGGGTTCCAAGGTAATTATTGAAATTGCTAAAAATCTGTTATTTTAACCTACCCGTGGCATATTACATCAGAATTTTGTTTATTAACCTTTTTACTATAATAATGACATAATATCAGGGCCCATAGGGGCATTCAAATTTTTTGTTTAAAAGTTTACTCCACAACAAGCCTCGTATGCGATTTTCACTTGTAATGACAAAACACAAACGGTCATCAATTCCAGGACTGACTGTAGCGTTCATCTTCATCATCGGAGCGCCTGTCCCAGTTTCGTCTCGCGACGCCCGGGGTCCGCTTTACTAGCTTTTCTCCTCCACTTTGCACGGCCGTCGGCACCGCCTGTGGTGTGAACCCCCGTGACTATAGTATAGCGTAAGATGCTTAAGCATTTACGAAACACTGAGCTAACGGAGCTATGAGCGCCCCGGACTCAAAATAATTAAGCTTGAAATGTGCGAAGTGATAATTATTACTTTAAACATCATCCAAATTAGCAAACTTACATTTACGTATCACATAAATGTTATAGTCCGAGACTACCAGGTCTTTGCATACGGTGAAATGTGGGCGTTTAATATGCCTCTGCATACTCCTTCGGGGATAAAGGCGTGACAATATGTAATGTAATGTATGAAATAAATGTTTGTTCCAGCTCGGGATTAAAACCTGTGACCTGAGCTACAGTACAACGACGCCGAGGAGGTAGTCAACTTAGAGTTATAACTTTATTAAATCCTAATCCACCACATTCCACTGAAATGGAACATGTTCTTCGTGTTCAATATTCAGTACAAGGGCTATCGGCAAAGCGATTCAGCTCGTCGTCGGATCGTTTAAACTTGTACAAGTTGTTCCGAACTAACTGCATATCAAACTACGCTGAGGAATTATAGAGACTACTCATAGCGCCCCAATGATAGTTGGGTACTTCACAAAGCTCATTTTAATACTAGAAAAATGTCATAGTTTAGAAGTTTTAAAAATTCATTTCATTTCTTTAAATTCAAGTTTGTTTATCAATCACGCGTAGTTAGTCAACCCCTCGATACATTAAAAATCATGCTTCTCTAAATAAGAAATCATCTGCAATTGAGACATAGAACTAAATCTACTTGGATTTACAACGACTTTTTATCATCCGAGCGCTTGTCTCAGTTGCGTCTCGCGACGCTGAGGTCCGCCTTCCTACTTTTTCTACTCCACTTGGCACGGTATATGTTTCCTACGTAGCCCGGCGGTTGCCGCAAGACCTGACCATACTATATTTTTACGTATTATGTATCCTACTCACAGATATAGAAGAGTAAGCAGATCAAACATATTCCTTTGTTTATGGTGTAATACTTTATTCTTTTCACTATCGCCATTTGTTGTTTAAAGCTATGTTTATTATTTCTGTGTAGCTACATCGAACTCACACTTTGACAGCAACCAGCGTGTAGGTAGCCAATTTTTCTACTAATGTCAACCGTCGCTGTCATCTTTGAATCAAAGATTTATGTATCGAAGTGAAAATATTACATAAAATTATTGTAAAATGTAACAAAATATGTAAACAGTTCAACTATTCAAACAAAACATAGAGTGGTGAACAAGAAATCACCAGGAATAACTTTTCATGGATAAGTTATGTACCACTTACGACTACGTCCTGTTACACTAAGATTTGTATCCAAAATGATGAAATTTCTTGGTGAACACTTGAAAAGGTTATTGCTAACTGTTCATAGTATCTGTTCCATAAATCATTTGGTTGCTGTCGTCATCTACAGCTAAGTTTTTTGTTAATTTAGTTACACTTTGTACTGTAATGCTATTTCAAGTAATCAGGGACGAATTTAGTACAGAGGCCACAAAATGTTATATTTCAATACTCAGTGTATCTAAATGTTATGGAAATCTTGTTTTAGGTTTACAATAATATAATCAATAAATAACTGTTAAAAATTGTAAAATAAAAGGTTATTGTATTAATTAAAGAAAAAACATAATATTATAAATATTATGTTTTTTCTTTTCACGGGTATCTTCTTTTTTTTATGAAGATACCCGGGCTTTTGGTAGGCGTACATGGGGACATAGTGGTCCAACACGCAGAGGCCCTTTGAGAATTTTAATCTTAAAGGTAATGTGGGACTCCCACTACAGACAGTTCACGCCCGCCTTATGTAGAAGAACGATAGTGGACCACCTCCAATGGGACTTAAACTATTGTACAATATGCGAACTACTAAATGGGCTATTGAGTTGAAGGTTAAATGGAGTATGTAACTAAAACTATGGATGAAGACGGCGTCTGCCATTTACTGGCAGACGGTGACTTGCCAACTCACTAGATGGGCCCCCTATACAATCGCCATAGGCATGATAAGCCTGGAAGGCGACAGAGGGCAACACCGATGTGAGCGGCTTGGGGTGTCGAGTGGTGCGGCGCCGGTTTCACCTTCGCGGGACAGACCCGGAGCGGGTTTCCCCGTAGTTATGCCCTTGAAAATGACACTTCCACCCCCGAGCATATAGCTCTGGCTCCCTCCCTCTGACCGACCAATTAAGGCAAGCCAGAGTTGAGATTTGCTGCGCTCCCGGGAGTAGCACTCTCACTGCTCTCCCGTTAGGCCATTAAATCCTAACCGGTGCAGAAGGGCAACAAAACTCTGAGGAATCGGGACCGATGTGTAGCCACGCACATTCAGCTCGCCACAAGCTGCCCTGCGGATGTGAGCTTGTCAATAACTTACTGATACATTTTTTTGTTGGTATCTGAAAGTGGATAACTCAAAAAGCGAATCTACCGTGCCCTCATAGGGTTGCGTTAATCCTATAAAAGATAACGACTGTCCTCGAGGGGTAAATTATTATTATTATAAATATTATTATTGATCATTTTGTGTTGTATGTGTGAAATACAAAAAAAAAACAAACAAAATAAATGTTGTGTTCATTAAAATTATACTTACATAGTTCCTTTGAATTTATGTGAGAACAGTCGACTAAACTTAGTTTGCCTTAAATTTAAATAATATTATTTGTAACAATTGCTATAACAGCTATGAGCTGACCAGTCCCAACAGACGGCACCCGTTCACGGGTATGACGCATATATCAGCCATCGCCCTATTCAACCGTATTGTAGGGAACAAGGCGACCCGATACATACGCCACCACTGCCAGGACACTTAGGCGAGCATGACATACCCAAAAATTACAGAGCAACTATCATGTCAATTTCAAAATTATAAATAAGTCTACATAGTGCTCACACAATAACAAAGTCAAATTACATATAATTATGTATATTAGTTATTACCGGGACTAAACGCAGCCATACCTTTAGTTGCCTGGCGTTTCAAATTATTTATACTGGAGAATGTAAATAAAAATAATGTAAAAAAAATACAACATATATATGCAGATTCAAGACAAGTAGATAATATAATATAACACAAGATTCATTCGAATCCTAAATAGCTCGAGCGAAGAGCAAGCAACTCATTTCCATTTATTTTTATCATTCAAATTATCATTAATTGTGTAATAAGCCCTTTTCAAGAGGTGCGTCTTAATTTCCGCCTTAAATTTATGTAACGGCAGGTTCATAATGTCTAAAGGAATTTTATTATATAGGCGTACGCCAATTCCTGCAAAAGAGTTGTGAACCTTTTGTAAACGATGATGCGTTCCAATTAATTTATGCTTATTTCTAGTATTTATCGAATGTTTGTCACTGTGTCTATAGTATAAATGTATGTTCTGTTTAACTAACATGATATTTGCAAATATATACTGTGATGCAACCGTTAAAATGCCAATTTCTTTAAATTTCTCTCTAAGAGACACTCTAGCACTCAATTTATATATTGCACGTATAGCTCTCTTCTGGAGTACAAAAATTACTTGTAGATCAGCTGCTTTACCCCACAGCAAAATGCCGTAAGACATGACACTATGAAAATAACTAAAGTATACTAGCCTGGCAGTTTCTACATCAGTGAGCTGCCTGACTTTACTAACGGCAAAGGCTGCCGAGCTGAGTTTACCTGCAAGACACGTTATTTGGGCGTTCCACTGCAGTTTGCTATCTAAAGTGATCCCCAAAAATACAGTTGATTCTACAATATTAAGGGTATCACCGTTCAATGTTATATTTGTACCGCAATTCCTGACTGGGCACACTACCTTGCTTTTGCTGCGAGATGCTGAGGTGGAGGCTGCCGGGGACGTCCCTGGACTTGGATCCCTGGTTCCATTGCACGAAAACACTATTTATCCATGGAAAACACAATTATTGCGAAAGTTGTGCGGGCGCGCGCGCGGTCATTGCAGCACTAATACAGCGAGCCTTCAATCCGTCCTCGCTGCCTGTGAGCGGCGTTTTAGATCGCGCGTAATACAGCTGTCTCGCTCTCCTTTTATGCGAGACAAGGTAGGTGCGAGAGAGAAATGGAGTAAAGGGAAACGGGGTGGGATGGTCGACAACTAATTAATTAAAAACAAATGTAGATCGGCGATGCAACATAGAAAAAATAACGCGGCTACTCTTGAATCGTATACCGGCGCAACCATTTCCCCCCCGGCTTGAAGGGTTACCTTCGAAAAAGGAACAACTGACTATACAGTTGCCACTAAGCTTTAGCTGCTAACTAAACAAAATGCTATCGAACTAAACTAAACTAAACTAAACCTAATCGAACAAGCTAAATTTGTTATGGACAACAGACAAAGACGAATCAAAATCAAAAAAAAACAAAATCAGGGTTTGATGGAGTATTCCATTTCTGACGTGACTGTAGCGTATGCAAATAGTCTGTCCTCCAACGCTTCCAAAACGATTGAACGAGTTTCAATTCAATGTCAATTCCTGACATTAGGCATGCTAAATCTGATACATTTTGTCTTCTTAGCGTTTTGTAGCAAATTATTGGTCGTAAACCAATCTACAACTTGGGCAAGTGAACTATTAACGCCGTTAAAATCGGTAAGCGTACGATCTACTTTAAAAATAAGCGACGTATCATCAGCAAATAGAACAATGTCGCACAAGTTCTGTATATAGAATGGCAGATCGTTAATATAAATTAAAAATAGAAACAAACAATCAAATGTTTTGGAGAGATCGCAGAATACACCAATAGCATCTTGTCTATTCTCCCAGGCGTCATATATATGATTCAGAAGTGTCACACCTGCATGAATGGTAGAACGACCCCTTGTGAACCCATACTGCTTTTTATGTAGTAGCATATTTGAATTAAAATGAGCTTGTAGTTGTTGCAATATAATTTTTTCCAAAATTTTGCTAATGGCAGGTAATATTGAAATAGGTCTGAAATTACCAGGGTCGGTTTTGGATCCAGACTTAAATAGAGGTATTACCTTACTGTGTTTCATTAAATCCGGAAACACTCCTTTATCGATACATTTATTAAATATTTCAGCTAGATGTGGAGATAAATTAACAATAATAGACTGTATCAATTTCACAGAAATACCCCACATGTCAGCTGTCTTTTTTGAGTTAAGCGACTTGAATACTTTAATGATATCGTTGGGGTTAACACATTTAAAGCTAAATAAGACATTGCACTGATCTACGCTGCCCCCAAGTATGCGTTGAGCTTTGAATGGACAAGAATTTAAGGAGCTAGTTGTTTTCGCGGGTATGTCTATAAAATAGTTGATAAAAGTTTGTGCTACATCTAATTTATTATTAATCACCTTGTTATTTATAATTAACTCAAAGTTATTATCACGGGGTAGTAATCGACCGGTTTCAGTATTGATTACATTCCAAATCATTTTTACCTTATTTTTTGAATCTTTAATCTTATTATTGATATGTAACGACTTGGCAGCAGCATTCTCGATTGGTGAATTTACAATATAACATTAAAAATAAATAACTTTGTACAATAATGGTTTAAATTTTATCTTATCTTAAGCGAAGCGCTCGTGACCCCGCGGTCTCAGTGTTCTGTAAACGATCACTGAGTTACGCAACTTTCACTATGGCTGGTCCTCGGATGGGTGACCACGTTGTGGCATTTACATTTGCGAGCGTTTCCGTGCTTCGGAAGGCACGTTAAGCCGTTGGTCCCGGTTGCCAGTAAAATGGCAGTCGTTAAGCCTGGTTGAATGCCTTATGGGCGGCATGAAAAATTTCAACAGCAGGTAGCCACAACCTGCGTCTGTCTATTTCAACACGGCAATGGGCTCACCACCTATTACGTGGGACAGAAATCCACACGGTGAAAAGTGGGCATATAATATGCCTCTGCCACCCCTTCAGGGATAAGGCGTGATGGATATTTATTTATTTATTTATCTTAGACCCTATAAGACAGTATTTCTGTTTGGTGAAGATGCTTTCGGTGTAGTACAAATCGTGGGTCTATATCTCAGGAGTGCAGCAAATCTCACAACAGGCTTGCCTTTGTTGACCAGTTAGTCTTCCCTCTCCCAACTACAGCTATATGTTCGAATGAGGGTCCCATTTCCTATTAGATAAGTCCCAAGGGTCAAAAATTCTCAAGGGTCTCTGCGTATTAACCAGTATGTCCCTATTTAAGCTTACCAAAAGACAGAGTTTCTTCGTAAGAAAATAAAGATTTTACTAAGTTCATATTTTAGTTAAAATTTGTGAGCTCGTAAGAATTAATTAAGAACTGTAAAATAATCATTGCATTGATTAAAAAGAAAAACTTTTTAAATTACTGTTTTTTATTTTAATCCTTATCTTAGATACTGTAGGACAGTATTTTTCCTGGCGAAGAAAATAAGAAATATGGGCATGCAGGTGTCATATTTTTGCGATAGTTATCAACCACAACTGCAGGATTATTTGGCATCCCATCACTCACGAATACTGCGTATGTCTTATACACCAGGAAATAGCCAGGAGTAGATAGCTAAGATACTAATCACCGACGTGTCTTTTTTTTTTGTAAATTTTTTATGCCGCGCCTTTATATGACTTTCCGCTACCGCGTCTCCTAGAAGACCTATTTTTACCAAGGATCGAGAATCTATAATAATATATAATATATGTTCCTGATAATAATAATCTATGTTCCTAAAATTACTTCTTCGACCCCCCGCATACAGTCCACTACTGCAAAAATAACAAAACCGCATAAGCATTCTTCTGGATAGGCAACACTCTTGCAGCTTATCTGCAATGTCACGGAGAAGAAGGCTGCCGCGGATGCGAGAGTTCCTCACGCGGTCTATCCACGTGACTCCACACATCCACCGCAGTATCTTCATTTCCGTGACACGCAGTTCCTGCTTGTGATGCTTCAATATTGGCCACGTCTCACTGCCGTGTTAAAAAAAGGTCTAATAAATTATATTGTGGGACATTTTTGTGGACCTGTCCCTTCAACCGGATCGGTATTTTTGATCACAATTGACACCGGTCTACTCTCGCTATTTGGCCCACGTGGCAGCAATGCGTTACTAGACATTATAATCGATGTCACTGGACGTGTGAAAAAGAGATCCCAGATATTAAACCTGGTCCGTGCGCTCGACCAAATCACCGCCTATGCGGACGGATGTGGGATCTGTCGAGATTAGTGCCAATAATAATAATAAATATCCATCACGCCTTATCCCCGAAGGGGTGGCAGAGGCATATTATATGCCCACTTTTCACCGTGTGGATTCCTGTCCCACGTAATAGGTGGTGAGCCCATTGCCGTGTTGAAATAGACAGACGCAGGCTGTGGCTACCTGCTGTTGAAATTTTTTAAGCCGCCTATAAGGCCTTCAACCAGGCTTAACGACTGCCATTTTCTGGCAACCGGGACCAACGGCTTAACGTGCCTTCCGAAGCACGGAAACGCTCGCAAATGTAAATGCCACAAAGTGGTCACCCATCCGAGTACCAGCCATAGTGAAAGTTGCTACGTACTTATATGAACTCGCCGCCATCTTCCTAAATGCACGTATTTAAGAAGTACAGCAAACTACTATTTATAACTTTAGTGACGAACGTTGACAACATTTCCAACAAGATTATGCACCAACTTTGTCCGAGACCCACCTTTGTGCGGTTCACTAATTGCACAGCCAACCGCCGGCAGCCCCTTAATTGTAGCGTTGAACTCATAGTTAGCTATAATAGTGCATATATCTCATCCGCCTTACATCTCCTTCCTGCGCAAATTAATTAACCACTCTCACTTCACTTTTTGACATTTTAACTTGTTATGCTGAAAATTAAGGCAACGATAGGCTGTAAAACATTAATAAACCTAAGGTTCAAAAGTTTTATTAGTTTGGAAGATATGTCTGAATGAGAGCTGTGGTTGAAAGCTCTGTGGTAAGAAGCTCTCCAAAAGACGTAATAGTATAAATCTTAAGATCCACAAATGTAACATTGTACAATGTTGGTATATCTCACTATTTAGGTTTAGGTTTTTTTTTTTTTATTCGAGGAGAGTTCCGCTTACAGACTAACCACTGCTGGCTAGCAATGGGCTTGTGTGGGGGTCGCCCAGCACCTGATCGTGGTGGTGCTGGGAATACCCACTAAAACTCCTCGGCTACCTTTGTGCCCTAATGGAGGTGTTTTGGGACCTATTAAACTCACCAAAACACCTCTGGGGAGGTTTAGGTGGATAAATTACACGACTATTTCCTTATAGTACCAGCTATTTGCAAGTGAAAGTCCCGTCAATATCGATCCAATCGAATCACTATGACGTTAAGGCGACTGAATTCTTTCGTTTTTTCGATTGCAATGATATACAATGCAATAGTTATATTTCCAGGATTTTGAAACTTAATGTTAGGCTCCAGTCACCGCGCATTCAGTGTGGACGCCCACTATAATAGACATAGCCTATTCAAATAATAGTATTTTGTTAATACTAAAAGTATTAGATTTGCATAAGAGGTGTATTTAATTAAATGTTTATTGAGTTATTTTATACATTTTAGTCTTTGAAGTCGGTTTTTTTATAACATCGTTTTTACTATTTTTTTGATAATATGATTTTCCTAATTAACCGATAGTTTAATTACCCAAAATCGAGATATCTTGAAAACTATTAAAGTAACAACAAAAATGTATACTATTTTTATTTATCTATCACGCCTTATCCCCAAAGGGATGACAGAGGCATATTATATGCCCTCTTTTGTGGGCATGTGTATTCCTGTCCCACGTAACAAGTAGTGAGCCCATTGCCGTGTTGAAATAGACCGACGCAGGTAAAGGAAAATTTTCAAGCCGCCCATAAGGTCTTCAACCAGGCTAAACGACTGCCATTTTACTGGCAACAGGGATCAACGGCTTAACGTGCCTTCCGAAGCACAGAAACGCTCGCAAATGTAAATTCCATAAAGTTGTTACACATCCAAGGACCACCTATAGTGAATGTTGCTTAACGCAGTGATCGTTTACAGAACACTGAGCCAGCGGGGCCGCGAGCGCATTCATAAAGTGAAGTCGGTTAATATTATTGTTTCATAGATACCCTATTTATTAATTATATTATCGCGCTTGTACCAGGGAGAACGCTGCCGTAATCTTAAATGTCAACACATCGGACAAATTTTTACACAGTAAATATTGAAAAATGTTTATAAAATGAAAACTACTGGGCCAATCTGTTACATTTTTATGGACCAAATGGCAACTTTTTTGCATCAAACTAAAGAAGATTCGCGTAAATCGGGATTTAAATGTCAGCGTAATCAATGTACATATAAAGGTGTTACAAGCGTAATCAATGTACAAATAAAGGTGTTACAAGCGTAATCAATGCACATATAAAGGTGTTACAAGCGTAATGAATGTACATATAAAGGTGTTACAAGCGTAATGAATGTACATATAAAAACTGGAACGTTGGAGTGGTTATTTTATACCGAACCGGCTAAAACCACACAGTCCCTACCTAACTCTCTATTGCCGGACGCCCCGGGTAACTGCAATAAAATTTGTAAATATTGTTTATTAGTTACTTTACTGTCTCTGACTACCCCGTCAGGGATACAGCCTTAATATAGTTAGTTCGTTAATTTATTAGTTAAGTACCGTAAATTATTTTATATAAAATTCGTTTGAAAATTTCACTCTGTAAACTGTCCAGGTGTTTAAATTGTAATTGGCTTCGAGTTGACTTTACGATGTACAATTTTGGAAACATAAAATCAGTGACATATTGTAGGCACCTATTAGATACCCAGACGAGGGATGTTCGTTCAATAAAAGTTTCACAGAAAATGCCTATTCTAATGATGCTGAATATAATTTTATTCTCGTCATTAAGCAAAAGTGCTGACAAAAATAAGTCTGCAAGTGATTAGAGAGTTCTTGAGATTAACATTTTCTTTCTTTGAAAAGTTTTATGTGAAGAATTATGTTAGATTGCAGTAATTGAACCTAACCATCTCAACATCATTATCTGAGCGTTATTGTAAATTGTGTCCAAGTAATGTTTTGCTGTGATAATGATGATGATATATATAGTGATAATGATATAAATAACATAAACGAACTTACCACGTACATAGATGAACTCGCCGCCATCTTCCTAACTGCACGTATTTAAGATAGTACAGCAAACTACTATTTATGTAACTTTTGTGTCAAACGTTGACAACATTTCCAACAAGATTATGCAACAACTTTGTCCGAGACCCACCTTTGTGCGGTACATAGATAGTCCGAAACTAATGCTTTCTTGCTATAAACTAGTGTTCCTTTTTCGCTTGATGCTAAAATTCTTAGCCCTTGGTGAGTCACTTCTAAATATTTTATAATCAAAACATGCCACAGGTAAAGAATGTACATACCTACAACGCTGCAATTGGTATTTTTAATGGCCAGAACAAATGCCAACCGTTAATTTATTTCATAATGCTAATGTCTAACGGACAGTAGAACAGGACGACATGAGAACAAACGGGTTGATGCAGTTTTTGACGCTCTAGAATTCTATGAGCATTCAATTTAAATTCTCGTACACCACGAGCAGCCCGTGTGAGAGGCGTTTCTAAAATGTCAGTTATCGACTTTGTACTTGTATTCAAAACCCCATTACGATGCGTCAATGCTCACTGAGGTCATTCATAAACAGAGTTACTGGTGGAACTTAAGTGATCGATTATTTAACAGCTGCGATGTCTCCTGACGAGTCCTTAACCGCTTCTTACAGAATCTGGACGCTAAAACCAGTAGCTTTGCTTGCCATGCTTTATATTTACTACATTGTTTGGCTACTTTAAAGTGGAACCTACTTGGCTCATTTTTTCTCTAAATAAATATTTTTTATATTTTATGCTACCTCGTATAATGTAAAATCAAGGCCTATACTAAAAAACATCTAAGTGCAAATCTTACGCGCGCACGAAGTGTAACTAAATATGATGATAATCTGTTGCCTTCATAAATATCGATTAAAACAAGCAAATAAACCTTCTTTAATATTTATTTTTATTTTCTTTTATAATTTCTAGTTATTGCGACAACAAAAAAATACCATTTGTAAAAATTTCGATTCTCTGTCATAATGAAAATGCTATCACGGTTCATGAGGTACAACCTGGTGACATACGGAAAGCGGAGCGGATATCCGACATCCTCGGTCAAAGGTGAGATGTCCTTTTTCCTCCAAAGTGTTATTGTAGGTTTGTTTGATATGTAATTGTGGAAAATCTTTACACTCGGTATATAGCACTGTTATCATCTAAGAGTTGAGTCGAGCCCAAGTATATATTATAGAATTATTTTTTATCAATCAGTCATTGTCACCGCAAACGACATAGATAAGTGAGTCACAGAACTCTGTCGTGTGCGCACGTGCGATCGTCTTACGGTAGCGAGTTGTGACGCGGTTAACATACGATTCTAATATGTTGTGTCAAAAATGCAAAAAGACATTATCTAAAAGTGGATCACATTTTCTATGTCAGGGTCCGTGCCAGGGGACATTCCATAGAAGTTGTGTAGGAGGGCTAATAGCAGATATGAAAGCAGGTAGAACTAGATTTTTTTGTAATAACTGCGACGATGGAGTAGTGGAAGAGGAGATACAAGAAGAGGAAGGACAGGGACTTGAAAAAATACTCAAGGATATACAGGCAAAAGTTAGTGTAATACCAGGTTTAAAAAAACAGCTCAATATAATTACGGATAGCTTGAGTGTACTGTCAGAAAAATATGACTCACTTCTATTGGAACATCAGGAGTCGAAGAAAAAAAATTCAACACCTTGAGAAGATCCTAGGAAATGTGAATAATAAATGTGTCTACCTCGAAAAATGCAATACAGCACTTGAACAAAAAATGCAGGAATTTGAGCAAGTAACGCGAAGGAATAATATAGAAATATCGGGTATTGAAAAATTGTCAAATGAAAATCAGTTGAATTTAGTGGAGAAAATAGGAGACCTGCTCGAGGTATATATATATATATATATATATATATATATATAGCTGCAAAGAGATTGAGTGGGTGAAGCGCATAGATAAAGCATCTGAAAAACCCTCAGTAATTCGAGTAGGATTTAAGACAGCGGAAATACGGGATAGCTGGCTTAAAAACAAAGGAAAGTTACGAGGAATTACTAGTAATACAATCACAGGAGGATCTCAACGTAACAAAATATATATTAACGAAGATCTAACTGTCACCGCCAAGGTATTGCTGTGGAATGTAAAAAATCAACTCAAAGGTACATACAGATATATATGGGTAAATAATGGAAAAATTCTCGTAAAAAAAAATGACGGCGAGAAATCTAGGTGGATAAAATCGGAAGCTGACATCCGCCTGTCACTTACTTGAAGAACCCCGTTTACCTACCTACACTATTTAAGTAATTTTGTTCAGGTATTATGTCTAAAATTAAATATAACATTCACCGTATTAAATAATATTCATATTATAAATAGTGGTGTAATCAATACTGAGTGCCATAATAACATTTCTAGTTGGTCAATAAATGTTAACAATTGTCGGGATTTATGTGTATTTCATGTTAACATACGGTCATTGAGGAAGCACTTTAATGAACTTTTAGTTATGCTAGACGGTTTCATGCATCTAATTGAGTTCATAGTGATAACAGAACCTAATATAAATTACTCAAACTTATGTTTTTATAAAATAAAAGGGTTTATTATTCATAGTTTTGCTCGAAGAGGTCAGAGGGGGGGGGGGGGTATTAATTTATACACGGGAAAGGCTCGCTGCACGAGCAACTTGGCTGACAGCATTGGGCGCTGTCCCAATGCGCGCAGCGGAGTGCGTATCCATTGTACTGAATTGCAATAATCAACCTATTCACTTGGTGGCGTTATATAGACCACCTAAAATAAAAAAACAAAATAAATTAATTCAATTTTTAGAAGAATTACGTGCATTATTGGACATGTTACCTCAAAATGGTGAAGTCATTTTTGTGGTGATATTAACATCAACTTATGAAAACCGTATGACAGAAATGTCATTATTTATGAAGATTTATTGTCAGAGTATGGATTTACAAAATGTATAAATCAAGTCACTAGAAGTGAGGTTATCAAGGGAAACTTAGTAGAATCATGTCTCGATCACATATATATTCGCGCACCCCATGCCTACATACAATCAGCTGTAATTAAAAATAAAAATTCTGATCATTATCCGCTTGTAGCGGTGGTAGAATGGAGACGCGCGATACTTACTAGCAATACAGTAATAAACAATAACGTGTTACGTCACGGTGCGATCGTCGCCGGCAGCGCAGGTGCATGGTCCGTGTGCAGTTTGAGCGGCCCCAAACGTGTACTGGGTAATCGCGCCGTTAGACAAAAATTGTTAGTTGCTAATTTTAATGAATTGTTATCTATTATATGTCCCATAGAATTATACAATGCGCTAAAAACTTTAATTATAGACGTTTATGACAGCTGTTACATTAATAAAACGAACCGTGTTGGCTTGAGAAACAAAATTTGGATTACAGATAATCTTAAAAAAATGTTAATAGAAAGAGATAGACTTTATAGTATATGGAAAAATGAACCAAAGAATATGAATAAGCGCTTGCTTTATACTAAGTATAGAAATAAATGTAATAAGGCTATCAATAAGTGTAGAAATGAGTACGACAAACGGAGTATACTTGATTGTAAGAATAATATCAAAAAGCCATGGGATAGAATAAATATAAAGCTAGGAAATAATAAACTATCATTGGATAGTGTGATAATGAGTAATCTTAAAAATCAAGGCAGTGAAAAGAACCTATGTAATCTATTTGCTTCTAACTTTTCGTCGGATATTGTAAAAATAAAACATTTGTGTAACGAGACGTGGGTAAACAGGCAATCCTATGTTAACCAGTCGGCAGTGTGTATGGCAACCGGTTAACAGTGACGACATAAAGCAAGTAATTATGGGAATGCATACTAAGAAATCGCCCGGTAGTGATCTCATTCACATGTCCGACCTTAAATTAATTGTAGATAAAGTTAGTCCAATAATTGCAAACTTAATTAATTTAAGCATACGTAACTCTGTTTTGCCAGTGCAGTTGAAGGAGGCAATTGTGCGCCCAATTTACAAGAAAGGTCGTAAAGAATTATCAAATTACAGACCAATATCAATATTGTCGAGTGTTGATAAAATTATTGAAAAGAGTGTATGTAATCAATTAGTTAAATATCTCCAAAAAAATAATATTTTAAATAACTGTCAATATGGTTTCCAAAAAGGGAAAGGTACTAATACATTATTATCTAAATTTACTAATGAAATAAATAGTTATTTAAATGAAAAGAAATATGTAGTTGTAGTATTTTTTTATTATAAAAGTGCTTTTGATACATAGGAAATGGAAACGTTATTATTAGCCTTGAAGGAGTGCGGGGTGAGTGGGCCACTGAACCAATGGTTTCGTGACTACCTCACATCGCGAACGTACACGGTGAAGGTGGGACAGTCGTTCAGTGATGCGAGAAAGGTAAGGTGCGGGGTGCCCCAGGGTTCGGGCTGCGGGCCTTTGTGCTACTTACTGCACGTTAACAGCTTGTGCAGCAGTGGTATATTACGCCACTGCTCCTCATACATGTATGCAGACGACCTGTGTGATCTCGCTGAAATCTACCGACTTGTTCAACTCGATGTCGAAGCAGTAGTTAAATGGTCACACGACAATGGTATAGTGCTCAATTCCTCCAAAACGAATTACTTGCTGATACACTCACCGTATGTTAAGCCTCCCGAAGTGGTACCTAATATTATTGCTCATAGCTTCACTTAAGTACATAACGCATCTTTGAACTGCACGTGTAAACCGATTGAAAGAACTACATGTGTTACATACCTAGGAATGAAAATTGATGAAAACTTCTCTTGGTCTAGTCATGTGGATTATTTATGTGATAAATTAAGAATATTGCTAGGTAAATTTAACCATCTTAAATTTAAAGTTCCCACTAACACCTTAAAATGCTTATATTCAGCATTAGTAGAACCTATTATAAGCTACGGTCTTGAATGCTATGGTCTCATTTTTAAAAGTTATATAGCATAAATCGAAAGTCTACAAACAAGAATATTAAAGTTGTTTCTAAGTAATAAAACCAAAGAACATTGTAAGAATGACTACAATAAATTATTTAAAATAACAAAAATTCTACCTATAAGCGCTAAGCACAAATATTTGTAACTAATGAACAACTTTGGTAAACAAGGTAGTCTTTCTTTGGTAGAACATAAACATTATACTAGACTGATATCGGCAGGTAAATATGTAGTTCCAAGAGTGGTTAATTATTATGGAGATAGAAAACTTGAAAAGCGGATACCACACTTGTTAAACAGCTTGCCTGCGGATATCAGAAATGAATTAAATAAATGTAAATTTGCTAAACTACTTAAGGAGTTTCTGCTGGATAAGCTCCATAAATAGTGAAGCGTCTAGCAGGGGCTCCTTGACTGTTCTTTACTGTTTATTTGTTTGAAAATTGTATACTTAGCTGTGACTCACTAGCTCCCACAGACAAACCGCGAAAGCGATTTTGTGGGGCAATGAATTATGTATGTAGTATACTATAATTATGTACGTTAAATAAATAAATAAAAAAAAAGGCTTCATATTTTTGTAGCTTTTAGGCAACCACTTTAGATAACTGGTACTACATTATTTATGTCGTAACTCGTTTGTTTTATTTGTTCTGCGTCACCTTAACAAACCAAAAATGTGTTCAGTACTCCAATTCTCACCAACGAAACTTGCCGGCGACTTCGTTTATTTTTTTAAACATCGTTTAAATAATCATTTTTATTTGTAGCTTTCGTCTGTGAAATTTTCTCAACAGAAATAAATCTATTTAATGTCCGCAAAATCTCATATTTTCTGTAACTTGGTATCGTTATTACAAACATCAAAACATCTCAGAGACTGTAGCTTTACAACGATTCGTGTCTGCACAAGCTATATGTATATTATAACATCCAAACTTTTGTATTTATAATATTTTCACCTAAGGATTAATAGGGGATTATTACGCAAAGAGTTATATAAGTATTCAACAAGACGCTGCTTTTAGGCGAGCTGCCAACTTTATGTCGTAAAATGCCTGCTCTTATAAAGTAGGTAATAATATCTTCTCATTTTAATAATATTATTGTAAAATTTGTCTGTAAACGTATTATTGAGTTGTATTTCTATTCTAATCATATGTTAGTATTTGTCAGAAAAATGCGATAACATTATTTATTAATACTGTAACGTTACTATTTTCCGGGAGGGGAAAAAGGTAAAGTTAAGGAGAAAACTGTCACCAGGACTGGAGGAGTCCTGGCTTAAAAGGAAAAGTAAAAGAAAAAGGAGAAAAGGTAAAGTTGATTTAATATAATATAAAAATGTTAAGAAAATAAAACCAAGGAAAGCCGGGAGTAAATTAAAGTCTTGATTCTTCAAGAATAGCCGCTCAGATGGCGCCTCGAGTAGGCCTCCACGTTGCTAGGAAGGGGGGCCTCTAGTAGGCCTCCATGTCGCTGAGAAGGGGGCCTCAAATCCCCTCAAGGCCTCCACGTCACCGACCTCGGAGAAGCTGGTCGCGAACTCAGGCAGGTATAGAGGGCTGAAACTAACGAGCGGTCGGCGTCTTTTACAGAGCCGGTTAATTACACACAACACTGCAGACCATCACTTCACTATTTCTGGAGAGCACAACCCTCACACTCAGCACTTATTCCCAGCACCTCCTCTCAAGGTGAGCACCAAAAGTAGACTGATTTGAAGGCCCCGGTTCCCTTCTTTTACAGAGCATTTCAAAATTTAAACAAGTTTAGAATAAACGTAATTTAAAATATATATTTATAACAAGGTCTAATATCTATACAACCTAACCTACTGGCAGCTCTAATAATAAATTAAAAATAAAATCTAGGCTTGTCATTAACTGACATTAAAAATTACAAAAGGTAAACAAACATTATGAAAGAACTAGAAAATCGTAAGTATTTCGAAATATAAAGGCCTAGGAATGTTACAGATAATGGCCATGCAGATAATTTGGAGAGAACGTTTAATAAATCATTTAATTAAAAAAGTAAGTAAAAAATGTTACATTACACAGTTTACATTGTTAGAATATTCACACGTCCAGTGACATCGATTGCGATGTCAAGTCACGAATTGCTGCCGCGTGGGCCAAATGGCGGGAGATGACCGGTGTCATTTGTGACCCTAAAATGCCGATCCGGTTGAAGGGACAGGTCTACAAAACCATTATTAGACCTGTCCTTTTACATGGCAGTGAGACGTGGCCGATATTGGAGCGACACAAGCAGGAGCTGCGTGTCACGGAAATGAAGATGCTGCGGTGGATGTGTGGAGTCACGCGGATGGACCGCGTGAGGAACTCTCGCATCCGCGGCAGCCTTCACGTCCGTGACATTGCAGACAAGTTGCAAGAGTGTCGCCTTCGTTGGTATGGTCACGTCTTGCGGCAACCGCCGGGCTACGTAGGTAACAAATGTCTGGCCATGTCAGCCCCGCCGGGTCCCGGTAAGAGGGGAAGACCCAAGAAGTGCTGGCTTGACGTCGTAAGGGATGACATGCGTGCCAATGGTCTCACCACAGGGGATGCCGACGACCGTGCGAAGTGGAGGAGAAAATGTAGGAAAGCGGACCCCGGGCGTCGCGAGACGCAACTGGGACAGACGCTCGGATGATGATGATGTGTCTGCACAAGCTATATGTATATTATAATATCCAAACTTTTGTATTTATAATATTTTCACCTAAGGATTAATAGGGGATTATTACGCAAAGAGTTATATAAGTATTCAACAAGACGCTGCTTTTAGGCGAGCTGCCAACTTTATGTCGTAAAATGCCTGCTCTTATAAAGTAGGTAATAATATCTTCTCATTTTAATAATATTATTGTAAAATTTGTCTGTAAACGTATTATTGAGTTGTATTTCTAAATAAATAAATAAAAATAAATATCCATCACGCCTTATCCCCGAAGGGGTGGCAGAGGCATATTATATGCCCACTTTTCACCGTATGGATTCCTGTCCCACGTAATAGGTGGTGAGCCCATTGCCGTGTTGAAATAGACAGACGCAGGTTGTGGCTACCTGCTGTTGAAATTTTTTAAGCCGCCTATAAGGCCTTCAACCAGGCTTACCGACTGCCATTTTACTGGCAACCGGGACCAACGGCTTAACGTGCCTTCCGAAGCACGGAAACGCTCGCAAATGTAAATGCCACAAAGTGGTCACCCATCCGAGGACCAGCCATAGTGAAAGTTGCGTACCTCAGTGATCGTTTACCGAACACTGAGACCGCGGGACCACGAGCGCTTCCTTTCAAACCATATAAAATACATCATGAAGAAAAACACAATGTTCAACTGCAAACAACTTCATATATTTACGAGGAGATGTAAGTCAAAGAGAAGCTGATGATGGATCTATTCGTAATAGATAATCGGCTCCGTAAACAGGTGATAGACACGGGGGTTTATCGAGGCGCTGTGCTGGGATCAGACCACTACCTAGTCATTACTAGCATTAGGGATTGGCGTTATCGTGCCGAGTGTCCTGAACCTGAGCCGACTTATAGGATCAAAAGCTGGAAGCTGCAGGATGCATCCATTAGGTATAAATAAAAAAAAACCATTAAATTTCTTCCCATATCGATTTTAAACGGGAGAGATTGTCTATAAGGGGCACGTGTTAATCAAATACTTTGAAAGGTTTGTTAAAGCAGACAAGCGTTCCACGAACGCCGTTAGAGTTTTACCACTAACCGTCTCTAACATAATCAATCAATCAAATCAGCCCATGGCAGTTCACTGCTGGACGTAGGCCTCTCCCAATACACGCCACAACAGCAGGTAGCCACAACTTGCGTCTGTCTATTTCAACACGGCAATGGGCTCACCACCTATTACGTGGGACAGGAATCCACACGGTGAAAAGTGGGCATATAATATGCCTCTGCCACCCCTTCGGGGATAAGGCGTGATGGATATTTATTTATTTATTTATTTATAACACCCGGTCCTGCGCCTTCCGCAACCACTCCCTCCTGCAACCTTTCCCTGGTCATCTATTCGTCTAGCAGATGGTCGTCATACCGTACATTTGTCAAGTCGCGGTCTTCACTCTAGAACTCGTTTTCCATAAATACCCATTATTATGTAATATCAAATTAACAGAACTGTGTTTAGAGTTTGCTTTTTATCAAGTTCTGTAGAATGGCAAGTGAATTTAATGTGATTACCTCGGGTCGCGTTGCATAACGGTCGCATCTAGACAAGAGCACACCGTTGTATCGCTAAGACTACCTCACCACTAAATATTTTTATTATATTGAACTACGTTAGCTAAAATCAAGTAATATTAAGATATTATCATAATGTTATAACGATCCAATTATACATTATGTACAATATTTTTACTCTGTGTAAAGTCTAGTAAAAGGTCAAACCCATTTTACAAAATTTAAACCAAGTTCCACGACCCCACCAAACGTTCAGACGAGGAGCGCAGCGGTAACTAAAAAAAAATAAGATGCTATGTGATTGTATTAGACAGAAGCTTCGCTCATAAAGAAGTACGGCATACAGTAATTAAATTTGTATATATAGGTATATCAATTTCAAACCAAAATTTTAGCCAAAAATCTTCATAGGTGTGACTGTAAATTTGTGTCGGTTTGAGTACAGCACGACATACGTGAGGATTTCCACGTGTTAAAAATCCTTCTGTACTTTTAATTATGAGTACATACGAGGTAGCAAATACATGGTTCCCAACCAACTTGCAAACAAAATAATTTAAACTTGATCTAATCTCATGTCTGTATAATTTACTGACGAAGTTTAAGGACCCAGTATGGTGACTGGGTAGAAGTGGTGGTCTACTACTTTTCTAAATTTTGAAATTATTTTATTAAGCGTCAATTAGACCCTTTACTATTGTCTTGAAAAAGTCTATTAGCGCTTGGGCCCAACGTTTCTAAAGGTTTCGACCCCAAATCGTCTCCGCAAAAGCGGCGGCGGTACCGGCATAGCCAACCAGCCAGTACGATGAGTAGAAAGATGAGTAGGAGCAATTAATTGGTATTTTTGAAGTGAAAACTTCTTTAGCGGCGTTGAGCACTTTTTCTGTAATGGGTATAAAATCTTAAACTCGCGTCAGGACACGTGACCTGATCGAAAAAGCGTAAGACGGATGGAGAGTAGACAGCTATCCCCTCTCTACGGCGCGGCGAAAATGTATGCCTGGGCCTACTGTTTCGTTTAGGCAGCGCAGGGCGCTTGCGCGAATGTTCGTGTATGTTACAGCGTGCCACGCGCATCCATGGATGGTGACAGCTGATGGCTCGACCGTCTGTGTAGTGATCACATTGTCGTGTATTCGTAAAATTCGTGAATGTAAAGTGCTTAAAATATGGAAATTGAACAAAGTGCATCTATTAATGATAAAAGTGATGAAGAAATAGCGAAAGAAAATGAGTGAGTACTTTATAAATATACTAGATGAAAATTTAATAAGTTTTTTTAAGTGAAAACGCCTCTTAGCGTGGTACACATATTTTTAGAGGAGATAAAATCTCTGGATTTGCGACTATAATCATCATCATCATCTAATATTAATCCCGGTCATCTACAGGTCTTATTTAATAATATTGTGTAATCAATTAAGACTTTCAGAGTAGAATTTTTTTATCATCATCATCATTAACGTCCATCCCGGTCAATTTTTGAAGTGAATATTCTTTTAGCGCGGTACGCATATTTTTAGATGAGATAAAATCTCTGAACTCGCGACCATAATCATCATCATCATCTAACGTTGATTCCGGTCATCTACAGGTCTTATTAAATAATGCTGTGTAATCAATTAGGACTCTTTCAGTGTAGATTTATTTTTCATCATCATCATCATTAACGTCGATCCCGGTCAATTTTTGATGGAAAAACTTCTTTTAGCGCGATACGCAATTTTTTAGATGAGATAAATCTCTGGACTCGCTACACCCCGTTACGATACGCAGCAATAGTGTGTGCATATATGCATGTACCAACGCGTCTAGATAAATAAATTATTAATAAATTGAGTGTAATTCACTTTTATATTGACGCTACAGAAACGATGCGACACTTTCGGCTGACTACCAATTTCTTTGTTATTTTAATCGTTTGTAGTTAGTTATAACATGATTGGAATTCGGATGTGCATGGTCGACAGTCAGTAGCTCACTCAGCTTGCAGTCGTTTGGTATTTATTTTAATAAAATATATTGCTATTGTGTCTAATATATTTGTACAATCTTCAATTCACCAAAACATTAAGTAATAATAATAATAATCTTTATTTCCTGTTTTACAATTGGTTTTCGTTACAGTATAAGGTTCACAGTGTTTTATTAAGTAGTATGTTAATTGTAGGGTTACACGAAGTAGTTCGCAACTGACACCCAAACTAAGAATAAACTTGTGTTATGGGTATTAGGGCTCTCATTATGTGTGACATTTATGAACATACTTGCTGTTACGTGCACATCTTACTTAAAAATAAAAATATCTTCTTTAACCAAAACAATATTGTAACTTATGACAATAGGGTCTTTTGTTTGGACACAATTTATATTATTGGATTTATATATATAATATATATATATATATATATATATATATATATATATATATATATAAATCCAAAGTTGTGTGTGTGTGTGTGTGTGTGCGTACGTACGTATGTTTGTGTATATGCTATTTAATAATTAATATATGCTATTCAGATAGCCATTGCGACAGTAATTTTTCAATATTCTCGTAGTCAAGATTCATGATCCATTTCGAGTTCGAGTTAACAGCATTGTATATGCGACTCGCAGCGATTGAGAACTGTCTTTCAGCCAGTTTCGTTCTATGTTTATCAACGTCACACACTCTCGTACCTCTGCGCCTTGTGGTGGGTTCAGGGAGGCAATTCTCGTTTTCTTCGAAATAATCTCGAATTCGAGTTCACTCTTCGAATCCTTATTCGACCATAAAATCTCGTAAATCGAGATGGTTTTTTCGAATGTCTTATTTTCACCACTATTCGAACTAAAGTTCGAGATTATTGTGTGAAATGTTGCCATTTAAGAACCATGTCACATTACGATGCGTTCCGTTCGACACGTTTCATCCGGTTTTAAAACGGTTACAACAAGACTACTCTTACAAAATGTTCTAAAAGGTTTTTAAGCTTATTTTACACGTTTAAAGAATAATTACGTATTTTATAGTAATTATTAAAGGAAAAAATATTGTAGACTGCATATACTCCAGTAAAAAGCAAAAAAAAAAATAATAAAATTGTAAAAATTAAAAAAAAATTAAAAAATAAATGTTTGTATCTCAACGGGGAACCGAGTTGTGATAAAAAAACTGAATATAACTATTTTCAAGATGGCGGAAAAACCATCAGGTTATTTTGGTCGACAATTTGAACTTAAGCTTTTCTAGCCTCCCCAGAAAAATGCTTTCTCGGTTCATTTGCATTTCTAACCCGATTTTTCCGACGTAATGACTGGACTATTAATAAGTGTTACTTAATGTATATTTTAAAAATTGCTTATACCATCCCGTAAAATGAAAAATATCTGAATGTGTCACTGTCACTGTGTGTTGTCTATATAATTGAAGACTGTGTTATTTGTAATCACAAATCAAATTGCTGAAATTTCCACATTGCTGAAACATCGGCGACGACGTGTTTGAAATTGAAGCGAGTTGCAATATGTTTTGCACGTATTAAACTATTAAATCATCAGTCATTTTGATATTAATTAAATGTAAAATTTAATATAATGCTAATTTAGGGTCGGTCACTTAAGAAATGTCCAAAGATCATAGTGATTCGACTTCGAAATCTGCGTCTCGACTGCTACCAACCATTCGAAGCAACTCGAGTGGCTTCCCTTCGAGAAAAGTCGAGTTCGAGATTTACAGAATAGCTAAACGTCAATAAAACTCGAATAAAGTTCGAATTCGAGATTTATCTCGAAATCGAGAGTGTTTCGAAGGCATGAGAATTGCGGCCCAGGATGTAATTGGAGGTTTTGATGTTTACGCACTAGAATGCATATAACTGTCTCACAGACATTACCTCGCAGTTTCTATACAATGCTGTCGTATTAAATCTATAGTGTTTAAATGTCAACACCTTGAGGTCCTCTGCGTCCTTTCAAGTTGTATCATTGCAGTCTTTGGTGCTCCACCCCAGACTGCTATGCCGAAAGATATTATGGACTGACATAAAGATTGATAAACTGTCCTCAAGGTATCGAAATCCGCACTATAACGAAGCTTATTAAAGATTGCTATCAGTTTTCGTACTCTGCCGCACAATTCCTTAATTTGAGCATTCCATGCTATTTGGTTATCTATTTTAATTCCTAAATACTTAATATTAGTTGTTCTCATCAACGAAAGTCAAGAGCATTGGTCTGTAAGTTGACTACAGTCATGCACTTTGATGCAAAATGAGTCACTTGGTTGCGTTCTGACCGTAAGTGCGAAGGTTAGAAATTTAGTTTTTGTTACATTTAGTGTTAAACTGTTTGCTAAAAGCCAGGATTTTACAATAGCCAACGCGGACTCCGCTCTCCCACTGACCTTAACCCAATCCGCTGCATGTATGAGAAGCGCCGTGTCATCCGCGTAGGTATATACGTTACAATATGGGAGTTTTAGGTCACATTACTCGTTTACATAAATTAGAAACAGAGTTAAACCAAGAATAGAGCCCTGTGGGACACCAAAGGATAATGTACACTTATCACTCACACATGACGCCACCGTTACTTGTTGTGTACGTTCCGACAGGTAAATTTTAAAAATTTTCAAGGGCGTTCCCCTAATCCCAATCCTTTCCATTTTTTCCAAAAGCTTAGACACAGAGACAGTATCGAGGGCCTTGGATAGGTCTAGAAATATGCCTAGACACTTAGTCTTTGCATCCAATATCCCGACCGCATCGTCAATAAGGGCCGAGATTGCGTTTTGGTTTTGGCGATTGGTTATCAGACAAAAAAAAATGTTTATTTCTTATTACAAATTTTGTTACAATGTGTTTCAGTATGAACTTCCATGTAAGCTAACTAATGCTTGTGTTAGGAAATTCCACACTTCCACAATAGTTATTTTCCAGATTTTACGGTGTACAGGAGTGTGTGTGTGTGTGTGTGTTTGATGTTGTGCATGTTTATGTATTACACAGGATGAGTTGTTAGTTTTGCTTATTCGCTGATATTAATACTGCAAGATGAAGTACCTTAAGAGGGTGGGAGGATTGGAGTATGCTTTATATTGGTTTCTTGTATTATATGTTCCACATCATCATACGTTTTAGACTTAAGTCAGTCTACTACAGCTTCCTTACAGGCTCGTAGAGTAAGGGAGTAAATGTCTATCTCTTTGCTGATCAAATTATACAAACGTATTGATTGTTAAAACGGATTTGACCATTACTGTAGGGGCTACAAATTTTTTCGTTCTACCAGTCACTTTTCCTGGCTCAAAGATCAGTGATTTGTGTTTTTTTAATATTATTTGAAGTACATAAAGCTTTCTGACCGATAAAAGGGATGCATCTGTATAAAGGAGTTCTGTGGGATACCTTAAGGGCCTAAAATACATGACCTTAAGCAGAGATCTTTGAGCTCTCTCTAGCTCTATAAACTTGGTTTTGATGGCTCCACCCCAAGCTGGCAAGCAGTATGTCAGTACTGATTGTGCAAGTGAAATATAAATGTGCCGCAGCAGATTATCCGATGTAACATGTCGCAATGTTTTGAATGTCCAGATTAGCCTTCTTACCCGTGTCATTAAGAGTTCAGTGTGGTTGAGCCATGATAGGCGCTGGTCGATCATTTTGCCAAGATATTTGATATAATTAACTTTTTCAATTTTAGTGCAGGAGCACACTGAATTTGAGTTACGTTTGCACTTATGTATTGTCAAAGTGAACTGCGGAGGCTGAGAACACACGTATTTGGTAAAACAAAGAAATTTAGTTTTGGAAGTATTTAAAGTTAGTAGATTTAAGTCAAGCCAAGCAGCTATTTTAGAAAGGGCAACTTCTGCGTTAGGCTGAACATTTTTCCAGGTTCGCCTACCAAATACTATAGCGGTGTCATCGGCATAGGAGTAAATGTGAGCTCCTTCAATTTTCATACTGCTGAGGCTGTTTATGTAGAGTAGGAATAGCGTTGGGCCAAGGACACTACCCTGGCCTACACCATAAGTTACCGTCTGTTCAGAGCTAGTGACATCCAAGATCTTAACCTTTTGCTTTTTGTCAGTCAGATAATCTTTGATCAGCTCAAGAAGAGCTCCTCGTATGCCGCGTTGTTCTAACCTGTCCAGAAGGATGGGAACAGACACGGTGTCGAAGGCCTTTTTAAGATCAAGGAACACAGTGAGGCACCTATCTCCTTTGTCTACTATGTTAGTGACAGTTGACGCAAGCGCCAACACTGCATCCTCGGTACGCCTTCCTTGCCTAAAACCAAACTGAAAGGATGATAATAAGTTTGTTTTGTTCAGATAATGTATTAGTCGTGAATTTATTAATCTCTCTATAATTTTTGAGATAGACGTCAAGACTGAAATAGGCCTGTAATTGGACACATCCGTTCTGTCCCCATCCTTGAACACAGGCGTAATTATTGCTAATTTTAAAGCAGCGGAAAAAACCGAGTTTTCGAAGCATTTATTTGCTAAATGGGATATGACTGGGACAACAATAGAAAGAAGATAGAAGAAGCCAGAAGCCTTCAGAAATCTCACTGGGATATTGTCTAAGCCAGGGGCATTGTCGGATTTAAGGCTCATCAGGGTATTATGTACCTCATAATTGTCCGTATTCAAAATCCCGAAGGATGTCAACGGCATATTTTTCGGTATATCAGGGTTTTTACTGCTATCTGTATCACCTTTAGCTTTGATTTTGTTGGCAAGAATCTTGCCTATATTAGAAAAATACTCATTCACTGTATCAGCAGATTCGTCTGGGGTAGCTTTTATTTCTGAATAGATCAGTATTATGGGTATTCTTTGGTTTACGTTGAGTTATGTCACTTATTGTATCCCATAGCTTTTTAGGGTGTTTCTGCACTTTTGCCAACCGTTCTTTATCATATATACGTTTTTGCTTTTTTATTAAATAGTTGCAGTAGTTGCGGTATCTTTTAAATGTTATTTTTAATATTTCATTGAAAGGGTTTTGTTTAAGCCGTTTTTGCATGTTATTCCGATTTCGAATGCAGCGAAGTAAACCAAATGTCATCCATGGTTTGATCATTTGGTATTTTACAGCAATTTTCTTAGTAATGGTACTGGCAGCAAGACAAGATTGTAATATATCTATCATACGGTGAGTAAGTATGTTACGATCGTTTATATTTATTAAATAAAATAAATAAATAAATATCCATCACGCCTTATCCCCGAAGGGGTGGCATATTATATGCCCACTTTTCACCGTGTGGATTCCCATTGACGTGTTGAAATAGACAGACGCAGGTAGTGGCTACCTGCTGTTGAAATTTTCAAGCCGCCCATAAGGCCTTCAACGAGGCTTAACGACTGCCACTTTACTGGCAACCGAGACCAACGGCTTAACGTGCCTCCCGAAGCACGGAAGCGCTCGCAAATGTAAATGCCACAAAGTGGTCACCCATCCGAGGACCAGCCATAGTGAAAGTTGCGTAACTTAGTGATCGTTTACAGAACACTGAGACCGCGAGGCCACGAGCGCTTCCGACGATTTTTTATTACCAACTTAATCACGTTAATTAAATGTTTTACGATTCCATGATATTTCAACAGGAGAACAAGGTATAGTGGAGTTTTAGACTTTAACTACACATTTTCCTTTCGATCGTGTTACTTAAATAATACTAAATTTTAATTCAGATTTCTATCTGAAAACTTTTAGATCATAGTCTGGTTGTAAATTTTTGTACTACCAAATTCGATAAAAACAATTTCAATATTCGAATAGAACAATCTTGGCAAAGAAATATTATTTCATTTTTCTGATACAAGCTTCTAAGCCTCCACCAGAGGAACCAAATTTCATAGTATCAATTTCTGGAGGGGGCTTCTTATCAAGTCCTGATATTAACCGTTTCAATTTAGCGATAACAAATCCAGGCTTGAGCCCTTTAGGACACGCCAATACGCAGTTCAAGATAGTGTGGCATCGAAAAGCTTTAAAGTCATCTCGTAAGTCATGAAGCCTCCTTTGTGTGTCTTCATCTCTTGAATCAATTACCCATCTATACGCATGTAGCAAAGCAGCTGGCCCTAAAAACCTGCGGCCGTTCCACCAATAACTGGGACACGATGTTGAGCAACACGCACACAGTACACATTCATATAAACCAACCAACTTGGAGTTATCGTCCACACTCTACGCCAATTGGAAAGCGCCTATCTTCAAATCAGACTTTCGTACAAGATAAGGTCGAATGCTGTTGTACTGGCTATAGAAGTGTGTCATATCAACAACCAAGTCTCTCTGGACATACATATGTGGTATTGGATGAATGGTTATCGTTTTTGCGTTTGGTATGGCTGTGACACAGGCTAAATAGTTATGACCTTGCAGGCAAACAGCGCAGGAACCGCAAATACCGTCGCGACAGGATCTGCGGAAGGTAAAAGATGGATCCATTTCTTTGATTTTCATCATGGCGTCGAGAACCATTGGCCCAATTGTACTGATGTCTATCTCAAAGCTTTGCATCTTAGGTGATTCTTTTGAATCAATTCCACCATACCGATATACTTTGAATACTCTTTGGGGACCAACGTCCTTTCCCTTTTTCTTCGCTGGGGCCGGATCAGCATATGTTCTCCTGGAAAAATAAATACTGATTGACGGTCGCAGTAAACTAATACATTTCAAGTTTGACATCACATAAAATTGAATTAAATAAATATTATAAAAATAATTTTGTAGAATGTTCACAGAAAAACTAATGTCAAAATATTATATATTATTATTATATTTATTAGAGAGAGGAATTCACTACATTTCAAGCAGTCGACTGCATTATCTATATTAATTGTAGTTTTTATATAGGTTTTTTTCTGTGCAGTAATTTGGGCGGATAGTTTCAAAAATATGGTTAAATGATCTGTGATGGTTGTTTTAATTATAGCAATAGTAGCTTTATTATTTATTGAGTTAAGTTTCAGTATGAAGTGATCAAGGCACGTTTTCTTTCTAGTAGGAAATGTGTGACCTGGAAGTCAAAATCTTGAGGGTTTCTAAAAATGATACCAGGCGATCATTGAGAAGCCTTTCGAGAATCTTAGATAACACAGGAAGAACTGATATAGGTCTGTAATTACTTACATTATCTCTGTCTCCCGTCTTGAAAATAGGATGGACAACTGCATTTATCTATATTAACATTAAATCCCTTGTAAAGACACCCTCATTTAAACACTAACTAACTATCTTCACGCTGTATCCCTGACGGGGTAGTCAGAGAGGACAGGTCGCCAGGCTTCGCGATCCATGCATACTTCTTTCGCTTCTTCGAGATTTACCAATCGCTTCATACACGCACCTCTGGCTATCCGAGTACTTTTGACCTTTCCGTTTTTGAGCAATCTGCTCACGTGGTCTTCATGTGTAAGTCTCGGCCTACCCTGACTCCTTCTACCCTCTACTTTTGAACAATATATATTCTTCATCGATCGTTCCTCACTCATTCGTTGGACGTGTCCATACCAACGGAGTACGCCCTTTTCCAGCTTAACGCTGACACTTTCATTCGAACCTGCCATATTACGTATTACTTCGTTACGTATTCGGTCGGCCAAAGTTACGCCGCACAATTTTCGAAGTGATCGCATCTCCACAGCATTCAATTTACTTTCATGCCTCTGCTGACATAGCCATGTTTCACTACCGTAAAGCAAAGTTGGCACTAGCACTGCGTTATGAATCACCATTCGTGCTTCTTTTACTATGCTTTGTCGCTTTACTAACTGGGACAAAGCACCGTTAACTTTGTTTCAGGTAGCTACTCGCCGTTCTACATCCGAATCACATCTTCCATCCGCGCTAAACATACTTCCTAAATAAACAATTTCATTCACTTGCTCTAGACATTCCTGGTATACCCTAATCTCGCATTTAGTTCTTAAGTCACCTCTTTCAAATACTAAAACCTTAGTTTTACTTGCATTCAAGTGAAGTTTTAAGCTTTTGTAATTTAAACACAAAACGCATATATGAGTGATTACTGGAATCAGAACATGATGACTCATTTTTATTAATTTTGGGGAAATTCCATCCCAACCCGAACTTGAGTCCGTCCGTAAACCCATTATAACGCGTTCAATTTCTTTATAATCAGGTTCAAGAAATACAATTGAATTTAACTGACGGTCATTGCCTACAAATGGCTTATATTTTGTACCCAAGTCTGTTATTTTAGGCGCTAGGTCGCTACCCATATGTACAAATGTATTATTTACCAAATTCAATGAAGATTTAGAGTCAAGTCCAGATGTAGACAGTAATTCAGTGAGGGGAGTTTTCGCTGCACGCTTATTTATTATATTATTTATTACTTGCCAAGTCTTTTTAGGATAATTTTTTGACTGTAAAAGTTTGCTTTTTTCATGGTTAGTTTTAAACTTTTGTAATAGTTTATTGCAAATAGGTTAGGCAATATATAGGTTATTTTCAAAATATAATTATCTAGTTCTCTTTTACATTTCATATGCATATTATCTCTATTTCTGGTACACCTAAGCAGACCTGGAGTAATCCAAGGCTTGATTATTCTGGCCTTCGATGGGACACATTTCTTTTTGTATTTTTGTCAATTATATTTCTCATTATATCTATAAAATAATTAGTAGCATAATTAGAATTATTTAAAAGGAGGACTGGACTAAAGTCCGCCTTTGAGATGTCCAAAGCAACATGGTCCAGGTCTGTTTTAGAGATAATTTTTGTTGTTTTTTGCAGTCTAGTATTACTAAGGCATACAAGTACGGGAATCTGATGAGTAATATGACTATTTATTATAAATTAGACTACTGGCTTTATCACGTTAACCATAGCATGGTCAATACATCTTCCGTCTCTGGTTGGAGAGATGTACGCAGGAAGTAAACCATGTGAAACTGTTAGATTAATGTACTCATTAAAATGTTTATATTTATTATTTTGCATGATATTAATATTCATGACTGCCCCTGTGGCGCGGTGGGAATGCATCCGACTGCTACGCAAGAGGTCATGGGTTCGATTCCCACCCAGGATAAAACTTTGTGTGATGAGCACGATGGTTTATTCTGTGTCTGGGTGTTATTTATCTATAACATGTATGTATTTAGAAATATATAAGTATGTTTATCAGTTATCTAGATCCCATAACACAAGCTAATATTAGCTTACTTTGGGCTAGATGGCGCTGTGTGAAAAGTGTCCCACAATATTTATTTATTTATGTCTCCCACCAGAAACGTGTTAATATAAGAAGATTTAATATCTTCTATCTCTTCTAGGTAATACGGAATAATAATAATAAATCTTTATTCATTTAGGTCACAAAGTAACACTTATGAACGTCAAGAATATTGCTTCTACATTTACATTTACTGCCAGATTCGCAAAGCAATAGGTAGAGCCTGAGGAAGACCTGGCAATAAAACTCATAGCCACTCTTTTCTAAACGCCAGTAATTACATTAGTTTGATTAACATTATATTTGACCATTTATATCGTAATGAATTTATCCAAACAAAAAAACAAAATCAATGTTGTGTTTAAAATCATATCTAAATTAGAGCGATAATAGTTGCCGGTTCTAAGGGCAGCCTACCCTTGAAGAAGAAGAACCTGGCAAGAAAGTCAATGGATCCCATTTTAAAATGTAGGAATGGCTTACAACATTAAAATTACACTTACATTGTTCCTTTGGAATTATGTGAGAACAGTCGACTAAACTTAAGTTTACCTTAAATTTAAATGAGATTTTTTGTAATAATTGCTATAACAGCTATGAGCTGACCAGTCCCAACAGACGGCACCCGTTCGCGGGTATGACGCATTATATCAGCCATCGCCCTACTCAACCGTATTATAGGGAATAAGGCGACCCGATACATACGCCACCACTGCCAGGACACTTAGGCGAGCATGACATACTCAAAAACTGCACAGCAACTATCACGTCAATTTCAAAATAATAAATAAGTCTACATGGTGCTCACACAACAACAAAGTCAAATTACATATAATTATGTATATTAGTTATTACCAAATTAAAATTATTAATACTGTAGAATGCAAAAAAAAAATACAACATATATATGCAGATTCAAGACAAGTAGAATAATAAGACGTAAAGAGGTGGATTAATTCGTCAGTTACGAGAAGGTCACGGTGGTGTAGTTGGTAACGCGTCTGGTGCGTTGAACCAGAAGACGCTGGTTCGAGTCCAGCTCGTGACTGAAAATTTTTTCCACTTTATAAAAAAATAATTTAGCGTACTAATTGCTTTTCAAAAATTGTTTCTAAGTAGAATATAACACAAGATTCATTCGAATCCTAAAAAGCTCGAGCGAAGAGCTCAAGCAACTCATTTCCATTTATTTTTATCATTCAAATAATCATTAATTGTGTACTAAGCCCTTTTCAAGAGGTGCGTCTTAATTTCCGCCTTAAATTTATGTAACGGCAGGTTCATAATGTTTAAAGGAATTTTATTATATAGGCGTACGCCAATTCCTGCAAAAGAGTCGTGAACCTTTTGTAAACGATGATGCGTTCCAATTAATTTATGCTTATTTCTATGTCTTATTTATAGTAGAATCGAGGCTATTCAAAAAGTTTTCTATTTCTGAAAAGGATGGTGACCTGTAAATCGCCACAATAACGACGTCAGTGAGTTTGCATACTAGACAACTTGCATCTCTAAAGCTTGGTTCAATGATAGTGTGATGCAAATCGGTTCGTACGTATCTAACGACACCGTCATTCTGATTTATGTCTTTTGTTGTCATGTAGCCCGAGTAGTCTTGAAGTGTTGGAATGTTTTTACTTTCGTTTAGCCAACATTCTGCTAAAATAATAACGTCACAGCTCACTTGCATAGAAGAACCAAGAATTTATCAAAGTTTTTATGTATACTGCGAATATTTAAGTGTACAATTTTTATATTACAGTGATTGTTTTTTAGTAATTGATGACATTCCCAGGGGGCACAGTTGTGATATTCGTAAGAACCGTACGAATCTAACCTACTTATAATTTAATTTACATTATTCATTTTTAATAATCATTTTACACAGAGTTATTGATACTATGATTAATTTTACAGTTGACTGCGGCAGTGGCACATCAGAAAAAACCATTTGTAGTGATTTTCCTGATGAAACATGTCAAAATAATATTTTCTAATAGCATATAAAATATGCGAGTGAGCTAGAGGACTTCTGGGAGAGTATGAGTGAAGCTCTAAATGTGATAGAAGGAAATGAAAGACTTATAGTATGTGGAGACTTGAATGGATGGGTGGGTACCGCTCGCGATGGTTTTGAGTCAGTACTCGGGAAGTATGGGGATAAAAGGGTGAACGATGCTGGCAAGCTAATACTGGCATTTTGTAAGGAAAAGGATTTGTTTGTGGCGAACACAATGTTCAACCACTAACAAATTCATATGTATACGAGGAGATGTAAGTCAAAGAGAAGCATGATAGATCTATTCCTAATGGATAGTCGGCTCCGTAAACAGGTGATGGACACAAGGGTTTATCGAGGCGCTGAGCTAGGATCAGACCACTACCTAGTCATAACTAGGATTAGGGGTCTGTTCGCGGGTTGGCGTCATCGTACCGAGTGTCCTGAACCTGAGCCGACTTATAGCATCAAAAGCTGGAAGCTGCAGGATGCATCCATTAGGGATAAATATAATGAAAGGGTAGCCGAAAAGCTTGGCGACGTCAATGTAAGTAGTGAGAATGTGGAAAGTGTATGGCAGAACCTTAGGGATAGTATGATAAATGCCGCTGTGGAAATGTGTGGAGAAACGAAAAGAGGCAGTAGTAATAAGAGTGATGCATGGTGGAATGAGGAAGTGAAAGAAGCAGTTCGAATGAAGAAGAAAGCATGGCTAGACTACTTAGCCTCGCGGAATGATTTTAATATGAAAGAGACATACAAGCTGCAGAAAGTTAACACGAAGGCACTAATAGAAGAAGCTCGTGAAAGGTGCAGAATGAAAGCGGATGAAAGGTTGTCGTCCAATTTCCGGGATAATGCCAAGCTCTTCTGGAAAGAGGTAGGCAAGACCCGGAGTTGTTCGGAAATCTGCAGTATGAATAAAGTGCTCAGTGTTAACAATGACGTCCTAACAGACCAAACTGACGTCCGGCAGAGATGGAGTGAATATTATGGAAAGATGTATGCAAGAAAAGACAGAGATGCCACATCGGGAAGTGGAGCTCACTACGATGCTCCGGATCCCGATGTCATTGAAGTCATTAGTATGAAAGAAATAGAACAAGCGATAAGAAGTATGAAATGTGGTAAGCCTGCGGGAAAAGACAGAGTTACTGCTGAGATGATCAATTACGGTGGGTCGCGTGTCTGGGACACACTATGTCTGTTATGCAACTTGTGCTGGCGGACGGGTGAGGTCCCAGATGACTGGCGAGTAGCAGTTGTAGTACCTATTTACAAAGGGAAAGGCTCGCGCCTAAACTGCTCCAGCTACAGGGCGATCAGCTTGGTCAGCTTAGCTAGTAAGGTGTATGCAAAGGTTATAACGGCACGAATGCAAGAAAAGTCTGAAAGGTATTTATGGGAGGCTCAATGCGGATTCCGACGTGGAAGAGGTTGCATGGATCAAGTGTTTTCTCTCCGCACGATCGCGGAAAAGTTTCTGGCTGTTAGCCAGAAGGTTTTCTGCGCTTTTGTGGATCTAGAGAAAGCATTTGATAACGTTGTGAGAGAAACGCTGTGGGACTTGCTGCCCGGATATGGCGTGGACGGCTCGCTACTGCGGGCAATACAGTCGCTTTATAGGGACGGTAAGGCTTGCGTGCGAGTAAGGGGGGATGTGTCACCTCTTTTTGATGTCTGTATAGCCGTCAAACAGGGATGTGTCATTTCAGTCTGGCTGTTCATAGTGTATCTGGACAGTTGCCTGCAGAAGTTGAAAGATTTTAATATGGGTGTGAATTTGGGTGACTTTACAGTAAACTGTCTGCTGAACGCTGATGATGCGGTGCTCATGGCCTCATCAGAAGCCGACCTTCAGACATTAGTCACTAATATGAAAGAGGAGTGTGAAAGTAAGGGTCTTCGCTTGAATGCAAGTAAGACAAAGTTTCTAGTATTTAAAAGAGATGACGTAAGAACTAAATGCGAGATTAGGGTAAACCAGGAACGTCTAGAGCAAGTGAATGAAATTGTGTATTTAGAGAGTATGTTTAGCGCGGATGGAAGATGTGATTCGGATGTAGAACGGCAAGTAGCTGCCGGAAACAGAGTTAACGGTGCTTTGTCCCAATTAGTAATTCGACAAAGCATCGTAAAAGAAGCACGACTGGCGATTCATAACGCAGTGCTAGTGCCAACTTTGCTTTACGGTAGCTAAACCTGGGTATGTCAGCAGATGCACGAAAGTAAATTGAATGCTGTGGAGATGCGATCACTTCGAAAATTGTGCGGCGTTACCTTGGCCGACCGAATACGTAACGAAGTGATACGCAATATGGCAGGTTTGAATGAAAGTGTCAGCGTTAAGCTGGAAAAGGGCGTGCTCCGTTGGTTTGGACACGTCCAACGAATGAGTGAGGAACGATTGACGAAGAATATATATTGTTCAAAAGTAGAGGGTAGAAGGAGTCAGGGTAGGCCGAGACTTACATATGAAGACCACGTGAGCAGATTGCTCAAAAACGGAAAGGTCAAAAGTACTCGGATACCCAGACGTGCGTGTATGAAGCGATTGATGAATCTCGAAGAAGCGACAGAAGTATGCATGGATCGCGAAGCCTGGCGATCTGTCCTCTCTGACTACCCCGTCAGGGATACAGCGTGAAGATAGTTAGTTAGTTAGTTAGTTAGTTAGTTATATAAAATATTTGCATTTTCCTATTTGTCTTGATTTGAGTTTTGTTTGTCAACTTCATTTGTTGCATTTTATTAAATAAAAATAAATATAAATATCCATCACGCCTTATCCCCGAAGGGGTGGCAGAGGCATATTATATGCCCGCTTTTCACCGTGTGGATTTACCTGTCCCACGTAATAGGTGGTGAGCCCATTGCCGTGTTGAAATAGACAGACGCAGGTTGTGGCTACCTGCTGTTGAAATTTTTCATGCCGCCTATAAGGCATTCAACCAGGCTTAACGACTGCCATTTTACTGGCAACCGGGACCAACGGCTTAACGTGCCTTCCGAAGCACGGAAACGCTCGCCAATGTAAATGCCACAAAGTGGTCACTCATCCGAGGACCAGCCATAGTGAAAGTTGCGTAACTCAGTGATCGTTTACAGAACACTGAGACCGCGGGGCCACGAGCGCATTTTTTTAAGTGTGTGATATATTTGTGTAGTATATTTAGTAGATAGTATGTATAAACCTAAAATAGAAGGTTCATAATAAAAAAAAAATAAAAGAATATATAAGACTAAAACTGGTAATAAAGTATGTAAACCATTAAACATTTTTCTGCAATAGACTCTAAAGAGTGGCATCTGAAAGAATATGTATCGGTTTTTCTCCTTCCCTCTTTCGCATGACAATTTTACCATTGGATATCCAGCAGTACTGAAATCCCTGTGATTTTGAAAACTTCCGGGCTTCATAAAATATACTTCTAGACGATGCTGAAAGCCGATCAGCAACATATACCGGTTTATGCTCTTCTGTCCGGCCCATGTGTTTAGTGTTCAGTTTGTCAACTGATAGTTTTCTTTTGTTCAAATTTAGCACAGCATTACAACTGATTGGAACTCCACTATGATCGGTTTCGGCTCTCCTTGGTTAGCCTGTACTCGAAAGATATCTCGAATGTCCTGTTTTTTTACCTGCAACTGCAACGAACCGCACATCTTCATAACAATGTCAATCAAATCCCCATTGTCCTCTTTCTCTTTTTGAGCAACGTTTCGCAGTTAAATTTTGGCAGATCTATAATTTTGCACCATATGCTACGAAGTTAAAATAGGCTAGTGATTGTACACGATGACGTCAATGTCAATCTGGCTCAGATGATGTCTGCTACGATTCTCGCCTAGACGGGCGGGCGTTCAAATCCCAGTCGTCTCGCAGCAACTTTGTGGGATTTCTATTTAAGTTTATCTTGCACTCACCACTTATTCGAGGCGCCGCTATGATTCCATACCACTTGTCTTGCAAAAACGAGACATCCGACACAAAGCAATATGGCCGCCGGGTGCAATGGGATCTTCCCTAAGATGAAACAGGAGGATCCGAGTTTTAAACGATTTCCAAAGTATACGATATTTCAAATTATATGCTCAAAAATAATCACACTACACCAACACGTCCACTCAGTACCGATAATCGAACGAGAGAGTGATAAGTAAGAAGTAGACGGACATAATATGCATCGACATGATACTATTTCGAGTCCAATTTATTATGAAAATTGGTGTACGGCTAAGAACCATATCTGCGTCACATACTGTGCTATGTGACGCAGATATATGCTTTACTGGCTGTGGCCAGTAAAGCATAAAATAGAATCCCATTTCTTCTCCTTTACTCGGGCGTGCGCTATGCTAAGGGATCTATAACTCTTCCAGTAATTGTAGTGTAGTACATTAACATTTATTGGTCGTTTCAAAGTGCGATAAGATAGCTCTGCGCGCGGCTCCGCTCGTTATTGCCGTTCGATGTACTTAGTGTCGAGCGTCGTACATACAATATTGAATGTTAACTTTGCATCTGACACTGCTTGACTTTGTTTCTTGTTTATCATTCAAGTCTTTATCCCCAAAGGGGTGGCAGAGGCATATTAAACGTCCACTTTTTTCCGTAAGCATTTTTGTCAAACTTAAATAGATGGTGAGCCCATTGTGACTTTGTTCCTATTTAGTATTTATGTTTTTAACGAGTGAGCTTGATTCTGCAATTGTAACTTATCCTTTGACGCCTTATACTTGACGGGGTGGTCAGAGATAACAGATAACTAGGTTTCAAGATCCACTAACTCTTCTTTGACTTCTTGCAGTTTCAATATTGCTTTCATGCCTACACTTCTGGGTGTTTGAGCACAGCACCATCAACCTTGCCGTTTTTGAACAATCTACTTGAGTGGTTTTCATAATTATGTAAGTCTCGGTCTACCCTATAAAAAAAAAAAAAAATATCTTTATTTTGCATCACGACCATTTTAACGGCGCTTACAAAATGTCATACAATATTTAAAATATTTAAAGCGACCACCGGTTCGGAACGCGGCCCACCTGAGAAGAACCGGCAAGAAACTTAGGAAGGCTTTTTTTTTTGATGGCCTATTTACAATTTAATATTATTTCACTTTGCCAGCAGATCATTTCCAGGCGTCTCTGTCCTGCAAATAGTCTGTAACGGAGTAAAAAAAAGTTTTTCTACTCTCGCACACGACATATTTTTCGTAAATCGCCCCTATCTCAATTGTTGGGCGTGTCTAAATCAACGTAGCACACCCATATCTAATTTAATGCTGATACTGTTATTCAAATCTTCAGGTAATAAGTGGTTTTCAGTGAGGCAGTAACTGCTTGCATTCAAACGCAGTATGTTTGATTTGTGCAGTGATTTGCAAAGAACTTTGATGAATCTTGAAGAAGCGAAAAAAGTATGCATGGATCGCGAAGTCTGGCGATCTGTCCTCTCTGACTATCCCGTCAGGGATACAGCGTGAAGATAGTTAGTTAGTTTTTATTTGCAAAGAACTGTTTCTTCGTTGTTCAAAAGTCTTCACAGATAAATAAAATTGATGACTGTTTCTAATTCCAAATTAACAGCATTTCACTAAAAGAATATGAAAGTACCTTACATAATAATATATTTTTTTTATCTGTCTGTTTATTTTGGCTAATCTTTGAAACTTCTGGATACATTTAAACAGGATTTTCACCTTGATAGCTGATGTTATAAAGAGTGACTTAGGCAAATTATTATCCCTGCATTCTCAAGTGCTGGGGAAACTACGCGGGTGAAGCTGCGCGGCGTCCGCTAGTACCAAATAAAATAACAACATTTAAACATTGACGAGCGGTACAACACACAACACTCTTTTTATTATATGAAAACAAAGTTGGTACAGATTATAAACATACCTAATTACATTGAACATCAAGTGCACATATTATAAAAGTATTATATTAATCACAGACTGCTAGTACTATTACTACATGCAACACATAATTATTATACAGTTAGTACCGGCAGGCATTAGCATGTGTACGGTATCGACAAGTCTGACCACGCGGTACGCAAGGTCTAGGTAAAGCTTGTTACCTGTTAGCGAGCACCGAGCCGGTATTGGTCGGAGATGTTTCTACCTCATAGTGAAATTAAACAACGAATATCGTTTTCATTTTACATTTTTACTATTAAATTAATGATTGTGAACTAATTCTCGTTGTTGTTGTAATTGAATAAGTTTTGGTCTTTCTATTTACAACAGTCATGCATTGCCACAGTTGCCACATTATAGGTTGGTTATACTGTGGCAAGCTATGTTCATACATAGCTTGCCACAGTAACAAACACGTGCTCATGCACGTGCTTGTTATTTATTAGATTTTTAATAAAAATAAATTGTCAAATTTCAAATTTTATACCAAAGTAAAAACCATAATTATATTGACTGCCTCGGTGACGTAACTGGAATGTATGTTTCGGAGTTTGGGTGTTTTCTGTACATATCCAAGGCGTGGAAGGAGCTTGAGAACGGCCGGCGGTTTGAAACTTAATGTGACGAAGACCCAGTTCTTGGCATTCAACTTACAGATCCCACATCCGTCCGCATATGCGAAAATAGGTCGAGTACTTTTACAGTTAAATACCTGGGACCTGGGATGTCATTTGTGACTTCAAAAATGCCGGTCAGGTTGAAGGGACATGTCTATAAAACCATCATTCCCGATCCCTTAGCACAAGCTTTTAGTTTCGCTTGGGCCAGACGACGCTGTTTATAAACATTAAAAAAATCCCAACAAAATGTGGATACAGCAAGGATGTTAGTCCGTCAGTGCTGTCGATAAATTGGTCCACGTACCAATTAAAAAGTTGTACGCTGTGTACGGATTTTGGAGGGAAAATACAAGTATGAACAGAGTTTTTGGAGCTTTTGGACGACAGCGAAAATTTGAACTAACTCACTGTCGTTGAAAGGTATCAGTCTCCTCCATAACACAATACACTCGCTGATAAGTTTGTTTGTTGCGCGGCGTGGCTTGCGGAACTCATCATGGAGATTGATATATATATAGAACTATGATACCTCAGTTATCCAGTGTCCCCGTGAACCCATACAATACAAGTTGCTTAAACTTTGAGGTCGGAACTACCAAACCGATTCACACAGTAAATGGACTTGTCAGTACAAGATTAGAGAGCCATGACAACTGATCTGTCTATCGTGCTTAAACTGGTAGTTAGACAACCTTCACATTGTAAACTTTGATGAACTTAATTTTTTTGGTTTGAAGATGCTGTTATTTTATCTACGTCTTGGCTAGGTCGTTCAAAAAATATTTAGGTTTTTAAAATAAATTACTACAGGTATCTGTTAAGCGTGTTCCCCCGTCCGAGTTTACCAGCTTAGCAGTTGTATGTTGAAAAAATTCACGGTAGTGGCTTATTTTTTTAAACTACCGAAGTGTACCGCAAGTGGATTTTATAGTCTATGGACGAACAAGGAAACATCATGTTTTATACGCTGGACTTCATTTCACTACTTTTAAAATAAATTCTAATAATTATTATACTAATTAGGTACTTTAGTTTGAGGAATATGAATTGTGAAATGTTATTTGACACAAGCAACCACTAAACAAATGATAAGAACAAATAGAATAAACATGTCTATAACATTAATTTTTTAGTAGCTCGGCAACATTCTCGCTCTCCCGTAGTTTTTGACAGGGAGTGTTTAAACTTCACGTCTCTGGTAAATATATAACAGAATTTACTTAATTAAAAGGCATACTAGACATACACATTTCACCGTAAGCATTCTTATTCATACGAACATATGGATAAGTAAATACACTATCTACTTCCCAAGTATGCATTATTTATGCGCGAGCCAAGATTCTTACTTTGTATTTTTTTTATGTTGGAAGAATGAATTTTATTTTCTGATTTGATTAATAATTATAATACATAGAATAAAACTTTATACATAGAATACAGCAAGATGCTTTAATTATATAGTAAACTGTCTGTCTTGAACAACTTATTTCATATACAACTCAAATAAACGTCATTGACTCAATTAATACTACCCTGTTATTATTAAACTCACCAACTTATGGGTTCCAACAGGACACAATAAAATGGTTTGACAGTTATTTGTCTAATAGGTTACAGCAGGTTGAGGTTCAGAAGAGAGATGGGTCCTCACTGGTATCCTCTCCCTTGTTGGTGTCCAGAGGCGTTCCCCAGGAATCCATGGTCGGTCCACTTCTCTTCACTTTGTACAGTGCAGACATCACAAACTGTTTCCATCACTGTAAGTATCATATATATGCTGATGACACACAAGTATATTACTCTTTTAATGCAGGTGATACAAGTTCAGCAATTAAAATATTGAAGAAGATCTTTAGAGAGTGGCCTTGTGGTCTAGCAAAAACTGTTTGGTACTCAACCCACTTAAATCAAAGTTTATGGTCATGGGTAGTAGACCACAGATATAGAAGAGTAAGCAGATCAAACATTTGCGAAAAATAGCGTAGCCTATTTCACACATATACACAGGTAGCTTAATCCAGGGTCGCATTCAGCTATCATTTAATAAATAACCGTGTTGATAGGTTATTAGTAATTAAATGAGTCGGCAATAAAGGAGTTTCAAATCGAACCAACAACATGCTTTTTGACACATTATGACATAGATTTCGGAACCCGATTTTGAACAGCAATTTATATATATTATAAATTGCTGTTATATATATATTATATAATTTAATAAATAAATATTGAGGGACACTTGTACTATGGAATCTCGACAACTGATAAACATACTTAAATATTTATAAATACATAAATATCATACATAAGAACACCCAAACTCCAAAATAAATATTTGTGGATCACACAACTATTTGTTCAGACCCGGGTATCGATCCCGGGACCTCAGCACAGCTATCGCATACACCACCACTTACGCCACCGTGATAGACGATAATCGAAGCAGTGAATCGCGGCATAGGTTTTAGTAGGTATATACAAAGTAGACCATTTGTAAAACTCCAGCAAAATGTTAAGACCAGGTAGCTAACAGCATAATCAATGACGATAAAGTTATTCCATTCTTTTAATTACTGCTTGAATTATAATACTATGCACCTCGTGAAAATCACAGGCGATGGGGGTAGGCCGGTGCTAGCTCCTTTGATCTTGACCTTTCCAACCGCATTAATGCGCACACGTACTTTGTCCATTGAGACATGCTATACTTGACGAAGAAGAGACCTAGGACTCCTTTGAAGCAAAACCATGTCGCAGCTCGACAGTATAATGCTGACAGAACCTGCTCCGTAACAAATTGACAAAAATAAAAGACACGTCAGTGATTAGGACCTTACCTATCTACTCCTGGCTATTTCCTGGTGTATAAGACATACGCAGTATTCGTGAGTGATGGGATGCCAAATAATCCTGCAGATGTGGTTGATAACTATCGCAAAAATATGACACCTGCATGCCCATATTTCTTATTATCTTCGCCAGGAAAAATACTGTCCTACAGTATCTAAAGATAAGGATTAAAATAAAAACAGTAATTTTAAAAGTTTTTCTTTTTAATAAATACAATGATTATTTTACAGTTATTAATTAATTCTTACGAGCTCACAAATATTAACTAAAATATGAACTTAGTAAAATATTTATTTTCTTATGAAGAAACTCTGTCTTTTGGTAAGCTTAAATAGGGACATACTGTTTAATACGCAGAGACCCTTGAGAATTTTTGACCCTTGGGACTTATCTAATAGGAAATGGGACCCTCATTCGAACATATAGCTGTAGTTGGGAGAGGGAAGACTAACCGGTCAACACAGGCAAGCCTGTTGTGAGATTTGCTGCACTCCTGAGATATAGACCCACGATTTGTACTACACCGAAAGCATCATCATCATCCGAGCGTCTGTGCCAGTTGCGTCTCGCGACGCCCGGGGTCCGCTTTCCTACATTTTCTCCTCCACTTCGCACGGTCGTCGGCATCCCCTGTAGTGAGACCATTGGCACGCATGTCATCCCTTACGACGTCAAGCCAGCACTTCTTGGGTCTTCCCCTCTTACCGGGACCCGGCGGGGCTGACACGGCCAGACATTTGTTACCTACGTAGCCCGGCGGTTGCCGCAAGACGTGACCATACCAACGAAGGCGACACTCTTGCAACTTGTCTGCAATGTCACGGACGTGAAGGCTGCCGCGGATGCGAGAGTTCCTCACGCGGTCCATCCGCGTGACTCCACACATCCACCGCAGCATCTTCATTTCCGTGACACGCAGCTCCTGCTTGTGTCGCTCCAATATCGGCCACGTCTCATTGCCATGTAAAAGGACAGGTCTAATAATGGTTGTGTAGACCTGTCCCTTCAACCGGATCGGCATTTTAGGGTCACAAATGACACCGGCCCACGCGGCAGCAATGCGTGACTTGCCATCGCAATCGATGTCACTGGACGTGTGAAAAACAGATCCCAGGTATTTAACCTGGTCCGAGCGCTCGACCAAATCACCGCCTATGCGGATGGATGTGGGATCTGTCGAGTTTAGTGCCAAGTACTCGGTCTTCGCCACATTTAGTTTCAGACCGCCATTCTCAAGCGTCTCCTTCCACGCCTTTACACGTCGCACCAAGCTGCCCCTGTCCGCGTCTGCCAGCGCAATATCGTCAGCATACATGAGCAACCATGGAGGCTGCTCATGAACAGAAGCGGACTAAGGACAGAACCCTGGTGTACCCCGACGGTGATCATCATCATCATCCGAGCGTCTGTCCCAGTTGCGTCTCGCGACGCCCGGGGTCCGCTTTCCTACATTTTCTACTCCACTTCGCACGGTCTTCGGCATCCCCTGTAGTGAGACCATTGGCACGCATGTCATCCCTTACGACGTCAAGCCAGCACTTCTTGGGTCTTCCCCTCTTACTGGGACCCGGCGGGGCTGACATGGCCAGACATTTATTACCTACGTAGCCCGGCGGTTGCCGCAAGACGTGACCATACCAACGAAGGCGACACTCTTGCAACTTGTCTGCAATGTCACGGACGTGAAGGCTGCCGCGGATGCGAGAGTTTCTCACGCGGTCCATCCGCGTGACCCCACACATCCACCGCAGCATCTTCATTTCCATGACACGCAGCTCCTGCTTGTGTCGCTCCAATATCGGCCACGTCTCACTGCCATGTAAAAGGACAGATCTAATAATGGTTTTGTAGACCTGTCTCTTCAACCGGATCGGCATTTTAGGGTCACAAATGACACCGGTCATCTCCCGCCATTTGGCCCACGCGGCAGCAATGCGTGACTTGACATCGCAATCGATGTCACTGGACGTGTGAAAAACAGATCCCAGGTATTTAACCTGGTCCGTGCGCTCGACCAAATCACCGCCTATGCGGACGGATGTGGGATCTGTCGAGTTTATTGCCAAGTACTCGGTCTTCGCCACATTTAGTTTCAGACCGCCGTTCTCAAGCGTCTCCTTCCACGCCTTTACACGTCGAACCAATCTGCCCCTGTCCGCGTCTGCCAGCGCAATATCGTCAGCATACATGAGCAACCATGGAGGCTGCTCATGTGGGTTTCTGATGCTGTCCGACAATTCGTCTAATATTACACTGAACAGAAGCGGACTAAGGACCGAACCCTGGTGTACCCCGACGGTGATGGGGAAGGGTTTCGTGTCGCCAACAGCAGTCCGAACCATTGAATCGGAGTCACAGTACATGTCCCGGATAGTGTCAATATAGACCTCTGAAACCTCTTTGGACCGCAGTGCCCACCAGATCATCGCACGAGGAACACAGTCGAAGGCCTTCTGCTTGTCTAGAAACAAACAGTGCAGAGGCGTGTTCTTCGACCTGTATTTCTCTGCGACAACCCTCAGGGCAAAAACAGGGTCCGTGGTCCCATGACCAGGGCGAAACCCATATTGACACTCCGATAGAGTACACTCCTGCCGGATCCGAGAGTCTATAATCCTCACGAAGATCTTCATGCTGTTTATTAAGCAGCTCGTGGAAGTACGAGCGCCATTTCTCCTTTAACGCGAGGTCTTCGCTTAACAGGTTGCCCTCAGGGTCTTTTACACAGCGACACTTGGATATATCCTGTGCCGCTTTGACCCTGGAGCGCGCCAGCTTATAGATGAGCTTCTGCCCCTCAGACGATTCCAGCTTATCATACAAAGGTTGTAAGTGGTCTCATCTGGCTCTGGCTACAGCTCTCTTTGTGGCGCGCTTGGCAGCCCTCGTCGCGGTCTTCGGGAGATCCGGTCGCTTGCCACTTTTTAAAGTGGGCTTTCTTCTCCCTGATCTCCCTCAGGACTGCGTCGTTCCACCACCAAGTTTCCTTGTCACATTTGCGTCCTCCCTTAGACTCACCGAGCACCACCTTCGCCGCTCCAAGGATGGCCGCCTGAACTTTGTCCCAGTAATCTTGAACTGGTTCACCTTCAGAGTCGGTGCACTTGTCACCGACAGCTGAGACGAACTCCTGGGACCTAGTGTCATAAAGCAGCCACGATCTGATGCGGCGCTGGCACCGCTCGATGCGTTTGCCTTTAGGCTTCACGCAGAGGTCCATGACACGGAGACGGTGTTGTGCAGTAAGACTCTCACCGGGTATGACCTTGCAGTTGGCCACCTTGCCGATGCTGTGTCGCCTAGTGAGTAGGACATCGATCTGAGTTGTACGCCTCCCGCTCTTGTAGGTCATGAGATGTACGGATTTCTTTTTGAAATACGTGTTCACAATTGCCAGATCGGCAGCCGCACACGTTCTGAGGATAGTTTCTCTTTCAGCGTTGCGGGTGCCGTATCCAAAACCACCATGAACACGCTCAAACTCCTCACACCTCTCACCCACATGACCGTTTAGGTCGCCGCCCAAAACGATTCCCTGTGACAACGGAATGCTCCGAAGCACTCCCTCGAGTTGGCCCCAAAACGACATCTTATCGGCGTCGCTACAACCGGCCTGTGGCGCGTAGGCACTTGGGTAATAATCCCATCGATAAGCACCCTCACGATCATAAGCCGGTCGCTACAGCGTTTCACCTCCAAGATGCCGCTCTGCAGCCCTTCGGAGAGCACCACGGCCACACCGTTCTCCCCACCAGGCGCACCCGTGTAATGCAGCTTGTAGCCTTTCTGCAGAGGCCGGGCTCAGTTGCCCTTCCACCGAGTCTACTGCAGGAACGCCACGTCCACCCTCCGCCTGGCCTGGAGAGGTGTTGGGACACTGTACTGTAACAATGTTCCAAGATGCGAAGCGGATTCGGGTTGGGGCTAACTTCTTTACCCGTCTGGCCCGACACACGGCAGCCCTAGCCCACTTGCCACAGGAGTCGGGCGGGGCTCCTGCGCGCCGTATTGCGGCGGCGCCCTATCCCTATCAGCTTTCCTATTGTACTTTACCATTATGTTTTGGCGGGTGGCTTTTATGGGAGCGACGCCCTCAGACCTACCAACCCCAAAGGGGAAACCCAGCGCCAGAGCCTCGTCCGTTAATCAGCAGGTGCACGCACTAGCACGGGAGGTTGACCTGGGCCCCGAAGATCTTGGTGGGGCCCCTTACACCGAAGCTTGTACTACACCGAAAGCACCTTCACCAAACAGAAATACTGTCTTATTGGGTCTAAAATAAGATAAAATTTAAACCATTATTGTACAAAGTTATTTATTTTTAATTAATACAATAACCTTTATTTTACAATTTTTAACAGTTATTTATTGATTATATTATTGTAAACCTAAAACAAGATTTCCATAACATTTAGATACACTGAGTATTGAAATATAACATTTTGTGGCCTCTGTACTAAATTCGTCCCTGATTACTTGAAATAGCATTACAGCACAAAGTGTAATTAAATTGACAAAAAACTTAGCTGTAGATGACGACAGCAACCAAACGATTTATGGAACAGATACTATGAACAGTTAGCAATAACCTTTTCAAGTGTTCACCAAGAAATTTCATCATTTTGGATATAAATCTTAGTGTAACAGTACGTAGTCGTAAGTGGTACATAAATTATCCATGAAAAGTTATTCCTGGTGATTTCTTGTTCACCACTCTATGTTTTGTTTGAATAGTTGAACTGTTTGCATAATTTTTTAATACTTTTGTTACATTTTACGATAATTTTATGTAATGATTTTACTTCGATACATAAATCTTTGATTCAAAGATGACAGTGACGGTTGACATTAGTAGAAAAATTGACTACACGCTGGTTGCTGTCAAAGTGTGAGTTCAATGTAGTTACACAGAAATAATAAAGATAGCTTTATACAACAAATGGCGATAGTGAAAAGAATAAAGTATTACACCATAAACAAAGGAATATGTTTGATTTGCTTACTCTTCTATATCTGTGGAGTAGACATCAAATTGACAAAATTTTGTCGGCTGGTCCTGTGGTCACACTGATGGGCAGTGTTATTGAGAGAGTGGAAAGTGTACGCAATCTGGGTCTCATTACAGATCCTGGGCTTCACTATGAGGACCACAATAGCAATGTGGTGAAGAATTGCTTTTATAGACTTAAAATACTATATAGGCTAAGACAATTTATTACAGTGCCAACTAACTAACTAACTATCTATCTTATGTTCTACTCGGGACTTCACGCGAAACAATTTTGTACACACATTCTAGTATGTAAAATATGAGTTTAAACCGCGAAAGTTTAAAAATAACATTAACTATCTATCTTCACGCTGTATCCTTGATGGGGTAGTCAGAAAGGACAGATCGCCAGGCTTCGCGATCCATGCATACTTCTTTCGCTTCTTCGAGATTCATCAATCGCTTCATACACGCACGTCTGGGTATCCGAGTACTTTTGACCTTTCCGTTTTTGAGCGATCTGCTCACGTGGTCTTCATATGTAAGTCTCGGCCTACCCTGACCTCTTCTACCCTCTGCTGTCGCACAATATATATTCTTCGTCAATCGTTCCTCACTCATTCGTTGGACGTGTTCAAACCAACGGAGCACGCCCTTTTCCAGCTTAACGCTGACACTTTCATTAAAACCTGCCATATTGCGTATCACTTCGTTACGTATTCGGTCGGCCAAGGTAACGCCGCACAATTTTCGAAGTGATCGCATCTCCACAGCATTCAATTTACTTTCACGCATCTGCTGACATACCCAGGTTTCGCTACCGTAAAGCAAAGTTGGCACTAGCACTGCGTTATGAATCGCCAGTCGTGCTTCTTTTACGATGCTTTGTCGCTTTACTCGTTCTACATCCGAATCACATCTTCCATCCGCGCTAAACATACTCCCTAAATACACAATTTCATTAAAATAAAAAATAAAAAATAAAAATATCTTTATTTTGCATAGACCATTTTAACGGCGCTTACAAAATGTCATACACTATTTAAAATATTTAAAGCGACCACCGGTTCGGAACGCGGCCCACCTGAGAAGAACCGGCAAGAAACTTAGGAAGGCTTTTTTTTTGATGGCCTATTTACAATTTAATATTATTTCATTTTGCCAGCAGATCATTTCCAGGCGTCCCTGTCCTGCAAATAGTCTGTAACGGAGTAAAAACCTTTTTCACAAAGCTGGTTTTTAATAAACTTTTTAAATTTATTTAAAGGTAAATTTCTCAGGTCACAGGGAAGCTTGTTGTAAAAGCGTATACAGTTACCCTGGAAAGAATCGCCAATCTTATGTAGTCGACTGTGGTGGACTGAAAGATTATTTTTATTTCTAGTGTTTATATTATGTTTATCACAGAGTTTAGAAAACTGTGATAGATTTTTCTGGACATACATAAGATTGGCAAAAATGTATTGTGATGGTACGGTTAGAATATTCACTTCTTTGAATTTTTCTCGGAGAGAAACTCTGGGGCCCAAATTATAAATGGCGCGTACAGCCCGCTTTTGTAGAACAAAAATAATATTTAAATCTGCAGCACTCCCCCAAAGGAGAATACCGTAAGACATAATACTATGAAAATAGCTGAAGTAAACCATTCTAGCCGTATCCACATCTGTTAGAGTCCTGATCTTTTTTACAGCGTATGCAGCCGAACTTAATCTAGAGGCTGTCTTTTCTATGTGTGGGCCCCACTGCAAATTGGCATCAATAGTTATACCTAGGAACACAGTTGATTCTACAAACTCTAACACTTGTCCATTCAGTTGAACATTGGCCGCAACTTGTTTTACATTTGGTAGAGTAAATTTTATACATTTAGTTTTATTTTCATTAAGATTATTTGAGCTGAACCAATGAACTACTCTTGCAATTGCATTGTTTACATCGTCATAGTTATCTAATTGTCTTTTAATTTTAAAAATTAATGAGGTGTCATCTGCAAACAAAACAATCCTATTCCTGTCCCCTACATAAAATGGTAAATCATTAATATAAATGAGGATTCACTTGCTCTAGACGTTCCTGGTTTACCCTAATCTCGCATTTAATTCTTACGTCATCTCTTTCAAATACTAGAACCTTAGTCTTACTTGCATTCAAGCGAACCTTACTTTCATACTCCTATTTCATATTAGTGACTAATGCCTGAAGGTCGGCTTCTGATGAGGCCATGAGCACTGCATCATCAGCGTACAGCAGACAGTTTACTGAAAAGTCACCCAAATTCACACCCATATCACAAACTTTCAACTTCTGCAGGCAACTGTCCAGATATACTATGAACAGCCAGGCGGACATGACACAACCCTGTTTGACGCCTGTACAGACATCAAAAAGAGGTGACACATCCCCCCCCCTACTCGCACGCAAGCCTTACAGTCCTTATAAAGCGACTGTATTGCCCGCAGCAGCGAGCCGTCCACACCATATCCGGGCAGCAAATCCCACAGAGTTTCCCTCACAACGTTATTAAATGCTTTCTCCAGATCCATAAAAGCGCAGAAAACCCTCTGGCTAGTAGCCAGAAACTTCTCCGCGATCATGCGGAGAGAAAACACTTGATCCATGCAACATCTTCCACGTCGGAATCCGCATTGAGCCTCCCGTAAATACCTTTCAGACTTTTCTTGCATTCTTGCCCTTAAAATCTTTGCATACACCTTACTAGCTAAGCTGACCAAGCTGATCGCCCTGTAGCTGAAGCAGTTTAGGCGCGAGCCTTTCCCTTTGTAGATAAGTACTACAACTGCTATTCGCCAGTCATCTGGGACCTCACCCGTCCGCCAGCACACGTTGCATAACAGACATAGAGTGTCCCAGACGCGCGACCCACCGTACGTGATCATCTCAGCAGTAACTCTGTTTTTTCCCTGAGCCTTACCACATTTCATACTTCTTATCGCTTGTTCAATTTCTTTCATACTAATGACTTCAATGACATTGGGATCCGGAGCATCGTAGTGAGCTCCACTTCCCGATGTGGCATCTCTGTCTTTTCTTGCATACATCTTTCCATAATATTCACTCCATCTTTGCAGGACGTCAGTTTGGTCTGTTAGGACGTCATTGTTAACACTAAGCACTTTATTCATACTGCAGATTGCCGAACAACTCCGGGTCCTGCCTACCTCTTTCCAGAAGAGCTTGGCATTATCCCGGAGATTGGACGACAACCTTTCATCCGCTTTCATTCTGCACCTTTCACAAGCTTCTTCTATCAGTGCCTTCGTGTTAACTCTTTCATATTAAAATCATTCCGCGAGGCTAAGTAGTCTAACCATGCTTTCTTCTTCATTCGAACTGCTTCTTTCACTTCCTCATTCCACCATGCGTCACGCTTATTACTACTGCCTCTTCTCGTTTCTCCACACACTTATACAGCGGCATATACGATACTATTCCTAGGGTTCTGCCATACACTTTCCACATTCTCACTACTAACATTGACGTCGCCAAGCTTTTCGGCTACCCTTTCTTTATATTTATCCCTAATGGATGCATCCTGCAGCTTCCAGCTTTTGATGCTATGAGTCGTCGCAGGTTCAGGACACTCGGTGCGATGACACCAACCCGCGAACAGACTCCTTATCCTAGTTATTACTAGGTAGTGGTCTGATCCTAGTTCAGCGCCTCGATAAACCCTTGTGTCCATCACCTGTTTACGGAGCCGACTATCCATTATGAATAGATCTATCATGCTTCTCTTTGACTTACATCTCCTCGTATACATATGAATTTGTTTGTGGTTGAACATTGTGTTCGCCACAAACAAATCCTTTTCCTTACAAAATGCCAGTATAAGCTTGCCAGCGTCATTCACCCTTTTATCCCCATACTTCCCGAGTACCGAATCAAAACCATCGCGAGCGGTACCTACCCAACCATTCAAGTCTCCACATACTATAAGTTTTTCATTTCCTTCTATCACATTTAGAGCTTCTCTCATACTCTCCCAGAAGTCCTCTAGCTCACTCGCGTTCGACGAAGATATTGGCGCGTAAGCAGCTACCAGATAAATCTTTGTCAAACCAAGTTTTAGACAGATCTAGAGGATTCTAGGACCTACTAGTTTGTACTCATACATACCGGGCTAATCGCGAGGACAACTAAATTCCAACCCCCCGACAGCCATGCTCACTCTCTGGTACTCCAGACCATAGCGCGAGCACCCCACCCGGGAGCTCCACGACTTCGCTACCCTTGCGCTTGGTCTCTGTCAAGCACACTACATCTAACTTTCTCTCATTCATAACATCTTATCTGCCATTCCTCCCGTAACATTCCCCTCGCTACCCTGTACTCCGTCCTCCACTTCCCTGTGTGTCGGGCCGCGCGTGTAGGGTGGCGGTCCCCCACGCCGCTCTGGCTCACACCGCACGCACCAGCGGGGACGAACTGGTGCGCGTCGCCTCGGGCACACGCCCTAGCATTATTCGTCCTTGCGGTGCTCGTGTTTGAGTAGAATTGCAGCCGTAGCTGGCAGGGATGGCGACGTGCACGCTTCTACTCTTCATCCCTTCATTACAGTGCCTATAAGAAAAATGCTGGTTGATAGTTTAGTCTTATCTCGGCTAAACTATTCAGACACAGTTTATGGCCCGTGCCTGCTGTCTCGAACAGAACGCGCCGTTCAACGCGTCCAAAACGCGTGTGCTCGATATTGTTCTGACATATCACGAAGAAGCCATGTAACGCCATATTTTAATGAATACAACATACATAAAATGAAAGCAAGGAGAAACTTGCACCTTGCTACAATGTTGTTTGGAATCGTTAAAGAGGAGAAACCACCTTACTTGTATGCGAAGTTCCTCTGGAGACACGACTTTTTTTGGTAACCAGCAAGATCTGTGTGTGCTCCACTGTCAGTACCGCGTCACCGTACTGTGGCGTTTGAGGGATGTTTTAGATATGTTGCAACCCACTGTTGGAACAACATACCGCCGCCAATTAGGTCTCTGCGAACAAAAAACACTTTCAGTTTGCATTTATGTAGACATTTGCTAATGATACAGAGAGGTAACTAGTAAAACTAAAATAGTAAAATTTGAGATTTCATTTAATATTAATTTAGTAGCTTACCGAACGCCATATACGAATCATTGACTCCTTTTATCACCATAAACTGTATTGTCCATGTGCTTGATATTTTTGTGCAATCTGCTTATATACATTTATAAATTATTACTGAGTGGACATGCAATAACACCACTATTATAGATTAAGATATTTTATTGTTTACTTTAATTTTATATATTTTACAATCACGTTAGCCATGTGTCATGTGTGTGTAGTATGATTTGGGATAGCATAACCTCAAACTTGCCAAGTTGTAGTTACACTATTCATTTTATGTTATTCGGGTCTTTTTCGCGTAATATTTTAACTTTTTCTCACCTCTCGACGTTTCTGCTATATTGCAATAGCCGTGGTCACGAGTAGACTCCTAAAAAAATAGTATTTACACTGTTTACCTATTGTTATCAGCACAATGCACCACCGACAACCTAGAGTGGAGAGAGTGCGGAACTCAAGGCGTTGATGTTGTTATTTGTCGTCGCCCATCTTGGGTAGGCAAAGGAAGCGCAGACCATACAGCCTTATCTTTAGCCTCTCACCTCGAATATTGTTAATTAAATAATATTAAAGGGGAAAATATTGGGTGAAATAATTATAGTTGTATTTTATAATTGTAAAAGTAATAATTTAATATTAATTAAATAATAATATGTGAATAATAATTTAATTTGTATTTTCTGTTAAATGAATTAGGGAAGTGCGTGTTAGGTATTCTTTAATTATTTTAGGTTTGTTTAGTTCAACGATTAGTCTAGTCTGACACAACCCGCTGTAAGCGCGGGGTTTTTTTTTTTTTTTTGTTTTTTTGTTTTCGCGGGGAATGCATTTACGCACCGTCATCCCTGCTGCGGGGGCAGCAGGGACGGTGTGTGGGGCTCCCGGCCCGTGAGAGAGGGCCGTCCTACCCACTAAACCCCGCGGTGTTCCGCCTCACCTTAAAACCGACTCGCAGGGTAGGCCTGAGGTTAAATCACTGCGAGCCGGCAAGGGGCACCCCAGAACGGAGGGGTCCGTCTCGGGGCTCTCCCTAAGGAGCTGATGAACTAGCCCGCACCTCCACCGCTCTCGAGCGCTCCTCTGTAAGCAGAGGAGGTGAGAGCGGCCGGTACGGGCGTGCGCAAAGTGTGGGCACCCCCTGGAACACAGAAAGGGTGCCCGTCGCCGAGTGGCCAGTTGGGCGGGGTCCCCCGACCTTCCGCCCACGGCCAGACACTATTCGGGGGCGCGCATGTAATGAGCACGACGACGCCCCCGAACCGGACGGCGGGGCGGGAGCGTCTGTCCCGTACGCTCCCGCACCCGCAACTCCTCACGTTTCGCCGCCATCACCTCGCTAGCAAACGAGGCGACGGCGGCCCAACACTGTTGGCTGCCGACCATGGCTTGCACCACAGCCGGCAGCGACAAATCAAGTCCGACAAGGCCCGTAAGGGCGATACGCGGCCCGTCCCACGCCGGGCACACGGCGAGTGTGTGCTCCGCCGTGTCCACGACGCCACTTGAGCAGTGGCGACACACGGGGTCCGGCTCCACCCCAGCCACCTCCCACAGGTACTTGGCGAATACGCCATGCCCTGTGAGGAGCTGACTGAGGTGAAATGTCGGCGCTCCGTGTGCCCCCTCCACCCAAGCCCGCAGGACGGGCCGGACAGCCCCCACGAGCCGGGGGCTAACTGAGGGGCCTACCAACCTCTCGGCCCACTTCCGGAAGAGATCGTCGCGAGCCGACTGTCTCCAGCGGTCGATCTCGTCCGGAAGGGGCCGTCCACCATTTCTACGCACCAGGGCGCTTTCCTCATAAACACTTTTGAGGACTCCAGCCTCGAGATCCCAAGGGAGGCTTCCTGCAATTAGGCACGCCGCCTCGTAGGAGACGGTGCAGTACGCTCGTGCCGCCCTCTGCGCAATCGACCGCTGCGGACGCCGCAGCAGCGGAATTGTCTTGGCGCAGAGGGCGTGCGCCCAGATAGGCGCTCCATACAACGCCTTTAAGCGCACTACACCGTCGTAGAGGCGACGGCATGCACTATTTGGGCCTCCCCGATTGGGGAGCAGTCTCGCCAGCCTTCCGGCGTACGACAATAACTTTGGCGACAGACGCCGGAAGTGCTCGACGAAGCCCCATCGGCTGTCGAGTACCAAACCAAGATACTTAATACTCGACCCGACAGCGATGGGGGTGCCGCTCACCACAATCTGACAATCTCGAGGTGGCCCTCGCCGAGGCCCGTGAAAGAAAACGGCCTCGGACTTTTCAAGGGCCACCTGGAGTCCTAGCGCCCTGATGCGGCTGACCACCTGGGCAACGCCCGCGGTGGCCAGGACTTTCGCCTCGCGAAAATCTGGGCCCCGCGCGGTAACTAGGGTATCGTCGGCGTAACAGAGGACGCCGACTCCCCGAAGAGTAGCACCGCGCAGGACCCAATCATATCCGATGTTCCACAGGAGCGGACCCAGAACCGACCCCTGTGGAACACCGCACGACATATTTGTGCGGACTACTCCCGACCGGGCCGGATAGGAGATGGCCCGGTCGACAAAGTAGTCCGCAAGAATGCGCCTGAGGTACCACGGGACATTGTGGTACCTCAGCGCCTCGGCGATGGTCTGCCAGGGGATGGTGTTGAAGGCGTTCGCGATGTCGAGCGACACCGCCAGCAACACCTCCCCCCGACCGACCGCCTCCTCAACGCTGTCCCTGAGCCGGGAAATGGCGTCCAGGGTCGACCTCCCGCGACGAAAACCGTACTGGCCGTCATTGAGATTGGGCCCCGCCCCCTCCAGGTGCCCGACGAGACGCGCCGCGAGCACCCGCTCGAGCAGCTTGCTCATCTCGTCGAGCAATACGATGGGGCGGTAGGCCGACGGCGACTCGGCCGGGCGCCCGTGCTTCTTCAACAGCACGAGACGCCCGGTTTTCCACTGTCGCGGGACCTTACCCGACGCCACACACTCCGACAACAAAGACAGCGTCTCCTCCTCGAACGCCGGCATAACCAGAGCGATGACGCGCCCAGGAATGCCATCCGGACCGGGGGCGCGGTTCCTCGTTTTGAGTTTAAGGACCGCCGCCCCGAGCTCGGCATCCGACACGGGCGGAATCATCGCCTCTGTGTCTGCCGGCGTCTGGCTTGGTGCCATCCGCGGTGGGAGTAAGCGCGGGGTGTGTCAGGATCATCAATTTCAATATTGTTGACTCTGACACACCAAGTTGGGGGACTTGGTGTTCTGTGTTTGTTACAATTTGTTATTATTTATTGTTTATATATATTTATACTATCTAGGAGCCAGTTGAAAATCAGCGCAGAGTACAGAAATGTGCTCGGCATATAGCTGAACTGGCTTCCTTTTCAGTGTTAAGGTGTTTTATAATAGTATGTAGTTATCAAACAATTGTAATCATTTATACTGAAAAAATCATTTATTCAGTATAAATGATTTTTCTTTCTTTCTTTCTTTCTTTCATCGTCAATGAGGTTAATTTTTTTAAAAAGCTCAGCTATTGACTTTGTTTTTGATTCCAGTTACAGATTTACTTGTCTGAAACTTGTTGTCATATACGATCGGTTTTTACCCAACCAAATTTTACAAAATGTGATAAATCGTATTTGTTGTACTGCGTCAGAAAGTATCCAGCAATTATCATGTTATCTGGTGTGCTCAAACGATCAGCATTATGATTCGGAAATGGAACCTGAATGTGACAACTAATTATGATCCGAGTATCCGTTCCAGTTGCACACGCGACGCCCGGGGCTGCTTTCCCTATTTCGCACGGTCGTCAGCATCCAGTGCAGTGAGCTAACATTTTTATGATCTATCCCTCTCACCCAGACCCGATAGAGATGGCACAGTCAGCCATTTATACTTCACGTAGCTCGGTGGTTGTTGCAGCATATCACCAGATAAAAAAGGCGACAACCGACGAAAAGTGTCGCGGACGAAAAGGCTGCTACGGATGCGAGAGTTCCTCACGCAGTTCATCCTCGTGACTCCACACATCATACCTTTTGAAACACCAATTTTTTTATACCTATTTCTCATTAATAAAAAATAAATATATGAGTATTTAAGGAACTTCCAAAATTTTACCCTTAAGTTAAAAAAATCATTTTTAAATTTTATTTTTTTAAATTTAGCATACATGGAAAAAATTAGCATACTAATTGCTTTTCAAAATTGTTTTTAAAAAAATAAGGTGAAAAGGGTGTTCGAAGTATGTCACGGACGAAGCCGGTAGGCACAGCTAGTATATCATATAACTGTGCAAAATATACCAACTAGACTTTGTTTAAACTACTTAATTTGTACTTTAGCTCAACTGTGCGTGAGTGCAAAATAAATAGTTGTTCCTTCCAAGTTAAATATGTTGAGAAACTTCTTCTTATGTTATTCTGTAACTTTGTTAAGCTATAAAGAGGCGCACTCAACCGCTTCATGATGGTACCAGACTATCTCCGACGTAAATGTCAGAACTTGGCAACTTGGCCCGCCACAATATCGCGTAGATATTTATGTTACAGCACTTGTAGGAAAATAACAAGCGTACACGTATTTTGACTAAGTTTTACAAACTTTTGTGTAGATTACGTGCTCTGTGAAGTCCTAAGACACACTTTGCAAAGCGTAAAATGGAAAACATCGTGAAATGCACAGTATTCCTATACAGGGAGTTGTGGCACTGCTAGCTCTATAGTGAGACATTGTGGCAATTTTTTTTACACAGCGCCGTCTAGCCCAAAGTAAGCTAATATAAGCTTGAGTTATGGGTGCCAGACGACTGATAAACATACTGAAATATTTCTAAATACATACATACTCGTATTATACATTAGAAACAACCCAACTACGAAACAAACATTTATGGATCACACACAAATATTTTTTCCGACCCGGGAATCGAATCTGGGACCTCAGGTGCGACAGTCGCATATACTACCACTGCGCCACCGAGGCAGGAAATAGGGGGTTAAATTCACCGCCTTGTGATATAATAATTATTTTCATAAATTTTATTAAAACTATGGAAAATTGTCTGTTAATAGTCTGAGAGCTTAATTGTTGGCAAAATTTGTGCAGGTCAGAGATTAGAAAGTCGAGACGGTCGCTAACGTGCGTACTGTCACCCGCTTGTACAACTTACCTACCATGAGCTGGACGAGCTGTTTGTCTTCTGTGGGTTCGAGCGTTATGACTATTTACACCCACTTTTTTTTTTCCTCAATAAATTACTCACATGCAATATTTTCGATCGATATATCTATCTCAATTTGTTTGGCTCGCGGATTGATGGATCACAATTTGTAAGCCTCTCGGTGCTGCCCATTCATTTGCTATAATCCCGTAGTCATCGTTTTTGGCACGCGACGTGTTAGGTTTTGCCACATTTAGTTGACATAATTTAAAGCCACGACGTTTATTCATGAAAATGAGATACATTTGAAAGTGTCAGCTAAAGTTACATGACAGTGGTTACTGTAGCTTATTGACGTTTGCAACATAAGGGACACGCTTTCGAAGCCAATCAATACTACATATTTAGTGTTGAAACACACAAGGACAAGCTGTGACCTGCAAATAAGACTTCATTTAACGACTACCGTGGTTCTGCGAATAGGGCCAACGTTCTAACGCGCCTTAGGAAGCACGGAAGCGCCGGTAAAATAAAAATGCTACTAACTGTTACCCATCTCAGCACTGACCGTACTTGGTAACGTAGTGTTCGCTTACAGAACGCTGAGATAGCGAGATACCTATCTGAACTTAGTTGGACATCGTCAGTACAGTGCTATAGTATAATGGGGGAGCATCCCAGTCTCTCGAGCAAGTTCTCTTGTCAGTCATTGCATTACAATTAAATTAGTCTCCACATTGCTGCCCAAATTGCACTTAACTCATATCCTAACCAATGTATCGCACATGCTGCTATCTGTCTAGATAGTGATTAATATCTCGCTTATTACGAGGCTGTACCACATTGGTGCGACTGATTTATAGCACGCAGCGATGCGTCAGTGACTCAGTGGCGAGTCTAATTGTTGTCTGTTGACGAATGTTCTCATTTGTGAGTATGGTTATTAAAACTCAACAACCTATTTACATTATTAACATAGAATATTATTCACGTAACGAGGTAGTGAAACTTCTCTGTAATCAACAAAAACTACACTTCAGAGCGCAAATTTTACGGTCATTTGTTATTGATTAAAACTTAATCTGCACCTTTGGGAGCGATTGCCGCTAGACCTAACAGCTCTCCCACGTATGGAATGTATCTGCCTACTTATGGACTCATAGAATTCTAAAAACACTCATAAAAATACAAGAGCCAAGTGCAAATATATGTGATCTTGGAACGAGCGAACTTTACCGTGACCTTCAATGTCTGCGATAAGAATGATGCAGGGCTTTCTTCTTCGTGTATTGATTAACTGTCAAATCTGTACAAACACATTAACGATAAAAGCGGTCTAACACACAGGGAACTTTAATACCGCAGTTGATATATTAATAGTACGGCTTTTTGTGTACCTATCTTCTTGTATTTATTTAAAACGCTTTGCTCGGGATCTCACAAGGCACATTTTAACTAGACAATCTTCTGATGATGAAGAGATAAATACCAGAGGTGAGACGTGGATGCTACACATACTCCAGTTAAAGGGGTTAAACAGGAACACTTAGTTAGCAACATTACTTTCGAGAATCGTTATTTACGAGATAATAAATAGATTTCAAAATCAACAATTAATAAACTAAAAGCAAAATAAATTTCTTTGCTTTCTCAATATCATTGTCCTTCATTCTACGTATTTAGCAAAAATCATGTTAAATGCGAAGAACTTGGTAGCTTACCGTTTTATATCTCAGATGAAGCATTTCCCCGAGAGGCTATTTGTCTTCGGCCCCTTTTATGTAACAGATAAAGCCTATAGTGCGTCTGTACTCGTGTGTATACATAAACCGATACTCTCTCCTCTTGTGTTCTATGTGTCACGCCACACTTCCCAATTTAGATTTTACGTTCTGTTATATGGTTACGACACCGTTGAAGGTTTTTGTATACATTTTTATGGTATTCGCTTTTCGTCATGGGGCATTTTTCGAATCTTTAATCCAAGAATACATACAGAAAGATCAAAGTTACAAAAGACTGTTTAAAAAGGTAACCTCGCTGTGGCAAGTTCAATTAAAAACTCTTTCACCCCTTCACATTAATTTTGTGTAATATTAGTTTCATTGTTATCTTTACCACTACATTCTTACCAAGCATATATTTTGTGTTTAATGAATGATATTGGTTCCGCATGAAACTGTTGTCGATACAATGATTGCTGTTGTCTACTTTGTTCACGCTGATTCACGACACAGTACACAACGTCATCGATCATATCGCACTTAAGTAGACTTTAGTACTGCATTGAAGTCCGTGAATTTTAATTTTTTCCATAAAATTCTGATGGCCTGGTAAGTAGAGATTTCTGTAGTTAAAACAGGCTCTAGTACAATTTTATCTTTTTGTGTGTATCTATTACGCCTTATCGCTGAAGGGGTGGCAGAGGCATATTATATACCTACGTTTCACCGTGTGCATTCCTGTCTAAAATATGTGTGTACTATAATTATTATTTTATTAATAGTTTTAACTAGAAAACTAACGTTATTATTACACATTATAAATAAGTAAACGGGATTACTCACGTTTTTACGACCAGTAATAGACCGACCGGTTTCAGCTGTATTTAGACAGCCTTTTTCAGAGGTGCGAACCGTTCGCCGAGCACTCTTTACGCACACTGCGCGCATCCGCTCTCGCCGCTCGCGCGCTGCCCGCGTTTTGTTGTTTGGATATTCGGTGGACGTAGGGTTGCGCCGAGGCGCACGTGAGATCCGCTTCACTATCGCTGCCATCCAAACTATTTGGAGCGTCTCTGCATGCATAGCTCACTGTGTTTTCAACAGACTCGCTTTCCACATAACAACGAGCACCACGAAGGCACGGCTTCCATATAGGAGGTAAACTCCAGCCCCCATCTCTATTAAAATTCGGCCGCCTCCCTATCTCTATGGCTTCTCGAATTTTCCGGGGTACAAAGTGCTTCTCCCGCGACAAGATCTTCACCTTATCAAAACGGATAAAGTGACGCGTATCAGAGCTCAGTGCATGCTCCGCCACCGCGGATCCGTTGATATCTTGGTTCTTCATGGAACGTATGTGCTCGCTGAGTCTCGTAGAAACGTTCCGCTTTGTCTCCCCGACGTAACATTTTCCACAATCACAGGGAATCATATAAACACCGGGGACACCCAGAGGGTCTCCTTTATCCTTTGGAGAGCGCAGTAGATGTCGAAGTTGTGTAAGGGGACGGAAGATAGTCTTGATGCTGTATCTTCGGCGTAACAAGTGTCCTACCATATCCGTCACCGCTTTGACATATGGGAGAAAAGCCACAGCTCTCTCCACCGATGCAGGGCGAGTCCGTGCACACGTATTAGCCACCCGCCAACTCCGTCTCCAGTTGAATCCGTTGCTGCACAACACACCCTTCACATGCTCCAGCTCAGTATCCAGGTATTCCGGGTCACACAATCTCAAAGCCCTGTTAATAAGCGTCCGTGGAACTGGAGCGAGATGCGCTGGGTGATGATGTGAATCCGCTCTCAGATACCTATCTGTGTGAGTTGGCTTTCTGTTTATCCCGTGAGATAGTCGACCACTCGAATCTCTCTTCACCAGTACGTCCAGAAAAGGCAAGGCTCCGTCTTTCTCGTATTCCACGGTAAATGCAATCATCTGATGGACATCATTCAGGTGTTGCAACAATGGCCCTACACTATCCCTCCGAATAATGACAAACACGTCATCCACATAACGCCACCAGTGTCTCGGCTTGTATGGAATGTTGGCCAATGAGGTATCTTCAAACTATTCCATAAATATGTTGGCTACAACTGGAGCAACCCATGGCTACACCGTCGATCTGAAGGTAGTATTCACCCTTCCACACAAAATAGCCGCTAGTCAGTATGTAGCGTATCAACTCCATATACTCGATAGGTATGCCAGTGTATTCTAATAGGTCGGCTATTATCTCAAATACGTCCTCTATCGGTATATTTGTAAACAGCGACACGACATCAAAACTCACTAACAATTCATCGTCATTAACAAGTATTCCTTCCAATAACCGAATAAAGTGCGACGAATCTTTTACATAGCTATCTGGGTAAGACAGATAGCTATGTAAAGGGGAAGTAACATGTCTGACAGATAGCGAGCAGCCTTATGAGTAGGTGAATCTATCTGACTCACAATTGGGCGAAGGGGCCAGGACAGTTTGTGTATCTTAGGTAAACCGTAGATCTTCGGAGGAGCAGGGCTAAAAGGACGAAGAGAATCATAAAGGTTATCTGGCAATGATTTTAAGATTTTGTTCAAACCATTAGTGATCCTGTTGGTGGGATTATAAGAAACTTTCTTATAAGTGCTACTGTCACTCACCAGACTTTGAATTTTTTCCTCATAAGTAACTGTGTCCACAACAACAGTAGCGTTTCCTTTATCTGCCGGCAAAACCAAAATACTACGATCACTCCTCAAATTCCGTAAAACTCCAAATTCTACATTTGGCATTTTGGGCTTAGGTGGCCGGCATTTCCTTAATATCTGCGACACATTCTGCCTATGATAAAGTTCATTTTTATTAGTGCTTAAAGCTATTTTTTCAAGGCATTGAATTTTTGGGGGTTTTGAATTGGGGTATTGAATTTTTTTCCCGCCAAAAAGTTATCTAAATTATGAAAAAAATAGTAGTCTGAAGGCCCAAGATTTGGTGAGTAGGGCGAATGACAGAGAGCTTTCAACCCCAGTTCTTGCAACTTGGAGACCGTCTGCTGTGCAGTATGAGGTCGCAGGTTGTGCAGTAGCAGCGCAGACGAGGGCATTGTTTGGGTGCTGAACCAGGATCCAACCAACTTGCTGAGCGCTTGCGGTTATCAAACAGACTCCATTTTTTATCGCAGGTAACTGCGGTTCAAAATTCCTTCATTTGTGTGTCTGTTGAGCAGTGCAAGGCACGTCTCGACGCGTACTTCGCGCTGGCGATCATTGACTTCGTGGGGCACCCATTTGTCAAGATTTTTTACCTTGCCAATTTGACGCAAATGGATCAAAATTGATTGTTTTGACGTTAACGTCGAAAGCTGCTGCTAATTCAGCCGTAGATTGTGTATCATCAGCTTCCACAATCGCCTTTAATTCGTCATTGTCGACCAAAGTCTTCGGACGCCCGGAGGTTCATTTTTCAGGTCGAAATTTCCAGAACGGAAGCGAGTACACCAATAACTAGTGGTGCGTTGGTTTCTGGTATTAGCTCCGTAAACGTCGTTGATGTTGCGTGCCGCTTGTGCCGCGTTGCTGCCACGACGGTACTCATATTCCATAATTAATCAAATTTTTTACGTATCCATGACGACCAAAAATATTGAAATGCGATGAAAATGTACCACTAATCAATAAACAAATGACTACTTTTGGAAACAGAAATCCATGTTTATAAAATAAATTGAATTTAGATTTCTTAGCTAAACAGAAATTATTTTGGTTTGAAATAGCCAGTACTGAAGAACGGCAATTTCTTAGGTAAAGATCTATTATTAAACGAATTATGGTAGATTTTTGACCAGTAATAATGAATACTAGTACGAGTAGATATATAGTTAGAGCAGCGCCTCTAACTATAAATATATGACTCAATTCACTCATAAATTGATTTGCCTGCATAATATCAAAACAAGTAGGATCCGCCTTTAAATACTCCTACTAGTTTGCTATAGAACAGTACGAACCGTCTCCTTCTACGGCTAGTTTCACAACACAGACTTATCAGACGGTAAGGACTCTACCGATAAGCTCTTCATGACCGAGTTGGAAGCTATAAAGCTATACCGCTAAGATGTCCTTTACGACTCACTTTGTAAATAACAAAAGATTAGGACGAAACATTTTTCAAATCACACAAATATGGAACCTTCATCGAGCCGATATGTTTCAGCTAGTGAGGCTATAATTAGATTTATTGTGAACAATGTTAACATTTACGTGTCTGATGTGAGGGTGTCGTATCCAAATGTCTCTTTATAGTAAACTAGCTGACCTGCCCGGCTTCGTCCGTGACATACTCCCAACCCCGTGACACCCATTTAACCCCGTCGCTCATTACTTTTCCAAAAATTTATGAAAGTTTCCCCGATTTGTTGACTGTTATGATTACTGCTCCGGTCTCCTGTGTAGTGACGTGATGATATATAGCTTAGAACCTTCCAATACAAAAATAATTTTTCAAATCGGTCCAGCCGTTCACGAGTGCTGGCGTAACCGAGGGAAATAGGAATTAATTTTTATATATATAGACTATAATGAGTCTGTAAACATTATACTCGTATACATACATATATATTGTCACGCCTTTATCCCCGAAGGGATAGGCAGAGGCATACGTATGCCCACATTTCACCGTATGCATTATAGTCCTACGTTACAGGTGGTGAGTCCATTGCCGTGTTGAAATGGATAAGGGCAGGCTGTGGCGACTTGCTGTTGAAATTTTTCAAGCCGCTTATAAGGCCTTCAACTGGGCTTAACGACTGCCATTTTACTGACAACCTGGTCTAACGGCTTAATGTGCCTTCCGAAGCACGGAAACGTTAGCAAATGTAAATGCCGCAAGAGGTCACCCATCCAAGGACCAGTTTTAGCGAAAGTTGCTTAGCGCAGTGATCGTTTACAGAACACTGAGTTAGCGAAGCCACAAGCGGTTGCATCACTAAGTCAATAAATCAATTGGTGTATGTTCTACTAAAGCCTGTTTAAATCCGATTATGCTTTTATCTGCGACTCAGAAGATTCGGAAGTATAATGGGACTACTTATACTTTCCTGACACTTTGTCCATAAAACATACACTTTACAACATACCTCAAATTAGGAATTACTTTATACTATTAGATTATCAATAAAAAAAGTAAAGAACGTTTGCACATAAAAGCGCAAGGTTATCTGTTGAATATTTATAGCACTTCGGTGCCCGCCGAAGGAGCGTAGGGTTAATTTGATGCCAGAATACTTTTGTACAATGGAAACATTTGCATCTTTTACTAATTATAATCTAAATAAAAATCTGTAATACGTATTGTAGTCTTGGTAGATTTATGGAGTAATTAAGTACTCCACGCTAAAGGCGCGAAAGATAGGTAAGTAATTAAGTACTCGCAAAGCACAAAGACTAGGTTTCATTAAGAATATTCATAACAGAAATCTAGGTATTAGCCAAAATACTGTAAAGTTAAAGTTTAATCAAGTTATGTGTTCAGCAATCGTTGTTATATCACTTGAGTTATAAGTTTTCATGTCGTATATCACCTAAGTAACAGTAGATTATATCGTACCATCACAGCTAAATATATAGGTAATACAACTATGTAGGTGTTTACATGGTTTCTATTATTTATGGCATCATATTAGTCTTGTATTAGTACTGATTTAATCAATTACCTATACAAAAGTTACCAATTATATTATTAAATACTCATACTCTATTAGTTCCCTATTTTGTCTAAACGAGCACTAATAAAGACATTGGAAGGGCGCGCCACGTCGGCGTAAATACTTATTGTACCTATACATCATCATCACAAAAGCAGACGGCGTGGGTCTGAACGTAGACCGACAGTTTAGTTAACATGTAATACAATGTTGTGTACACTGTTAATTGATGGCACTTGGTGGAACTTGCTACACATCTTGAACTAAAGCACTTGTACTGTTCCACTTCATTATTATTAAACCTGACCGGTTTCGCCTCACCGCATTTTCAAAGGTACATATAACTATCCTGAACAATTAACCGGTGAAAATGCCGTAAGGTAAAACCGGTCAGGTTTAAATAATACATTTATGGGACTGTACAAGTGTTTTTGTTCAAGATTTGCAAATATTGCTGTCTTTTAACATGAATTATTTCAACTGGTATTGTCAGCTACGAATCGTATTATATTTACAATTTTCTTTAGATATTAAGTAAAATGTTCAATTCAATATTCTACTTAATATTTAATATCCCCGACCATTGACCTTGACAAACAAACACACACATTCAGTGGCAGCAATGCTCGCACGTGTCACTCAATAAATCAGAGGTCCCTTTTCATATCAAATGGAAGACCAATAAAAAGCCTTTATATTTGGATTAGGTTTAATATCGTTATGAGGGTCCTCCGCTTGAGGTTTATCATATAAGACGGGGCAGTTATTTATATGAAATTGACAACTGGTAATATTCTTATATGTAGTCAATATTAAAACTCTAAAACAAAAATGTTTGAATTTTATAAATATTTGTCGGGCCGGGACACCTCAGCCTCGGCGGCCTCGGCAGTCGTAAACACTAGAACTGCAACACCCACTGTCAACAAGGCAGTCAATCTCAATGCTCGCAGACTACTTTGCATACCTACTTTTTGTTAAAAAATAATAAACACGTGTTTCAGGATTTCCCTAAATTCTACCCTTAAGGCTGAATAATAGGGGATTAAAAAAAAGTTTGTATGAAAGTATTTAAAAACTTATAATCGGTCAAATGTGTTACGTCCAAATCGACGTATGCCACACGCATTAAGTCGTAACTCAAAAAGTAAAAATTTTCAGGATAGCCGTTTTTATTACATTGTCGGTTTGTTGAATTTATTACTCATTTTTCACCATTTTTTTTAAACAGTACTATAGATAAATTTGTCTAATAATAATTATACATAAATCTAAATTTATGAAAATTTATGAAAATATAGCCCATTTTGTTAATTACGACCTTATTTTCGACGTCTGAAAGGTCGTATGTCTTTGTTACGACCATATACCTACAAATGAGGGCTACTTATACAACATGAACAAAGGTTTAAAATACCACCTTTTGCTGTACAAACAGTCCATACCCCTAAATAAGGTAGTCGTAACAAGGTATTATAAAAAAAATACCGTAACAAAGCGTAGCCCTATCGACTTTATTAAATGATTAGTACCTAATAATATACGTCGCGAATAAGACCCGAAATATCATATTTATATGAGTGAATATAGTAAAGCGCTCGTGGCCCTGCAGACTCAGAGTTCTGTTAACGATCACTGCGTTAAGCAACATTCGCTATAGGTGGTTCTTGGATGGGTGACCACTATGTGGAATTTACATTTGCGAGCGTTTCCGTGCTTCGGAAGGCACGTCAAGCCGTTGGTCCCGGTTGCCAGTAAAATGGCAGTCGTTAAGCCTGGTTGAAGGCCTTATGAGCGGCTTGAAAAATTTCAACAGCAGATCGCCACAGCCTGCGCCTGTCCATTTCAACACGGTAATGGGTTCACCAGCAGTTACGTGGGACAAAAATGCATACGGTGCAATGTGGGCGTATAGTATGCCTGGTCTTTTGAGAATATGATATTCAGCGACTGAGCCTGCCTACCTCTTCGGGGATAAAGGCGTGACAATATATATGTATGTATGAATATTGTGAAATAATTTAAAATTATTTATTAATTAAAATTCAGCTTTATTAAAACGCTAGAAGGCAAAATGTTACAAGTAATTACTACTACGAGTATATGTACATGTAACAAAATTAATCACATGAATATTTACTACTGTTCTAAAATAGTACCACTGTGTGAAATCAGTTAAAACTAAATAGGTAATTGATAAAGATTGAGTAAATCATACATTTCTTTCAATTGTATAACGTTGGAAAAAAATAACAATATTTGTTGGTCTTTGTCACAAGTGGACTGTCATTACCCTGACAAATGAAATGGTATGAAATTTCTAATAATTCAATCAGCTCATGACTGTCCACTACTGGACGTAAGCCTATCTACTTACGTGACACCACTCAGTTCTGGGCCTTTCGCATACAGTACAGATGTGGCCAGCCATTGCGCAACTTCGAAGGCATGGTCTACTCCCACTGTAAGTGTCTACGTCTCGGGACCGTAGGTCATAAATGCAAGAATGCATCAGACTTTCATTTTCAGGCATTGCCACAGAAAGTTTGCTAAACGCTGCCTAGCCTAACCGTATTATTCTGCCATTTTCCTTTTTCATGGTTTTATTACCAAACCATGTGCTGCCCAACATATATGTATTCTTGGAGAGTTTTAATACTCGATTTCTCAACATAGATTGATCCCGTCGCGACATGCTCATTGAATATGATCTTGATTTATTCGAGTTCATGCCGATATCAACAAGATGAGACACCATAGACTGTGCAGCATCCAGCTCACTATGACGATGTCGTCGGCAAATAAATAAATACTATGAAGGTTCTTTCACCTTTTAATATACACGACCCATTCTTCTCAGTCCAGCAACTTATAGACACCTTCAAGTTACTGGTCACAATCTCGCTTTATCGATAGTTGGCGGGGTGACATCCGCGCCGAAGTCCTTGATTGACCAGCGCAACTTCGTTAGCGCCACATAAGAGAAACTGACAAAAAGAAACATTAGTTAAAGAGGGTGGCGCGTAGGCTATTCGTATGAAACAACTTCTGAAGTATTCATTCGATTTTTAACAACAAAAAATCGAATGAAATCGGCCAACTTGTTGATGAGTTACTTACAACTGAATAATATACAAGCGGGCGAAACTGCTTGAACTGAATATCCTATGCGAGACATTTCCTAAATTATTACATAGGGTACCTTTTCTTTTTTTTTCTTTCCTATGGAAATCCTCATGGATGCTATGCCGGACTCCTACCGACTAAAACCACACGTTTCCCTTCATCTGTCTATAGCCAAGAGTAATAATAATAATAATAATAATAATAAGTCCCCCAAAATCCTACCTTACGTCCAAACCGAACACCTGGTTACGTGGGGGACGGTCACGCATAATAATGAAACTTATGTGGCTAACAAGGTAAAGGTAACCCAGTAAAATGGAGACTAGAAGAAGTAAATTACGTATAGGGCCGCTGCCCGGGGGTGAGCGCCGGGGCACGTCTGTAGCTGGCCATGGACGTGACAGCATGCTAGCCAGTGACTCTCTGCTGGGCGGCTGGGAGGGAGTCGGGGACGCGGGGGGTAGGGGAATGTCCTCAAGGACTACAGCCGATAGTAGGAGAACTAGGAGGTTACAATCTCTGGCTGAGGATGTTTCGCAGGTGACAAGTGTCAACCAACCTGCGACCACTAAAGCTGGGAAACCCAGAGTACGCATGAAATGGGATGACGAAATTAATAAATTCATCATGCGTACATATTTTCAAATAACTAAGTTAGAAACAGATAGGACTATGTACTGCTCTAAACTACATGATGAATTTAAATTAAAATACCCACATCTAAATCTTTCATCACAACGAATCGCAGATCAAAGGAGAGTTATTGTACGAAACAAACTTATACCAGATGCAGAAATTAGTGAAATTAAATTAGAAGTAGCTAAACAGTTAGGTGAATGTAATAGAGTAGATAGTTTGTCCCCAACATTCCAGGAAAATGTTACAAATATATCATTACAGTCATCACGCGAATCCCCCAACCAACCAATATCATACCTTACACATACTCCTCAAGCCACAACACCGGATACTCGTAACACACTTACACGCTTTTCACTTTTTTCCCACGCTTCTACACAAACTACATCAATCCCAACACAATTATTACAACTAAATGAGGACACTACGCAAGACACAGTAATACCTGATACTTTCACAGCAGACTTAATAGAGCAGTTAGAGACAACACTTATTATGTACACAGGAACTGATCCAACAACTAGACCCAAACTACCTCGACTCAGGGAAGGCAAAAGATTATACGAACTAGTAAAAACATTTAACACACAAATCCTGGCACAATATTTCTCGGTAGACTCAGATTTAACACATATACACACATTGTTATACTGTACTGCTTTTGTTATTAGCTCTAAATTAGGTTTTAAATTCTCTAGTAATACTGATTCCTCAAAATCAAGAAACACATATTTGGAAGTACCACCTTGGCAAAGAAGATTGGAAACTGATATAAAAAATCTACGAGCTGATATAGGCAGATTAACACAATACATAAACAATAATAGGGGAAGGAAATTGATCAAAAGAGTTAATAAAATTTTTCAAAACGTAAAGGTGCATTCTACATACGATAAAAATAATATTAGACCCGAAGAATATCTGGACACGTTGAAACAGAAATTGTGTCTAAAATCACAAAGATTAGCTCGATACAAAAGATCATTACAGAGGAGAACTGACAATAAAGTCTTTGCAAGCAATGAAAAATCGTTTTATAGATCATTGAATAATAACTCTGAAAATATACCATCCAATTTACCATCTAAATCTGAACTCAAAAACTACTGGACTGATTTATGGAAAAAACAAGCTCCACACAATGACAGTGCCTGCTGGATAAAGAAGGAAATAGAAAAATCAAACTCTATTGAACCGATGGAATTCGAAGATATTAGTATAACTGATATTGAAGAGGTTACGAAAAGGACCAAAAATTGGAAAGGACCAGGGATTGATGGTATTCACAATTTTTGGTATAAAAAACTGACAATTCTCCATAACATACTTGCGAAAAACATCTCCAACATCATAACAGGATCAGAAGAGCTACCCAAATTCATAACCAAAGGTATAACATACATGCTGCCTAAAAGTAATATTACATCAGATCCATCTCAGTACCGGCCTATAACTTGCCTACCTACCATATACAAATTAATAACATCTTGCATAACTCACAAAATCAATAGACATATCGAACGAAACAACATACTAGCTGAAGAACAAAAAGGGTGCAGGCGGAGACATATGGGTTGTAAAGAACAACTTATTATTGATTCAACTATTCTGAAACATGCAACTTCTCACAACAGAAACCTATATCTATCTTACATAGACTACAAAAAGGCCTTTGATAGTGTACCCCATTCATGGCTTATTCGTATTCTAGAAATTTATAAAATAGACCCAATAATCTTAAAGTTTTTAGGCAGTACAATGACCCACTGGAGGACTACACTTACTCTCACTATCAACTCAACATCTATTTCAACCGATGAAATTCCCATTGAGAATGGAATCTTCCAAGGAGACTCACTAAGTCCTATATGGTTTTGCCTAGCTCTTAACCCACTATCCAACATTTTGAATGACTCAAAATGCGGCTATAAACTGACATCTCACACTACAATCAACCATCTGATGTACATGGATGATATAAAAATCTTCACAAAATCTGAAAAAGAAATGGATAAGCTTATAAAAATCACATCTCAGTTTAGCAATGATATCAATATGACTTTTGGATTAGACAAATGTAAAACGATTCAGTTACATAGAGGTACGGTAATCAACAGGTGCAATAGCGATGGTATGGACAATTCACAGGAAAACATTAAATTTAGTATATTGGGCGAAAATGACACATACAAATACTTAGGGCTACACCAAGGGCGAACAATTAATCATACAGGACTTAAAAAAACTTTAAGCCGAGAATACACACATAGATTAAACCAAATTTGCAAAAGATCGCTATATTCCAAAAACCTCTTTAAAGCAATTAACACATATGCTATACCCATTTTAACTTACTCCTTTGGAATCATAAAATGGACCTACACAGATATTAACCAATTAGAAATAAACACTAGAACAACACTAACCAAACACAACTACCTACACCCGAAGTCAGCAATAGAACGAATGACAGTACAAAGGCAGAAAGGGGGTAGAGGAATGATAGATCTCAAGAAACTGTGGGAAGTGCAGATACAAAAACTAAGACACTTTTTTTACGAAAAATCCAATTCTAGTAACATTCACAATACAATAGTAGAATCTGATACAAATTACACACCATTAAATTTAGCAGACAGAAATAAGGATTTTAACACGTCAGAAAATATGCATAACCTAAAACTAATAAGATGGCGAAGCAAACAGTTACATGGTAGACACATCCACGATTTGGAACAACCTCACATAGATTTTGAAGCTTCAAATAAATGGCTTAAACTAGGTTCACTTTTTCCTGAAACCGAAGGCTTTATGATAAGTATTCAAGATCAAGTTATCAACACTAAAAATTATAGAAAATTCATTATCAAAGATCCCAATATTCTAGATGATAAATGTAGAAAATGCCACCGTCACTCCGAAACTATTCAGCACATTACCAGTGCCTGTCCTACCTTAACTCAAACAGATTACACACATAGACACAATCAAGTAGCACATATTATTCATCAAAAACTGGCCATTAATCACAAACTCATAACTAGCAAACCAACACCATACTACCAATACAATCCAAAACCTGTAATAGAGAACACCAATTATAAACTATATTTTGACAGAGCAATTCTAACAGATAAAACCATTCACAATAACAGACCCGACATCACTCTTATTGATAAACAAAATAAAACAGTATTTCTAATTGACATCGCAGTACCAAACACTCATAACATCCATAGAACCATTACTGATAAAATAAACAAATACACAGAACTTAAAGAAGAAATAACTAGAATATGGAAAATGAACAAAGTTTATATAGTACCTTTAGTACTATCTAGTACAGGAGTAATACCTAAACATCTATTGCAATCTCTTAAAACAATAGACATAACTGAAAACACATATATGACAATGCAAAAAGCCGTAATTTTGAATTCTTGCCGCATAGTCCGAAAGTTTCTCCAAGAAGACTTAAACATCCAACACGAAGCAGACAATGAAACTCACTTGGCTTAGGCCCGTGGTCTCATATTTACCGATGTGTCCTAAATACATCGAGATGAAAAGAAAACCAAGAGAATAATAATAATAATAACGTTTATTTTCCTCTCTCACACAGTAACAATTACATTATAGATCTTAAGCTAGGTTACACTTTTATTAGATTAAATTCTGTGTAAGAGACTGGTATCTGTAGTAGGTAAAGGATACCTGTGTGACAGATTACCAGCCTCTCCTAACTCTGGGCATAGGTACAGTGATAATCGTGTAGTGCATTTATTAATGGTTTGAATGTGAGGGGAGTCAGTAACCGTGTATATATGTGTGTGATTGTGTCTGTGTGTGTGTGTGTGTGAGTGTTAGTGAGCGTGCGTGCATGCGTGTGGGCCTGCGGAGGGAATTTTGTCTATGAGGGAACATGAAGCAGATTTTCAGTTTGGTCATAGCTAAGGGACTTAAGCCAACGAGAAACAATGGTTTTACATTTATATTTTGTAAGCTGGTAAATATACAGGTTCTCATTTACTTTATTGTATAAGTACACTCCTAAAAAGCCAAAGAACCTTCCTGAAAATGCCGTCGACCACCGATTTTCATTTTGACAGACCTTGTGCTTTCTGCGTTTATGTAAAACAAGATTTGACGAGTTATACGGGAGTAGTGAGTGCTGTTTTAGGACAGTGTTTAGTATATATATTTGGCGCACCGTTAGGACATCCGAGACTTGGTAGAGATCCCTAGTAGGGTATAGAAAAGGCAAGAAGAAGCTAACCTTTAGGACAGCCCTCTGAGCTCTTTCCACTTTAATTAAATTGGATTTGCACGTACCTCCCCATACTGTAATACAGTATGATAAAATAGGTTGACATAGGGACATATAAACCATTCTTATGACCTTTCTGTTAGCGCAATGTCTTAGATTTTTAAAGATGCAAATGAGTTTGCGAGTCCTAGATGAAAGTGTTTCTAAGTGGTGATTGAAGTTCAGAGTACTATCGATCATGACGCCCAGATACTTTATATGAGAGGCTCTCTCTAAAACATTACAAGTACAGGATTGGTATGATAAACAGGAATGGGCTTTAATATTGAAGTAGTTTAGTATCCCATCTGGGATATTTTTTAATGAGAAAGATATATATTTGGTTTTATCTACATTAAGTGTTAGTCCATTGCACCTAAGCCACATAGATACTGCGTTGAAACCATTTTGTGCGGAGACATAGGTAGCTTCCCAAGTGTCTCCATGAAAAACCAATGCTGTGTCATCAGCGAAGGACACAATTTTGGCGTTCATCAGCTTGAGACTGCACAAGTCATTGATGTAGGTAAGAAAGAGCGTGGGGCCCAGAACGCTACCCTGCGGTACACCAAAATCACACTGTAGGTCATCGCTAGTAAATTTACCGATTCTAACTCTTTGGCATCTATCTGTAAGATAACTTGTAAATAATTGGTGTTGTGTTCCACGGACTCCCAATTTTTCCAGCTTCTCTAGTAGGAGTGGTACAGATACAGTGTCGAAAGCTTTTGCTAGGTCTAAGAATATCGCAATCACTTTTTTCTTCTTATCCAATTTGTCAACAATGTGATCCGTTAACTCATGAACAGCATCATTTGTTGAGGTTCCAGCCCTAAAACCAAATTGGGACTTGGATAGAAGTTTCTTGTATTCAAGGTAGTCAATTAGTGGAAAAGCTTTTAAACAAAAGATTTGTTTAAAAGCTTTTCCACTAATTTAGACACGGTTGATAAAATAGAGATAGGTCTGTAATTATTGATGCAAGCTCTGTCACCACTCTTATAGATCGGTATCACCTCCGCACGTTTCAACTCCTTTGGAAAAACTCCGCTGGTAAACATAAGGTTAAATATATACGTTAGGGGTGGCACTAAGATGTGATGATAGCGTTTTAAAAATGCTCCAGATATATTATCCCGTCCAGTTGTATTCACCTTCCTTAAGCTCATTATGTATTCGCGAACCTCAGCTTCGGATGTCGGAGACATTGCGAAAGAAAAAGGGTGGGAGTCCAAGTAGGATGCCTTGGGTAGATTGCTGCTTTGAACTTTCTCTGCTAAGTTTTTGCCGATTGTTGCAAAATAGCTATTTATATTATTAACTGAGGAGATTGGGTCAGAAGATAGTAATTGGTCCGTGGCTGAGTAAGACTTTTTGTCATAGTGCGTTACCTTTTTTATAGTGTCCCATAAGGTTTTATTATTAGTTTTAGCTGCATTATCTAATAATTCATTTTCGTAGTCGCGCTTTAACTTTTTTAGTAGCCGGTTGCAAAATTTCTACGCCCTAGTAATAAAAGTAGTAATACCCCTCGAGAACAGTCGTTATCTTTTTATAGGATTAACGCAACCCTATGATAGTAGATTCGCTTTTTGAGTCATCTACTTTCTGATATCCACAAAAAATCTGTCAGAAAGTTATTGAAAAGCTCACATCCGCAGGGCAGCTTGTGGCGAGCTAAATGTGCGTGGCTACACATCGGTCCCGATTCCTCAGAGTTTTGTTGCCCTTCTGCACCGGTTAGGATTTAATGGCCTAACGGGAGAGCAGTGAGAGTGCTACTCCCGGGAGTGCAGCAAATCTCAACTTTGGCTTACCTTAATTGGCCGGTCAGAGGGAGGGAGCCAGAGCTATATGCTCGGGGATGGAAGTGTCATTTTCAAGGGCATAACTACGTGGAAGCCCGTTCCGGACCTGTCCCGCGAAGGTGAAACCGGGCCGCACCACCCGACACCCCAAGCCGCTCACACCCATGTTGCCCTCTGTCGCCTTACAGGCTTATCATGCCTACGGTGATTGTATAGGGGGGGGCATCTAGTGAGTTGGCGAGTCACCGTCTGCCAGTAGTTTAATAATAATATATTAAAAAGGCAGACGCCGTTTTCATCAATAGCTTATATCACCCAATCTATTTAACACCCAACGCAGTAGCCCATTTCTTAGTTAGCACATTTCACAATAGTTTAACTACCATTGGAGGTGATCCATTACCGTTCTTCTACATAAGGCGGGCGTAGACTATTTGCAGTGGGGGTCCCATTCCCTATTAGATTAAAATTCTCAAAGGGCCTCTGCGTGTTGGACCTATGTCTCCATGTAAGCCTACCAAAAGCCCGGGTAACTTCAAGAAATAAAAAAAAAGATACCCGAGAAAAGAAGAGACATAATAATAATAAAGAAGAAGAGACATAATAATGATAATAAATCTTTATTCATTTAGGTCACAAAGTAACACTTATGAACGTCAAGAATAATGCTTCTACATTTACATTTAGTGCCAGATTCGCAAAGCAATAGGTAGAGCCTGAGGAATAACCTGGCAATAAAACTCATGGCCACTCTTTTCTAAACGCCAGTAATTACATTAGTTTGATTAACATGATATTTGACCAATTATATAGTAATGAATTTATACAAACTAAAAAAAAAACAATGTTGTGTTTAAAATCATATCAAAAGTAGAGCTATTATAGTTGTCGGTTCTAAGGGCAGCCTACCCTTGAAGAAGAAGAATATGGCAAGAAAGTCAATGGATGCCATTTTAAAATGTAGGAATGACTTACATTACAATTACACTTACATTGTTCCTTTGGATTTGTGAGAACAGTCGACTCAACTTAAGTTTACCTTAAATATAAATAAGATTATTTGTAATAATTGCTATAACAGCTATGAGCTGACCAGTCCCAACAGACGGCACCCGTTCACGGGTATGACGCATTATATCAGCCATCGCCCTACTCAACCGTATTACAGGGAATAAGGCGACCCGATACATACGCCACCACTGCCAGGACACTTAGGCGAGCATGACATACTCAAAAACTGCACAGCAACTATCATGTCAATTTCAAAATAATAAATAAGTCTACATGGTGCTCACACAACAACAAAGTCAAATTACATATAATTATGTAGTTATTACCGGGACTAAACGCAGCCATACCTTTAGTTGCCTGGCGTTTCCAATTATTTATACTGTAGAATGTAAAAAAATAAAATACAACATATATATGCAGATTCAAGACAAGTAGAATATAACACAAGATTCATTCGAATATTAAATAGCTCGAGCGAAGAGCAAGCTACTCAGTCAGGCTCCCGGGTGAGCCCTCGGAAGGATAGCCCCAGGGCTCCTGACAGAGTTAGTCCGCTACCGCGGGCTCGTTCAGGGGGGGTTCGGGTGTTATCCTGCCTCTTTGGGGGGTAAGAACTAAACGTAAAAACTTCACGTCAGCAGAGCCGCGGGAATCAACTTTAGGAAATGTTCTACCTATATGCCGATTTTCATCAAATTGTGATGAAATAACAAACGTCCGAATAATGAATTTTTAATGTTAGTAAGATTACATTCCCGTGGGAATACCGGGAATTCTTTCTTGGTGCTTACCTATGTACTCATAGGTACGTAAAGAATACGTTTACCAAATTTTAGGTTGTGTATCGTTTTACCCACGCAATTTCCGTTCCCGTGGAAATACTGGGTATTCCTTTCTTAGTGCTGATTATTAAATAAATAAAAATATTAGTAAATACTTTCACCAAATTTCAGGTATGTACCTATGTTTGATTTTATCCGCTTAGTTCCCGTTTCCATGGAAATATCTGTAAACCCGTTGTTATTACTTATACAAAATTTAAAGTTTTCATGTTTAATTTTTAGGCTGTGCGTGGTTTACTGACATAGATTCGGTTCTCGTAGGAACACTGATCTCGCTGGTAATACAGGCCTTAGGAGAAAGGAGAAAGAGGCCTTTTTATTACAACCGTTTATCGCTTATTTACTTCCCTAGGGGTAGAATTTCGCTAAATACCTTCTTAGCGGAAACCTACGTATTAAAATGAATCTCCATGCGAAGTTTGAGCTTCATAGCTTTGGTAGTTTCAGAGATTTCGTGATCAAGGAGTCAATCATTGATTTTGCCTTTTATATATAAAGATATAAAACTTGTTATTAATCTAAATAAATACTATAAAGAAATAAAGTTTGTGAGGGTGTAGAGGGTATTCTACTGGACCGATTTTGAATGTTATTAGAAAGGTATATTATCCCTGAGTGCTAAGGTGACTTTATATCCTGGGAATAAGTTCATGTGAAAAACGAGTACCGAAAAACTTCACAACGCGGGCAGGGCCGCAGGCAATTAGTTACATAAATAGTGACTAGAACGTATCATCTAAAGATTACGTTATAAGTTATTGAGAAAGACTTCGTATAATAGTTAGTTGATATTTTGGCAACAATACGGGTCCGGATATTGCAGTGCTATTTGTATCTAACATTTAGACGTACGGCGACGGGACGAAATAATATAGGGACAACAACAATTCATTGTCACTGTATTTATGACGTAACAAGCACGAAAATAGTTAATCATAATTCATTCATTTCACGAAAATAGTTAAAATGATACATATTATTTTTCGATTCTTGGGCGAATACCACCGAGGTAGAAGTATACGCTCAACCTGATAGAAAGTGGATTCACTAATCGATTTTAATTTGTTTCTACTTAGTCAGTCAAAATAAATTGATATTATTAAGTCGATAAATTAGGTCGCAATATGCAATAACCGACATAAATCATTTATACTGTATCAGTCGGTAAACATGCAATAATCACTAAACAAAACCACAACGCCGGATCAACAAACAATCCAAGCTATAGACGCGGTGACACTACAAATGTATAATACATTAAGTTAACATCAGCGGTCCATCACTCTGGTATTTCACCATAGTGAACCCTAATTAATTCGTTAGTAAACGTCCGAAGCAAATGGTTTTAGCAATCCCTTTTAAAAGTGAATGTCGTCGTGTTAGGATATTTATCGTCCAGTGTACGATTTGATATCCATATTACATTACCTTACAAACCAAAGCCCTCTTAAGAAGTCCCAAGAAAATATTGTAACATTTTATATTGGAACAAACAAAACGGGAAAATGTTGTTTAGTTCTAAAACTTACCTACGGTTTGATAGGATTTGCGATCTAGTGTGACATTTTGATATAGTAGCTGTTTGTGTCGAGTGGATCGCTTGTCCCGTAAAGCCGGTAAGAAAGACGAATCTCTACGAATGCGATCGTCCTCCAAACACTCGACAGATGACGCAATCAGCTTAGAATGTCTCGATACTATTAGTTTGAAAAGAAAAACAATATAAAGTAACTCACCAACCGCATGCCATACATGTATTTTCGATGAACAACACCAATAAACTGAAACTGTCCTGTGTCTCGATTAATAACTACAAACTAGTGCTCGCTCGTTGGTCGAAATTCGTCCGCAATCCATTCAAATTTTAAGTCACAAGATATTTGAAAAAATGCGATATGTTTTGTTATCCATACAAACTGTAAATACTCGTAACTGTGTCAAATTTCACGTTTAAAGTTTTAGGATCACGTATTTATAGATATTGGTCATGAATTATAGTGCGTATGTCTCAATAAGTAGCTTACTTTTTGGAACAAATTTCTTTAACGTCGCTTACGGGTAGTACGATTTAGTATAAATGTTGCGTGTGTATACGTACTCCTATAAGTGTGTATACGTACTCGTATAAGTGTGTATACGTACTCGTATAAGTGTGTATACGTACTCGTATAAGCCAGGAAATGAGTACATGCAAGTGAGAGGTGCGTGGGTGAGCAACTCTCTCTCTCTCTCTCTTTCTCTGTCCCTATCTCTTATTTTAATTTAGTAATTATAACTTAACTTAACTATCTTCACGCTGTATCCCTGACGGGATAGTCAGAGAGGACAGATCGCCAGGCATCGCGATCCATGCATACTTCGTTCGCGTCCTGTAGATTCATTAATCGCTTCATACATGCACGTCTGGGTATTCGATTACTTTTGACTCTTCCGTTCTTGAGCAATCCGCTCACGTGGTCTTCATATGTAAGTCTCGGTCTATCTTGACTTCTTCTGCCCTCTACTTTCGCACAATATATCTTCTTCGTCAATCGTTCTTCACTCATTCGTTGAACGTGTCCAAACCAACGGAGCACGTCTTTTTCCAGCTTAACGCTGACACTTTCACTCAAACCTGCCATATTGCGTATCACTTCGTTGCATTTTCGGTCAACCAAGGTAACGTCGCACAATTTTCGAAGTGATCGCATCTCCACAGCATTCAGCTTACTTTTATGCATCTTCTGACATACCCAGGTTTCGCTGCCGTAAAGCAACGTTGGCACTAGCACTGCGTTATGAATCGCGAGTCGTGCTTCTTTTACGATGCTTTGTCGCTTTACTAATTGGGACAAATCACCGTTAACTTTATTTCCGACAGTTACTCGCCGTCTACATCCGAATCACATCTTCCATTCGCGCTGAACATACTCCCTAAATACACAATTTCATTCACTTGCTCTAGATTTGGGTAAATCAGGAATTGATTTACCCAAATCTCGCATTTAGTTCTTACGTCTTCTCTTTCAAATACCAGAACCTTAGTTTTATTTGCATTCAAGCGGAGACCCTTTCTTTCACACTCCTCTTTCATATTAGTGACTAATGCCTGAAGGTCGGCTTCTGATGAGGCCATGAGCACCGCATCATCAGCGTACAACAGACAATTTACTGTTAAGTCACCTAAATTCACACCCATATCACAATCTTTCAACTTCTGCAGGCAACTCTCCAGATACACTATGAACAGCCACGCAGACATGACACAACCCTATTTGACGCCTGTACAGACGTCGAAAAGAGGTGTCACATCCCCCCCTACTCGCACGCAAGCCTAACAGTCCCTGTATAGCGACTGTCTTGCCCGCAGTAGCGAGCCGTCCACACCATATCCGGGCAGCAAGTCCCACAGAGTTTCTCTCACAACGTTATCAAATGCTTTTTCTAGATCCACAACAGCGCAGAAAACCTTCTGGCTAACAGCCAGAAACTTCTCCGCGATCATGCGGAGAGAAAACACATCCATGCAACCTCTTCCACGTCGGAATCCGCATTGAGCCTCCCACAAATACCTTTCAGACTATTTTTTAGTAATTATCTAGACTATAATTTTTAGTAATTATCTTCACATAATAGTTAACCTGTAACACACACGATTTGTCCGCCGCGGACTAATATATATTTCCTTAAGCGGATTGTTGACTTAAAGTTATATTATTATTGGGTAAAGAGAAAAACTCTTTGGCCCAAGAAAAATCTTGCTAAAGAAACAAGATTTCTGTTATTATAATATTAAAGATGTATTAAAATTTTCAGTTTATAGATTCTTGTTGTTAAATATTTCACTATTCTTTTTCCTGTTTTTTTTACAATTAAAATGTGTTTTTCTAAGTGACAAACTTATTTGCCATAGTCGAGTGTTCGATTAATGGTAAGTTTACTGAACAATTGTTCGAATGGAATTTATTTTGAAACAACATTTTGTTGTCATACGCTGTTTCGACTGAACTATTCTTCGAATTTATTAATCGATGATTGCTCGGTCAGATCAAATCAGGCATCAGATGAAAGAAGCTTTTTAGTTTTTTTTTAGCGTCTAAAGTATTAAATTTCGAAAAAAATACAACAGGGTTGTAACGAGTGATATATAAGGCGATAAAGCCTCATTATCTTCATGATTTATCACCAAAGCTTATCTTGGAAGCTGAGCACCGCACTAGTCGTTATGACCTTAAAATAGAAGACACCACTAAATATCACAGTGTGCGTTTATTTAAATGATTTTGGCCCTCGTGATACACAGTTAGTCTATTGTCGCTATCACAACACTATTTTCTATTTTTAAAATTGATCTTGGTCCATATTAAACTATTATACTGGATTTATATTATTTTAAGTCATGGTACCTATTGTCTTTATGCACTAAAGATATATCAGTCTAAATATTTTTTTTTTATTTCAAGAAACAATGAAAAGGTTTTAGTTTTATGTGTAAACCTTGATAGCAATTCAAGAATGCTTATTACAATTTACTGCTGATTACGAGTAGAATCAGCAACGTTTTACTTTTGTACCTGTTCAGTTCACCTGAGTGTCTTCTCTACCGTAACAAATTACCTCAACTTCCAACATTATTACAGATTTAAGGAAGTATATTGTACAAATAGCTACAACATGAATGTCACTCAAACTACAAAGCTGTCAAAAATAACTTTTGATTGAGACGCCGGCAGGTTCAAGTATATTTATGAAACAAAATTTGATATTCCCAATAAAAATGTTTACTCGAATCACATCGGACGTGAATTGATTTTGGTAGTACTCGTAGTTATAATGTTTTTATCATTTAGAATTTAAAATGAGGCAATGAGAACGAGAAAATATTTGTCATTAACATATACATGATTCTAGGGCACTTTTTGTAGAGCTGTTATATACATACATACATATTATCACGCCTTTATCCCTGAAGGGGTAGGCAGAGGCATATTAAACGCCCACATTTCACCGTATGCATTTTTGTCCCACGTAACAGGTGGTGAGGCCATTGCCGTGTTACAGTCTAATATATTTTATGATATAATACCTCATTGACAAGTGGTATGTTTGGTGTCACCTTAAATATTATATTGAGATGCCCTAGAATGTTCATAAAGGTCTCACATAATTCGATCTTCATATGTAGCATTGTGAGTTATCTCTTCAATAGATTGATCCATTGTGCATTTAACAAGATGGTTATAAAGTCTCGTGGTGGTTATCGCTCCAGCGAGGGCAATAAATAATCGCTAAATAGTAATTTATCAACAAATTTTATAGTTAATTGAGGATAGCGTGGTGCGGCTGGCCCTGATGTTAATTACAGCGCCGGTGGACAAATGGCGTTGATTGACGAGGGTTTTCCATGGTGATCACCATCTGTGTTGCTAAAGAGGACATGTGTCTATTGCAATGAACTATATTTAGAGCAGTAGAGTAGAATTGGAGTTACAATATTAAATTAAGCAGGTATTTTGAATTTTTTTCTATTAAGTACACTTTATTCGATTAATGTGCCTTCTTAAATAAAATGATTATTTACAAAAAGACTTTACGTCATTCACTCTTCAGATGAATATAAATGGTAATAGTTTGGCAAGTTAAAATAATTATATAGCACAACAGCTGTCATCTCTTTGATAATATCAAAAAAAATTCATACATTATATCTCCTGGAACTACAACTGAGATAATTTAGTTAGTTGGTTATATAATATTTTTTATTTCATAATATTTACTTACAATTACTGTGACTAATAATATTAATATATAGTTAGGTCACAGTTTACGGTTGTCTGTGAAATGTCTTGCCAGATACATACTTGTAGGCTGTACGTAGAATCATTCCTAGGACGTTTATGTTTATCAATTACGCTTTATCCCCGAAGGGGTAGCAAAGGTATCACCGTATGTTTTCCTGTCCCACGTAATAGATGGTGAGCCCATTGCCGTGTTGAAATAGACAGCCGCGGGTTGTGGCGACCTGCTGTTGACATTTCCAAGTCGTTCGTTTGATTATCCATTTCTTCAATTTACGATACTATTATTTAAAACTCTTTATTCTCAATAATATTCGCTTTCCTGAACTAGATTAGCTAATCAAATGCAATACGAGGAGACATCTATAGACAAAACTTGTATTAAATATTGTCAGACTTATTATTTGTCATTACCATTTTTAAACGCTAAGCCGTTGGTCCCGGTTGCCAGTAACATGGCAGTTTTTAAGCCAGTTGAATGCCTTATGGGCGGCTTGAAAAATTTCAACAGCAGGTCGCCACAACCTGCACCTGTCCATTTCAACACGGCAATGGGTTCACCACCTGTTACGTGGGACAAAAAGCAAAGCATACGGTGAAACGTGGGCGTATAGTACGCCTCTGCCTACCCCTTCAGGGATAAAAGCGTGAAAGTATGTTATGTTATGTTATCATTTTTGAATTTACTGAATCACAATAAAGTATATAAGTATACAGTCTGAAAGGTATTTATGGGAGGCTCAATGCGGATTCCGACGTGGAAGAGGTTGCATGGATCAAGTGTTTTCTCTCCGCATGATCGCGGAAAAGTTTCTGGCTGTTAGCAAGAAGGTTTTCTGCGCTTTTGTGGATCTAGAGAAAGCATTTGATAACGTTGTGAGGGAAACGCTGTGGGACTTGCTTCCCGGATATGGCGTGGACGGCTCGCTACTGCGGGCAATAAAGTCGCTTTATAGGGACTGTAAGGCTTGCGTGCGAGTAGGGGGGGCTGTGTCACCTCTTTTTAATGTCTGTACAGGCGTCAAACAGGGATGTGTCATGTCCGCCTGGCTGTGCATAGTGTATCTGGACAGTTGCCTGCAGAAGTTGAAAGATTTTAATATGGGTGTGAATTTGGGTGACTTTACAGTAAACTGTCTGCTGTACGCTGATGATGCGGTGCTCATGGCCTCATCAGAAGCCGACCTTCAGACATTAGTCACTAATATGAAAGAGGAGTGTGAAAGTAAGGGTCTTCGCTTGAATGCAAGTAAAACTAAGGTTCTAGTATTTGAAAGAGGTGACGTAAGAACTAAATGCGAGATTAGGGTGAACCAGGAACGTCTAGAGCAAGTGAATGAATTTGTGTATTTAGGAAGTATGTTTAGCGCGGATGGAAGATGTGATTCGGATGTAGAACGGCGAGTAGCTGCCGGAAACAAAGTTAACGGTGCTTTGTCCCAGTTAGTAAAGCGACAAAGCATCGTAAAAGAAGCACGCATGGCGATTCATAACGCAGTGCCAGTGCCAACTTTGCTTTACGGTAGCGAAACCTGGGTATGTCAGCAGATGCATGAAAGTAAATTGAATGCTGTGGAGATGCGATCACTTCGAAAATTGTGCGGCGTTACCTTGGCCGACCGAATACGTAACGAAGTGATACGCAATATGGCAGGTTTGAATGAAAGTGTTAGCGTTAAGCTGGAAAAGGGCGTGCTCCGTTGGTTTGGACACATCCAACGAATGAGTGAGGAACGATTGACGAAGAATATATATTGTTCAAAGGTAGAGGGTAGAAGGAGTCAGGGTAGGCCGAGACTTACATATGCTGACTGACTACCCCGTCAGGGATACAGCGTGAATATAGTTAAGTTAAGTTAAGTTAATTAGCATTCGCGGCCGTATTTCCCTATATTTTTTTGGCGTTGCTATCTGTAACTAGAGGCACTGCGGTTGACAAAAAAGTTTTCAAGCTGCCGACAAGGTCTCCAACGTGTTGCACTGTTTATTCATAAATTAAGCATGAGCCTACAATACACCTAAACTAGACGTTAAGAGCACAAACTAACTATACGTATACGAATACGAGTACCGACGTCGCGTAATATCGTAATGACAACTAATTTATGTTTGGTTTTAGTAACTAAATAAATAGTGTTAACGCCACTGATCGCGAGCAAGACCTTTGGTGGGACGCAACGGATCGTATCGTCACAGCGGTGACACACAGCTTTCGACTCGAAGCTAAACACACTATTACCACCTACGTTGTACTGATTTCTTACGTTATAAATTATTGTAATTTCACGTCCATATACGTTTTGCTACTGGAGCTGAAGCATTATTGATCTCATCTGCAAGTCCTGGTAGCCAACATTTGGACCTTCGCTAGACGGATTAGACATCGATCGTTCATCGTCGAAGAATTATCAGAATAAAGAGATTAGCACGGGTGGATAACGGATAAGCTTAGAGGTGTGTATTTATACCGTGTTTTAATAGCATTTTAGTCATACGCCGCCTGTTTATTCTCAGTGATACATACTTGTAAGTACATTTTTTTCTATTCCCTTAGCCATCAATATGAGTTTAGATTCTAAAGAAAAGGGTAGTGCTAAGTCCCCTAGCATTACATTGGAAAGTGAACTTATCGAATTACGCGAATTAAATAAAAAAAGAGGTAATTTACGCAGTAGGTTAACTTTATTTGGTAAATACATTAATTCATTAGATAAAATCTTATTAGACGAACAACAAATCGTTGAGTTGCAATTACGCTTATCTAATAACGAGAAGCTTTTTATTGAATTTCAAGATGTACAATCTAAGATCGAAAACATCTGAAACGAGACAGAATTGTTTAAACAATTAGAGATTAGGGAGTCAATCGAATCTCAGTATTATACGGTTATGACGTCAGCTAAATGTATTTCTAATAAGCGTAAAGTTGTTGCTACCAAGTGTTCTCATAATACGAATAACTTAATAAGGTTACCAACCATATCGTTACCCTCCTTTGACGGTTCATTTGAAAACTGGCTAGAGTATCGGGATACATTTATTTCGCTAATTCATAATGCTGGCGAAATAAATACAATCCAAAAATTTCACTACCTACGTTCATCGTTAAAGGGAAGTGCCTTACAGGTCATCAAGTCGGTAGAATTTAGTTCCAATAACTATCAGGTAGCTTGGGATTTATTGATTAATAGATTCGATAATAGCAGGTTATTAATTAATAATCACATTAAATCCTTGTTCTCTTTACCATCGATTACACAGTCACATTTTCAACTTAGAAAATTAATAGATTTAGTCTTAAAAAACCTAAGATCTCTAAAAATCATGGGTGAACCCACTGAATACTGGGATACGTTAGTTATTTATTTGGTTGTCACTAAATTGGACCCAATTACGTGTAAAGAATGGGAGAAGAGGAAAAGTTTACTTAACAAAAATTCTCCTAATACTACCTTAGACGAATTAATACAATTTTTAAAGGATCGTTCGGATGTATTAGAAATGCTACAAACACAAGGTCACAAGCATGGTAATGACACTTCAAAAAAGTCTACTATAAGTGCATCTCTATCGATCTCGCAAATACGCACGTTATCTTTGCAAAAGCAACCTTCTCGTACCGGTAGTACTTATGCGGGGAAGTCATCGCGCATGTTTAAGTGTATTATGTGTGACGCGAATCACGCTTTGTACTCGTTCTTTAACTTTCTTAACCTACCTGCCCTGCTATTATGTAACTTTGACAGTTCATGTCGCTTTGGTGTGTTCGATAGCCACCACGCTTTGAAAGCAATTAGAAGGTTGCGTGAAATTGGTATTACGTATTACAATTCAAAGCGACCGAGGCACTGTGGCTTTCAGCAAACCTTTTGACAACTCTACCATTTTATCGTCATTACGCGGCCATGTTACGTTATACCTATTTAGCCGTTATCTTTGTAGAGTTCACAAACATTTTAACGTGAACGGTTTATAGTTGATAGACACCGAGAATTTATGGAATGTTGGTTATTTGCGGCAAATTTAAAAACCTTGTGAAATGTTTGGCATCCGAAAGCTATTGTATTTTTGTTTTTTTTTACTGTTCATTGAATATTATAATGTGAGTAAATTATTTTATGTATATCGTAGGCAATTTTAGTTTAATAGTAACAAGATTTTTGTACAGAAAAAATCGATGCAGAAGAGTAAGGGTCCGAATTATAGTCAGGTATTTAGGTACAGATCTTTCCAGGTTTCATCGTTTTTTTATTATGCCTTATGGCAATGGTAATATAATAATCACAAAAGACAGGCGTGAGAAAGGTGACTTGGTCGTAGACAAAGTAACCAACTTGGTTTTATCATTATTTGTAATACATGATTAAAAAATATTAAGAAAAAAATTAAAAACGTCAAATTTCTATCCATTTTATCTTTTAATTAGTAGTGAAGGAGGTGTTAGGGTGTTATAAAGGGGACCAAAAATCTCATTATTTTCAAGCTCAGACGCACCGTTTTGGAGATATGGCAAAAAATGTGTAAAAGTTGGTTAGGTAAGTATGGACCTGCTTGTGTAAGATAAATCATAGGTTCTTCATATAAAATCAATTAAAAATTGCCCATGTTTGTTTCTATACAAAAGCGTTAATTTTGCCCAAGTCCTAATTCCTAATAATATATATATATATATTATTATACCTACCTACTCTCCCAACTTTCTTCCTCGGCAAATCCCAAAATATGGCACGAGCTACCTTATAGTTGTAAGTTTATTAGTCGCGCAGATCCCCGAAGGCAATAGCATATTATACACCCACATTTCCCTATATGCATTGGTGGTGAGCTCATTGCCTTATTGAAATCTAAAAAAACGTACAGATTTGCAGTTATCACACTTGTAAATCTCTGAAGCCACAACGACAAAGCGTGTAAGGATATTATCCCATCAAATTACAAGTACATCAATATTTATTAGTTTTTTAGGCTATTGACAATTTTTAAATCAACCGCATAATAGTTGCTTTTCATCAAAACTTCATATACGCATCTCTTTAGCAACCGCTTTCGGCAAAGTCACCGAATTGCTTTGAAAACGATTTAAGTTTTAAATTTTAAGTCCATTATGCTTAGATAATACCAATTTCACGCGTTTATAGGACTATCGATACGAAAGTAGCTGTCAAATTGGAATCATAATGGATATCGCATCTATGGCGTCATTTCAGTTGCCCACTGAACTTAGATAATACCAAAATTGAATTTTGACAGCTGATTGGCGCAAATCGCAATCAAACTGATATCCATTTTAGTTACATAATACACCTGCTGTACAAGATAGAATAAAATTCGTTAATGATAAAAACATATGCGTTAACTGTTTGCGTTCGAATCATTCGTTAGAAGAATGTCAATATGGGCCATGTAAGCAATGTTCTCAAAAGCATAATAGTCTTGTTCATATAGACGCTCATTTAACCAGTTGCAATTCGGTCGGCTATGAGCCTGCGCTTGCGTTTAGTGACACGGACATAGACACCGATAAGTATGCAACTCAGTTACGCACACATTCTAATCATTCGAAACAAGCCGTGCAGTCTAAAATATTAGAACCGGTTTTGCTTTCGACTGCGCTCGTTGAAGTCTGTAATAAGCACGTTATTATCGTGGCGCGTGCGCTTCTCGATAATGACAGCCAACGGAGTTTTATTACAGATTTACCATGTCAAAAATTACGTTTATCTAAAATACAGTCCACGCTCACGATTACTGGAGTAGGAAACAGTGTTGTGAGAACACAACATTCATGTGACTTACTTATTCGTTCGAGACTTAGCAATTTTAGCACTCGTTTAAATTGTTCAGTGTTACCTAAAATTACTTATCGTTTACCGAACACTTATATAGATGTTCAGTCGTTACAAATACCACAAAACGTTACACTGGCTGATCGTGACTATCACGTACCAGCAGACATCGATATGCTGATTGGTGCTGATGTGTTTTGGGTTTGCTCCACGAAGGTCGGATACGTTTATCCAACGGGCCTTACCGACAAAATACACACTTAGGGTGGATTATTTCGGGTACGATACTACGTGATAGTCACTTTATGAGTGGGAGTATTAATTCAATTAATATGATTTGTTGTTCATTTTCGACTAGTGACTAGACTAGACACTAGACGACCAATTAAAACGTTTCTGGGAGTTGGAGGAAGTCAATCATAGCAAATCATCGTTTCTCTTCGAGGATAAGAGGGTGTGTGAAGAGATTTTCACTTCCACTACCACTCGCGATAATGCTGGCAGGTTTATAGTCCGGCTACCACTACGCGAAACAGCTGATTCCCTCGGCGACTCCTTCGAATTAGCTAAAAATAGATTTACGCATTGGAAAAAAAGCTAGATCGTTCGTACGACTTTAAGCGTATGTATACTGATTTCTTAAAAGAATATTTGCGCTGGGGTCACATGACACGTATTGATACGTTTACATCACCGTGTTATTTCTTACCACAGCATTGTGTCCAACGGGACAGTACTACAACTAAGTTACGAGTCGTATTCGACGCGAGCGCGAAAACGTCTTCTAACAAATCATTAAACGATTTACAGCTGATCGGACCTCCATTATTAAATGATTTGGTAGGTATTCTTTTGCGTTTTCGACAGTACGCGTTCGTAGCCTGCGCTGACGTAGAAAAAATGTATCGCCAAGTGATGGTTCACCCCGATCAGCGTAATCTACAATTAATCGTATGGCGCGAGAACAAAAGCGACCCATTATCTATTTACCAATTAAATACACTCAGCTATAGGTGCGCGTCCGCAGCGTACCTCGCGATGAGATGTTTACGTCAGCTGGCATTTGATTGCGCCGATGATAAGGCTAGTTATTTGATTTTACGTTGACGATTTGATATTTTCTCTCAATAACAAACAAGAACTATTGTTGTTGTGTGAAGGTATCAAAAACATCTTGCAGTCTAACTGCTTTCCGTTGCGTAAATGGGCATTTGATTTTGATATTAGTCATTCGGATTACTTAATAAAATCATTATCGCTAGACGAGACAACGCAATGTAAAACACTCGGATTGGGCTGGTGTAATGCAAGTGACGAGTTACATTTCAAAACTAATTTAAAATTTAATATGAACACTTCTCGGATAACTAAGCGACAAGTTTTTTCTATTATTTCACAAGTTTTCGATGCCCTCGGGTTCTTAACGCCGTTCGTTATTATTTCCAAAATATTAATGCAAAAACTTTGGCTTCGTAAGGTCGGCTGGGATGAACCAGTGCCCGAAGACTTGTCACGTTCTAGAACACTTACATGAGGTGCGCATACCACGGCATGTTATCACTGAATATGCAAACCATTTGCAATTACACATTTTCACTGACGCCTCTCAAGAAGCGTACGGAGCTTGCGCTTACGTTAGCAGTATCTGTGACAAAACAAATGACGTCACCGCTAGATTGCTGTGTGCGAAAAGTAAGGTTGCTCCTTTAGAACCAGTTAGCATACCGCTTTTTCTATCTGCCGCTTTTATGTTACGGTTCATTTATAACACTCGCGACAAAACCGAATGTAAGCGAGGTCCGTTGTTATTAACTGAATTACGCTACGCAACGCGCCTACTGGCGCGCTTGTCTCAAATAGATTCTTTCCCTCAGGAATACAAATCATTGCCTAATAAGATAGCAAACATTAAATACTCGCGAAATATGTCAGGACTCAATTTATTTTTTAGTAAAGATTTATTAATCAGAGTTGGAGGGAGATTAAGTAACTCTAACGAATTTAACTACGATAAAATGCACCCCATACTGCTTTGTAGTAAACACCCATTAACAAATCTTCTATTTAATTACAAACATAAATATTTATGTCACGCCGGTCCACAGTTGCTACTGTCTACTATTCGGGAGGAATGGGGGCCACTCGGTGGTAGAAACTTGGCACCTTCTATCGTTCATAAATGCGTGAGATGTGTTAGATTAGATGGGAAAACGTTTAATCCGGTCATGGGTAACCTACCGTCTGAGCGATTAATGCCTGGTTTTCCATTTTTACGTACGGGTACCGATTACTGTGGTCCAGTATACATCTAGAACCGTCAGGGAAGAGGTTCACGTTTAACTAAATGTTACATTATGTATTTTTATTTGTTTTGTTACTCGCGCGATACACTTGGAGTTAGTAACAACTTTATCAACCGAAGGGTACCTACTTTGTCTCAAAAGGTTTATCTCCCGCAGGGGTAAACCCGCCGAGATATATTCAGACAACGGCAAAAACTATGTGGGTGCCGCCAATGAGTTAGGAAATTTTTTGATAAAAAAATCAACTTCAATTATTGAAATTATGGCTTTTGACAACATTTCCTTTAAGTTCATCCCCCCTTTTTCTCCACATTTTGGGGGAGTGTGGGAATCGGGAATTCGTAATTGCAAGTATCACTTGAGACGCGTTGTAGGGAACTCTAATCTTACTTTTGAAGAGTTTTACACGGTATTGGTATAAATTAAGGCCGTCCTGAACTCCCGTCCGCTAACTCCTCTTTCTGCCGATGCAAGCGATCTTCAAGCTTTAACGCCAGGACACTTTTTGATCGGTCGCCCTCTCACTTCACAGAAGATGTACGGGATATGGTCACTGACCGCCTGCCACGTTACGACAGAGTTGAACAAATGCGTCAACATTTTTGGCAGCGGTGGTCAAAAGAATACATCAGCGAGCTGCAAACGAGAACCAAATGGAAGGCGAACAAGAGCAATATCCCTACAAGTAAGCTTGTTCTCATCAAAGATGATAACCTGCCACCGTTGAAGTAGCGTCTTGGGCGAGTACAGCACGTTTACACTGGAAAGGATTGCGGCTCACGGGTGGCCAGAATTCGCACAGCCACAAGGGAGATCCAGCGATCGTTTACCAAGATTTGTCCACTGCCCGTCGAAGTACCGACTTCACCTGACGACTCCTAAGGAACCCAAGAGCTTGCAGGGCCGGGAGTATGTTAACGCCACTGATCGCGAGCGAGACCTTTGGTAGGGCGCAAAGGATCACGGACTCGCAACGGTGACACACAGCTTTCGACTCGAAGCTAAACACACTGTTAGTGGTAACAGTGAAGTGAAGAAATCAGTACAACGTAGGTGGCTACGTTGTACTGATTTCTTACGTTATAAATTATTGTAATTTCACGTCAATATTCAATTTGCCTATATACCTATGCACAATACGGCTCATAATTAATAAGAGATTTAAAATTTTCTAATAGAATTTTATGTAGTCATACAGAAACATTAAACGGAGCGTAAAGTTGTGAAAGCTACGTTCCGTCGTGAAACGGAGCGTATTGTCGCAAGACGAGATTGCGCTGTTGAATAGAAGTGGTTGCATTACAATACTATATACAGCATTTGTAATGCAACCACAATCATTTCTATACCGCTCCAGTAAAACAGGGACACGCCGCGCCGGCCGACACATTGAAATTTTAAAATATGGTTTGAAATAATTTCGTGCGAGTAAAGTTTTATGTATTTTTCGGGAGGCTTGCTCAGACCCTCATATTGGTGTCTACAGCATAATAAGACAACCGAGGTTAATAATAACTGGCAACTCAAAGGCCGCTGCCCGATGATTAATAAGAGCCGTGTATTGCCCTTGGTCCACTTGCGTAGTTCACCTGAGTGAACCACGTGCAATTAATTAATTCTTCCCGTGGTCTATCTAGCCATAATATGACATTAAACATAGTTTTAATTTCAAAATGCAATGCTAGTTTTGGTCTTTAGTCTTTGTGAATTAATGTCAGTACTTACGTTCTACGATAACCAACCAACTACGATCAGGTGGGTGGTAGGCTTGTCTGCTACCACAGTCGTATAAAAAATATTTTGTTGATGCCAATGCCACTATATCAATTTACCAATTTACGTCACAACACACAATCCTGTGCCTATCGCATCCAGTCCCTCCATAAAATCAAATTTAGGCAGTGGTAGTGTATGCGATTGCCGCGACTGAGGTCCCGGGTTCGACTCTCGGGTCGGAAAAAATATTTGTATGAACCACAAATGTTTGTTTCGGAAATTGGTGTTTTCTATGTATGATATGTATGTATTTATATTAAGCTAAAGTTGGGATAGACGCAAAAAAATTTAAGAAAATGGTCCCACAATATTTATTATTAGTATTAGGCTAGAAATGAGGTCACGATTTTGTTACCTGAAGTTTTCAGTTTGTCATACTGGGTCTTCCTAACTGTTGGTTACGACCTTACGCCTTAGCGACCTTATCCTGCTAAATTGTGCAATAAACATTAAGAACAACTTAAGGGGATTACCTCGCTCAAATCCCAAAAACAAGGTAGGTTTAAAGAAGATTGCAGATGAATCCGTTTCCCTTATAAAAAATATATGGTATATTTAAGGTCATCACAAATACATTGTATTGTTTAAAATTTTAATAAACTTACCAAAAATTTGATAAAAAATGTACTCGTACTCATTTGAAAGGTCTCATGGAGACCTTGGTGACTGATGATGTCACCTACCTGATGGTGTACTACGAAAGTGGGTATAGGATCTCAGTGACGGCGCTGCGTAGAACCAGCGTGTTTAACCTCATTCGAAAGGTCTCATGGAGACCTTGGTGATTAATAATGTCACCTACCTGACGGTGGACTACAAAGGTGGGTATATGAACCCAGTAACGGCGCTACGTAGAACCAGTGTGTTTGGACTCATTCGAAAGGTTTCATGGAGACCTTGGCGACTAATTATGTCACCTACCTGATGGTGGACTACAAAGGTTCGTATACAATCTCAGTGACGGCACTATGTAGAACCATCGTGATAGGACTCATTTGAAAGGTCTCATAGAGACCTTGGTGACTGATGATGTCACCTACCTGATGGTGAACTACGAAGGTGGGTATATTAACTCAGTGACGGTGCTACGTAGTACCAGCGGGTTTGGATCCTTTTGAAAGAGGTCATGGAAACTAAGGTCACCGAAAAAATAATCTTGTATAAAAAAAACCTAGTTAAAATACCTTTTAGTTTTTATGCGGTGTAAATATGGCTATTATCACCAAACTGTAATAGCAAAAAATATTACTTTAGCTCATTTAAGTTATTATTTTTCAGGCAATTAAGAAACCAGCAAAACTCCGAATCACAATATCAGGAACTTCAGTCATTAACAGATACACACGATCTGTCTAGTATGGCAGTTGATGAGGGAGCAGAGCAAATTATGCCGGTAACTTATTGTGTTTGCTTACACTGCGGTATATGTTCGATAGTTTCCCTAGCTAATTTAATTTGACACTGTATTGTTAAAATGTTTGTTTTAGGTTGAAGAAGATGAAGAAGATTTACCAGATTTGATTATTGAAGAACAAGAATCACAAGCAGAAACAAAAAATATATCTGGAAGACGAATTATAGATATAGATTACTTCTTTTCCAAAATACAAGAAATAGGCGGCCATGGTGCTTTTAACTGTGGCATACAAAGTTTGAAACTTATAGAAGAGAAACGTGTTGGACTTGCTTCTAAGTCTACAGTAGAATGTTTGATGTGTAAAGAGAAGTTTTATCTTTGTAATGTCCCTGGCGACTTAGATATTAATACAGCAGCGGTCGCGGGCGCCGTTTTTAGCTTGTATAAGGTATTCGCAATTAGAGGAACTGTTATCAGCATTTGACTTGTCCGTGATGTCTGAACCTGTATACCAAAAACGCCACGACATTGCTTCCAATGCCTGGGACAAAGCACTTAGCAAATCCATGAATGATGCTGCTGAAGAAGAAAAAAGAATTGCTTTAGAAAAAGGTAACGTCAGCAAAGATGGGATACCTATTATAGATGTGGTTGTAGACGGATGCTGGAGTAAGAGGTCTTACAAAAAGATCTACTTAGCAATGTCAATAGCTGCTGCCATAATTGGAAGACACACAAAAAAGATTTTGTTTCTTGGCATTAAAAATAAATACTGTAGCATATGTACGCAAGACCTTAATAAAAATCAAAACCCAAGAACTCACCAGTGCTTTAAAAATTTTACTGGATCATCGACTGTTGACTCCATTCAACAATAATTTTGGAAGGGTTTAAAGCATCTATGGAAATGTATGGTCTGATTTATGGTCGCCTCATTTCTTACGGAGACGTATGCGAAAATTTTGGAAGCAAGACCTTATCCTCAATTTACAGTTGAAAAGGTAGAATGTAGGAACCACCTTCTAAGAAACTTGTGCAACAAATTAGACAACCTAACCACTGATACGAAATATCCTATAAGTTTCAGAAAACTAATCACAAAAAAACGCATCATGAGCATTAGGTCAGCAATACGAAAATGCAGCAAAAAATACAACGACTCGTTAGAAAATTTAGATTTTAGCACTCAAAAACTTTTTGAAGACATCCAGACTGTACATTTACATGCCTTTGGTAACCATACCAAATTTAAAAGCCATTTCTGTAACAGTCCACAAAATGTTGAAATCTTACCGCAAGCATTTTTTACAAGTTCCTTATGGCAGTAAATATGTTTTTTTATTAACACAATTGCGGGGCATTCCAGAAGTCTTGTTCATGATGTTGACAGTAACATCGTGGAAAGTTTTCATAGCGTGGTAGCCAAATTTGTGGGTGGTAAAAGAGTGAATTATTCGTGCAGGTGTGGATATCAAACTCGATGTTCAGCGTCTGCAATTAATTTTAATACTAAAAGAAAACCTGTTTCCATATTGTATAAAACAATTGTCGGGCAAAGTCCTAAGGGCAAAATGAGCACCTTAGATAACAAGTATCGCAGAAAAAGAAATTTGTTAAAACATATTTATTACAAAAAACGACAGACACACGGTGCCGTAAATAAAGATTATGGAGAACAAACCATAAGGCCCGATGTGAGTGATGCGATGCTAGAACAAATGAAGGAGAATTTTCTATCCAACTTAGATAAAAGTGAGGAAGAAAGAAGACAAATTGAAAGACAAACAATTTTGCAGAGCGAGTCAAGCGAATGGCTCGAACTCCGGCGCTCCTTGTTGACGGCTTCAAACTTTGGAAGAGTTATTAAAATGAGGCCTGATACTAGTTGCGCCAGCGTAGTCAAACAACTGCTCTACAAAATAAATATAGATGCTGCAGCATGGAAGAGAACACGAAAAAAAAGCGCTAGATCAGCTATCTATACAAAACGATGTTGAAATTAGATCATGCGGACTTTTTATAGATCCCGAGATTCCATATTTAGGAGCTACTCCAGATGGGCTTATTGGAGAAGAAGCGATAGTAGAGGTGAAATGTCCCATCTCAGCGCACAAGATAGGACTAGACGAAGCCATAGCTAAAAAAAAAGTAAATTTTTGGGTTAAAGATAACTCGGGCATTTGGCAGGTTAATAAAACCCACAATTGGTATTACCAAGTTCAAGGGCAATTGCATGTGACTCGGAAAGCAAAATGTTTAATTGGAGTATGGTTTAATGAGTCATAGCCTCTGAAAATAGAAACAATAATTAGAGACGTTGATTTTTTTGAAAATAAATGAAAATAAAATTATGTACATTTTATTTAAATTGTATTTTGCCGGAACTTTTGGATCCGCGGCACAGTCGAAATATGGCAATTAGAAATCCGCCATATATTTTACAGGCAATAAAGAACAAAGAAGACCGGAAAAAGTGCATAACTAACAAAAACCAGATGACGAAAATATGTACGTACTTCAAGAAGAAAGCCTACATGCACCACCTTCACCAACACTTATCCCAATAAATGACCAACGGACCTGTTCACGATATTGAAATTTCAGTGACTTTTAACGGGAAGAGTTTGAGATTTTTTCATTATTATACAATTAATTAATAATTATAATTGTAATAATTGCTTGACAGTGATAAAGAAAATAAAGGTGATTATTTATAGCTTATTGTTTATTTTGCTAATAACCCTAACAATTTCTGTTACTGAAATCTAATAAGCACTAACCTGGTCATCATCAGACCTTCAGAATGTATCATGTAGTAGCACTAGTGCTCAATTAGTTACTGAGAACCAATATCCACTTACCTGGTCATCATCAGACCTTCATTATGTATCATTTATTAGAATGAAAGCTATGTCAGCAGGCATATTGCATCAAGTAGTTAAAAATAAATTATGATGTAGGCAAATAAATATAAAATATAAACTTTGATAGACTAGAAAAAGACTAGACTTCAAAAACCAGAGGAACAAAATTTATTGGACCTCTCAGAGAGCAAATGAAATAGGCAAAAACATCTGTGTTCTTGTATAATCTTCAGTTCGTTTTTTTTGTAGTACGGTCGTTGGTCGGTAGGTGGCGCCAAAAACAAATACTAGTACAGGGATCAAATCTTCAAGGTCAACGGGCAAAGTAATGGCCCTTGACCAATGCATTAACGCACGGAACGCCACCCTTTGTACACAATTAATCAATTATGGTAAACTCTGCGAGAAGGTATAGGTTAGGTTAGTAGCCGAATTTCCACAATAATCTTCTATTGTGGAAATTCGGTTTACGTACTATTGTAGTGTGTTACATCGAAAGTAAAGGCTGTTTTGGACCTATCTTTACAGGTTAAAATCCTACTATATCAATTTGTAACAAAATCAGGTCGTATTGTAGATTTTACAGTGTTCTGTAAACGATCACTGAGTTACGCAACTTTCACTATGGCTGGTCCTCGGATGGGTGACCACTTTGTGGCATTTACATTTGCGAGCGCTTCCGTGCTTCGGAAGGCACGTTAAGCCGTTGGTCTCGGTTGTCAGTTAAATGGCAGTCGTTAAGCCTGGTTGAAGGCCTTATGGGCGGCTTGAAAATTTCAACGGCAGGTAGCCACAACCTGCATCTGTCTATTTCAACACGGCAATGGGCTCACCACCTATTACGTGGGACAGGAATCCACACGGTGAAAGGTGGGCATATAATATGCCTCTGCCACCCCTTCGGAGATAAGGCGTGATGGATATTTATTTATTTATTACTCTGACCACGGGTCTGGTACAAGTTAAGATTTCGGATTCCATTTCATACAAAAATATATACACATACATATACACGAAAAGTTTTTAACTGCCAGAAACAATGTAATGTAATGTAATCATGGTTCACTCGCCTATGACGCGACCGCTCACCGGCCCGGCCGTGTGGTGCGTCGGTGTAGGCATGTATAGGTAGGTATATGAACACGATCAAACAGCTGATGTGATTTATTCTAGTAAATAGTTAAGTACTTTCAACTTACCTACAATACTTTAATTGTTGTTCGAAATGTCCACCATTATTTTGGACACAAACACGTGCACGTTTTTGTAAGTTGTTTTATAAACTTAATAGTATATCTGTTTGTTGTCGAACTTCGTCAAAGGCGTTAATTATTCTTTCCTTTAAAATTTCCCGGGTATTTGGTTCACTCACATACACTCTTCGTTTTATCTCACTCCACATGAAAAAGTCCATTGGAGTTAAGTCAGGAGATCGCGCGGGCCACGCGATGGGACCTCCGCGACCGATCCATCTATCTCCGAACTCCGCATTAAGGTAGGTACGTACCGCACTATGGTAATGCGGTGGAGCCCCGTCTTGTTGTATCCATAGCCCTCTTAGGTTTACTAAGGGAATGTCGTCTAGCATATTGTTCAGCATAGAACGAAGAAGATTTAGATACGTTTCGCCAGTTAGCCGACCCTCAATGAAGTATGGAACTACAATGTGCTCGTTTAAGATCCCAGCCCACACGTTCACGCTAAACCTGTGTTGCAATGAATGCTGTCGGGTTAATTTGGGATTTTGATAAGACCACCAATGTTCGTTGTGTTGGTTGAACAGCCCGATCCGCGTAAACAAACATTCATCTGTGTACAGGACATTCAAGTTAGGGTTAGTGATCACCCAATTGCAGAATGCAATCCTTGGCGCTAGATCGATTGCAGTGAGCTTCTGGACCTTTCTGTAGTGGTATGGATGCATTCCAGTGGAATTCACTATCTTCCAGGCACAACGCTGACTAATACCAAAAAGTCGTTAGTGCTCCGACGAGGATCTTCTGCGAAAAATTCTAGTACCTCGTCATATAAGTTTTGTGAGAGGGCTGGTCTTCCTCTGCCGTGTGCATGCGAGGGCATGTGGAGTGACCCGTGGTCAACACAAACAAAAAAACAAACAAACACAACAAACGCTGGTACACGCCGAACATCGTGGAGTGATTTGGTTGCCGAGCGTTTGGATAAAGCTCGCGGTACATACATAAACCGGCACTAACATTTTCTTCACACATAAAATATGCACGCAGCATGAGTACGTACTCGCGATTCGTGAATTGGTATGCCATTTCGTAAGTCGATTGTCACGGTGCTGCGGTAGTAACACACAAGTGCATCAATGAACATCCGCGCGACGACTCGCTCGTCGCTCGCTCACTCGCCTCGCAACCTGACGATGATCACACGAGCCGCACGGGCGGGGCGCCTCACCCCTGCTCTGAGCCGTGAGCGCGGTGAGACACTGACCAAATATTTTTTACGTATCTACCTACATATTGTAGATTTTATGGGACGAAATAGTAACATTTTTCTAAGATTTTCTTTTTCTTAAAACTGGATATATCTTTTAAGTTACATTTACTGATTACCCCAATTTTATTTTTCTGTTTGTTAAAAACAATTTGTGTATATTACATAAAAAAAAATATTAATATGTATTATATAATTTCTATTAAAATATTTTAAAATTCAGAAATAAATCGGTCTAATTCATGCTCTCTGACTTTCCCATCTTAGAAAGTGGTGATGGGGTTAGAGTTGTGGGTGTAGAAGAATGACGTATAACAATTCAAGCAATACAAGTGGGATGGAGGTGATTCAAGAGGGTGTAGGGAGACGTAAGGTGTTATGTTATGTATGTGTATATCTGTGTCACGTCTTTTTTCGAATGGGCATGCAGTAATATACTACTTATATCAGGCTTTACGTATTGATCGTTCACAGAACATAAAAAGTAACTAAGAAATACGGTTGCCGTCGCAATTGCAGTAACAAATGTAGAACAAGATTTCTGTGACATACTCGTATTTTACACATCATCCTGTGTTTCTTGCACCGACGCGACGGCGAAATTGGTGTGCAATAGTTGGCTAGCGGCCAAGCAGACATCTGTAATTTTTATAAAAAACATACTCGTCAAAAATACTCGGATAAACGGAAAAGTCAAAAGTAATCGGATACCCAGACATGCATGTATGAAGCTATTAATGAATTTGCAGGAACTGAAAGAAGTGATTGCAGGGATCGCGAAGCCTGGCGATTCGACCTCTCCGTCTACCCCGTCAGGGATACAGCTAGAAGACAGTTAGTTTTGTTTAGTTACTCGTCAAGAATGCAAGAGAAAGTATTAAACAATAAAATGATTGAAAATGCTTGCGTGATTGCAATTAAAAAAAAAATAGGCACCTCGGGACTGTTGCAGAGGGGCTCTAGCTATTACTGCTAGACAAATATGCTCATATTACTGATTGAGTCTTAGACTTTGTTGATTAGTTTATTTTACCTATCTATTTATGCTGTTTATTTTTCATATATTGTTATTACCTTTTATGTAGGTAAATAATAAAATTGTCATTTACACCACAAAAAGCCGGGCCGTCGCATCGCTAGTTTAATGTATTCAAATATAATTCTGTAGTTATTGTCGATAGTGGTATAAACGATTTTTCGCTATTTTTAAAATATATTTAAATAACTTTATTCAAAACTACGCGAAGAGTAAATTATATTAGCCATCAACTTAGTAAATATACAGTCATTTTTTCTCACAGTTTAGGACAAAAAACACAGGATAAAGCACTGTATTGTTAGGGTATGAATGTTTTGTTGGGGTAAAAAATAAGGCTCGTATCTTTAGCGAATATTTGCTCTATAATGATTACTTTGGCTGCAACATTACTCGACTGTTACCTACGGCACATTTTACCTTTCTCATCGAAGGGGTTCACACATGTTTATCCTAATACTATTATAACCTTTTTTCATTCTGAACTGAAAGTTGTAAAAGTAGAGGCACAATATTACGAGTGACTCATGATATACATCACAATAACTGTTAAAGTCAAGTCGTTTCAAACTTCGTTGGCCGATGTTTATGAAGTAATACGTTTTACTTTTAATTAGAGGGCGTATTTTGTGGGTGTTTCGTTGCGTCATTATTTACGAGCAGAATTTTAGCTGAACCACTAAGTGAGCCGTCGTTAAGGTTCTAACTACCACCCCCACGATGCTGCTGTAGTAATTTAGACCTGTGTTGTCGACAGACATACTGTATTACTAGCTGTTGCCCGCGACTTCGCTCGCGTGGAAATTGTGATAGACGCAAAATTTGTATTATTTTCTAATGAGTCCCTCGGCAAAGTAGTGTTTTGAACTATATCTTATGTGTAGTAGTAATTCAAATAGTTAAAATCGGAACAAAGGTTTTTGATGACCAAATTTAACAAACAAATACAACATTTAATAAGCTATGGTTTTGATGTATATTATACCCATCTTTAACAAAGGTATATAATTCTAACAGCTAACTTTTTTTCAAAATATTTAATGTAAATTTAATATCATATTTAAATAGCCCAGAAATACTTGGCCCAGACATATAACTATATTGGTGTGGAAACAGAGTGCCTCACGTAGCACAGATGAAACAGGTTATGTATACCACTAACTAAAACTAATCCCCATAATTAGCTACACCTGTCTACCTATAAAGGTACTCTACCAAAGTACAGCCTCTGGCAAAGACTTAGAAGAACTACTTAGAAATGATGAGCTTGCGAATTATCAAATGGATGGTCAAGTACAGCATATGAACTTGTAATTATAATAAAAACTGTTTCGCGCCTGATTCCTCGGGTCACTACGGATAGCGCTTTCCGGAAATCGTTTTTTGAACAAAACTGTGACACTACCAATCAAAAAATTATTGTTCGTAAAGTTCTGATAAATGTCTGTAAATGTTTTCACTACTTTTTTTATAAGACATCGTATATTTATCCCATGTTTCTGATATGAGGGCAATCCTTGAGCACCTGTTTCGTAATTTTCTTCTCACTATGGTAGATTCTGTAAAATTATTGTTTACGACAGTGGCTCTAGCCTTCCCCTTACCTCAGAACAATCATAATGCGAATATCATATCATGCATAGCGTTCAGCTAGTATAGTTAGTACTTTGCAGAGTAATAAACTGTGTCTTGGAAAACACTTCTAGTCCTGCGTGAAGAATCTCCTTACCTAATTTAAGATTCATAGCTTCCGTGAGGCTAGCCCCCCATCAACGTTTTCCAGAATGGTTTAAAAAAATTGTCTTTGCTCTGAGGTGTTACCACGCTTGACTTCTGAGAGATTCGATGGGGAACATAATTATCGCTAACTACATACATGCTGTTACACATAGGCTACGGGTAGGTATAGCTTATGTGTTATCGTGTGATAATATGTAGCCACTTTGTAGATCCAATCTCTTGTTGACATTCATGTAAGATTTAAACAAAATTTATTATGTAGTTTTCGCGTTTATAGCTTAGATATATATGTACCTAATAGTTCTCTGTTGAGCCCCTAGATTATATACCGTGATAATATGTAGCCTATATATAGACCCAAAGTCTGGTTATTCTTCATGAAATTTATTAAATAAATCTATTCATCAGTTTTTGCGTTTATCCCGTACATAAATATGTATCTAAATGTTCTCTGCTAAGCCCCTAAGTTATGCAGCGTGATAAATAGCCTATAAGTAGACCCAACGTTGTGTTATTATTCATGAAAGATATTAATTAAATTTATTCAGAAGTTTTGCGTTTTGCCCGGATTTACATGCAGAATTTAATTGTTCTCTGTCGAGCTCTTAGGTTTTATAGCGTGATTATATAAGCTTATTTATAGAGCCGAACTCTTGTTAATATTCTTGCAAAATTTTAATTAATTATCTTTAGCAGCTTTTGCGTTTGTACACACACAATGCACACAAACACACATGTTACACATGTAACTTATCATTCTCTGCCCAACCCCTAGGATATGCAGCGTGATAATATATAGCCTATATGTAGACCCGAATTTTTGTCAATATTAGTGCTAAATTTGAATTAAATCCATTCAGAAGTCACTGAGTTTATACCGGACATGCAACTACACCTAAATGTTCTCTGCCGAGCTCCTAGGTTATGTAGCGTGATTATTTATAGCCTATGTGTAGACCCGGCTTATTGTTAATATTTGTGCAAAATTGGAATAAAATCCATTTAGTAATATCTGAGTTTATCCCAAACTTGAATTTACAGCTAATTGTGTTCTGCTAAGCTCCTAGGTTATGTAGTGTAATAATATATAGCCTATGTGTAGGCCCGACTTATTGTTAATGATCGTGCAAAATTAGAATGAAATCCAATCGGTAGTTTCACAGTTTATCCCGAACATGCATTTACAGATAATTGTGTTCTGCCAAGCTCCTAGATTACGTAGCGTGATAATATATAGCCTATGTGCAGGCCCGACCTATTGTTAATGGTCGTGCAAAATTTGTATGAAATCCAAGGAGTAGTTTCAGAGTTTATCCCGAACATAGCTACCGCAGACAAACAGACATACAGACAAACAGACAGACAAAAATTCTAAAAACTATATATTTGAGTTTGGTATCTTTCAGTGAACACATAGCAAGCATTTTTTTGTAAAAATATTCAATGTACAGTTTGTACATTGTTACGATTTTATTATATGTATAGATATATCGTCCATCGATATTAAAATGAAGAATTCGTCGTTGACTTGATACTTGTAGAGATGATGGGATATTTTACCATTTAAATAACAATAATATTTGAATTCGTAGCCCCACTTGTTCAATGTTCTATAAACGATCACCATTTTAAGTATCTCACGCTGCGAGTAGGTTTAATCTTCCGACTGGTGAAATTAGGTATCATTTTACTTAGTCTATTTAAAAGTCGGCGGGGCTTAAAAAATGTTGTAGCTATGACAACCTAACCTTTTCCTTGTCATACATCAATAGGCCCCCAACCTACCAGGTAGGACCCAGTATAGTCATGCACTTGTAAAACTTGTAAAAATATGTGATTAAATGGTGACGTATATATTTTTGAACAGAGTCAGTGGCTAAGTTGGCAAAAGCAGATCAAAAGTCTGAGTAAACATTTCATGTTAAAATAAATATTATATTCAATTAATATACTAATATGAATAAATATGAATATGAATAAATATAACAAATGAAAAAATATGAATATGAATAATATATTCTATGAATAATTATATTTATACAGTAATTTCGTAAATACTTTTATGTCAATTGATTGAATGAATTTTCAACTAAGTTTATGTGATTACTCGTGCATACATTGATGTAAATAATACCTGTTATACAAATAATTCACTTACATAAAAGATTTTTTTATAAAAGAGCATCAGGGCCTTAAGTCATTAATGAAATAATGCATAAATTCATGAGGGAGGCGAAGTTCCTAAGTGGCAGACACTAGCGAACACGACGGCTTGATAATGAACTAAGGGTTGTATTTTATGGCTATTATTTATTTTTGTCCCTCACAAGTATTCTTACTATAAAGGTTTTGTGCAAAATATATTAAAAAAATATTGTACACATGTAGTCTTGCTCAGTAGTGACTTTCATCGCCATAGCTAAGTGCCAATAGTAGTAAAAATACAGATTCGAGTAAAATAATATTTTCACAAATCAGTATCTATAGGTTTATTGTCATCACTCAACCGATTGCTGCTGAAAATACACACTGGGCGTGTGTGATTACAGCAGCATCTTATTTAAAAAAAAATAGAAACGTTGTAATACATAACAAAGACTATAAAGACATACATTGCGTACATGAGTATACCTATACTTTCTCAAGGTGTAGCAGGTAACGGTGTTACCTAAGCTACCTCCCCCGCTAGCGGTGCACCTGCTGACTAACGGACGAGGCGACGTCGAAGGCGCCCTCACTGGACTGGGAAGAATGTAAATTCGACTAAACTAACTTGGTAGAATTTTAAACCAGACAGCCAAAAAAAGTTAATAGACGCATTGCTTACGATAACATAGAAATTAAAGAAAAAACACCTAAAATTTGTGGGCATAGCTATAGATAAACACATTGATTGGAAACCTCACATTGACATACCATGTACCAAGATTCATACATTTGTATATGTTCTAAAGAAGCACATAGTAGATATCAACAGTCCTTTTGGCTTACCATGGCTTTGTAGGCTCAGTTTTACGTTGTGGAATGATTCTGTGGGGCAACATTACTGAAGTAAGCATAGCTTTTCTATCACAAAAACTATGTATATACACATCAGGTGGTACCTGGTTGAACCCTGTGACCTTTGCCAAGCCACAGCAATGTAGGCTAGACCGTTACCCTAGTTAGACAAAGGTCACGAGTTCGATCCCCATCTCCAACCAAGTTGCCTTTTTACTTTCATATTTTTTTTATATCAAAGTTAGAAAGTTAGTTAGTTATATCTTAATATTCGGCTTTGGCTGGTTACTATAAATAAATTATAACATTAATCGAGAAATACTAATTAAATAGAACGTGAACCCTGCAACTACTGCAACTGATGAACTCACGCAGCACTGCGACGTCCGCTCACTCGGCCTGTAGATACGTGCGTCTGTGTGGATAAGCCGTTTCTCACGTTTATATGAAGTTACCTTACTGCTCAATATGTACTGCGATACTATTGAACGGCTCTGTTGATTGAAAACTATAGAAGTACTTGATTGTAGCACTTGTAGCAAGTGCGTTGAGCACTCGTAGGTGATAGAACGCTAAGTCGGTTTACGCACTGATTTACATAAACCTTGTATCAAGATGTTTGTTGTGGTGTTAGTGGAATGACGGCAGCCGGAGTTTGTATTTATCTGTGGGAGCCTCGTATCTGTATGTATATGAGTAGGAGTGCGTGGTGTGAGTGTGTATTTGAATTGGATTATTGAGATCCGACCTTCAGTAAACTATTAATACGTAGGTTTATTTATTGAAATGTCAAAATATTTCTTGATGTTCCACGTTTTAAAATGGATTAAATAAATTACGAACACCGTTTTTCATATCCTGATCATATATTCAATTAGAGTTTTATCTGATGCGCTCGTAGCCCCGCTGACTTAGTGTTCTGTAATCGATCACTGCGTTAAGCAACATTCGCTATATGTGGTCCTTAGATGGGTGACTACTTTGTGGAATTAACATTCGCGAGTGTTACCGTGCTTCAGAAGGCACGTTAAGCCGTTGGTCCCGGTTGCCAGTAAAATGGCAGTCGTTAAGCCTGGTTAAAGGCCTTATTGGCGGCTTGAAAAATTTCAATATCTGGTCGCCACAGCCTGCACCTGTCCATTTCAACACGGCAATGGGCTCACCACCTGTTATGTGGGACAAAAGTGCATACGGTGTAATGTGGGCGTATAAAATGCCTCCGTCTACCCTTTCGGAGATGAAGGCACTCTCTCAATATGTCTATATATCACGACTCCAAAGGTTCACATACCTTCTATCTACAACTAATATTGACATATTCACACTTCATTACTCATTTACACAATGATGACCGAGATGCTATTATAATACAATGTCACGGAATAATCAAACATGACGACATCAGCTTGGTGTATGTAAACACGCTACGCCGTAGCATGTAGCACTAATATTGGCTACGCAGCGCTACGTATTACAGCTACAAGTCCCGGAGGAACGTACATTTTGTAACATGACGCCGCTCGTTCACTGTTTGTAGCAATGTGTATGATGACAATTGAACATGACTGTTACAAGGGCACCATATAATTGGAACCACCATAGTAAGGAATGGGCAAAGATCACTATATTTTCAGGAAACGTAATACGAGTACATTGCAGAGTTTTTTGAAAATAAAGATAAGATGTAAGTTGATTTTTTTTGTATTATAATTCGCTATCTACAGATTTTTGTTTTGTTTTTGTAATATTAAATCTATGCTAATGTTATACTCGTACTCTTAAAGCTGAAGAGTTTGTTTGTTTGGTTAAACGCACTAATCTCAGGAACTACTGGTCGGATTTGAAGAAATCTTTTTGTGTTAGATAGCCCATTTATCGAGGAAGGCTATAGGCTATAAATCATTACCCTACTACATTGAGATCAGAGCAGTAGTCATAAATGTCGACAAATCGGGCATATTTTTATGCATCATTATAGAATTTATAAGCGACGGGATTAAATAGGTGCGACGGGAGGTCGAAATATTCCACGGGCGAAGCTGTGGGGGTGTTCTAGTATATAATAAAATTCAAACATCATCATTTGAGTATTAATTCCAATTGAGTGAACGAAGCTCTTCCTTACAAAATGAAACATTTATTTGAAAATATAATTGTATCTCTTATAGTAAAGAGTATACGGTTTTATTAACTTGCCACCATTTACATTTTATCATCAATATTTTTATATTTTAACTTCAAATATCGACGTGTTTAGCGCCTGTCTAGTATATTTAAATAACAACTTTTTTGCTTTACAAATTTATGAAACTGCATCATTATGCAATTTGCAAATATAAGTACTATTTAAATATATAATATATTCACAATAACAAATTTCCTAAATCAGCTTGGTTATAGTTATAAGCCAATTAAGTTATAGATGTAATTGTTCAACCAGCTACTGAATAATTTGGAATAGATAATGCAACTAGAGCTAGTTAATATTCAATGAGTTCTACAGTTTGATCCAAGTGAAGTTGTGTCAAACTGTGGAGTGCGCCGAGCATAACAATAGTGGCCAACAATCGGTCTGCGGAATGTATTCATCGAGTGTACAGAGTGAGCCGCGACTGTTTGTGAGCAAACACACGATCGAGGTCAGAACTGAACGCTGCACGTGTCACTCGTTTCAGTTCCAAACTTGTTTTGTTCTTAATCATGTCCATACTGATCTGAAAGTGTTGTTGTATCTCTTCAATTCACATCATAAAGAATTGATGCAAGGTATCTTCATAGTTTTTAATGGCGATACTTTTAAATCTGGAGACTAATATAATAATAAAATTATTTGGAATTTAGCCCGAACAAGTCACTCATTACCACGGGAAATACCATTTTAGGATATTGACCTAGCTAGGGGCAACCACGTACGTTTCTATTATAAACTCTATTTCTTATAATTACTGTGACTGATGCATTACGTATTATAAAACATAAATATAGATCAATGTGGAGATTGATCTATATTTATATGTTTTAATAGCACATTGTACGAAGAAAAATAATGTCCCACCGCAAAAGCAATCTTTTAAATCCAAAACACATAGAGAGCGAGCAGCTTAATGTGAGTAGTCCGAGGACTAAATTGGCAAAATTTATTGAGTATTTAGTGAAGGTTGCAATATTCGATCAACTCATTTTTATTTTACTAACATGTTAAGAAAGAACCACTCGTAACCAAGAAAGAAAGAAAGAAAGAAAGAAACACATTTATTAGGCACATACACACATACAACAATAATACAATAACAACAATAAAAATAAAAACAAGATAAATAAAAAACCCTTAAAAGTAATAAAAACAAAACAAAAAAAAAATAATATTAAATGTGCCTAAAAGGCCACAGCTCAGCATAATGCTGCGGAGTACCAAAGCGCTGATTTCAAGCTGAAGCCCGCGAGTTACTCACGGACAATCTGTGCAACAGAAAGTAATTACGCATACAATAGATACAATAAATACACAATATATATAATAATAAATATCCATCACGCCTTATCCCCGAAGGGGTGGCAGAGGCATATTATATGCCCACTTTTCACCGTGTGGATTCCTGTCCCACGTAATAGGTGGTGAGCCCATTGCCGTGTTGAAATAGACAGACGCAGGTTGTGGCTACCTGCTGTTGAAATTTTTTAAGCCGCCTATAAGGCTTTCAACCAGGCTTAACGACTGCCATTTTACTGGCAACCGGGACCAACGGCTTAACGTGCCTTCCGAAGCACGGAAACGCTCGCAAATGTAAATGCCACAAAGTGGTCACCCATCCGACGACCAGCCATAGTGAAAGTTGCGTACCTCAGTGATCGTTTACCGAACACTGAGACCGCGGGGCTCACGAGCACGAGAGAGAGAGAGAGATAATAAATACATATATATATAGAAATATTACATAACAACACATATCTATTATATTAATTATAATATTAATTAATAATTATATAATCCTATTATGTGGATAGTTATATTTACGAATACACAACAAATAGCATACATTGAATAGATGCAAAGCTACGAGTACATTAAGAACTGGATTTTTGGATTTCCACGCTCCCTCAGTGTCCTATAAACGGTCACTTCTTCGGGATTCTTAATCCCAAGATAAGGAATTTCTTTCCTTCCTCCTTCCTTAGATGGGTGAATGGGTGGTGATGGCATTTCCAATTAAAAAAGATTTCTGCCACTCAGTATGCTGGTTGAGCCGCATCCTAGCTGCCATTAACATATTTTAAACCAAGTTCAAGGCCTAAAAATTTCAACAGCATAGCTGTGCTGAGCGAGCTATGCTTAGAGTTTTGTTGAGATATATATTGCGAAACGAGGTTATCCGTCCGCGAACCAGAGTGGTCGACATAGCTCGCAAAGTACAGCAAAATTGACGTTCTAATTTAAAATCTCAATGTTCACCTATGCGAAATTCTTTTGCTTGAATTTATGATATGCCAATTTTTTATTGGCGCGTTATCAAATAAACAAAATCTATTTCCATCATAGGTACATTACATTGTTTTGTTACCTTTATGCGAAGATTAATTATTACTGTTAGGCAATAGGGGAAGACATTGACAGTTAATTTATTGCGTTATTAATATTCTGCGACTGTAATGATTCAAGTAAGTTAGTTGTTCGGCGGAAACTGGTGGAACTTCTAATAGTAAACAACGTAACTTGCCTAAATTAATTATGTATTAATGTAATCCATTTTGTCTTTTCCTTGTACAAGTTAGTAAAGTGTCACAATATAACGCATTTTCAAATAAAATACAGAATTTCTATTTATAGTGTTATATTATTTTTTTTACAAAAAGTAACATATTGCGAAGTAAAGCCTGAAATTAAGGATAACAAAGTGATCTTTATCTTGGGTTGAGAGAATCTTCATGATTAAAGCTTAAATCAATTTCAAGAACGGTTTTGTATTTACATTCGATCGAGCAATTTTGGGTGACACAAGAACTCTTCTGTGTGACGTTACAAGGACCAGCGATAGGAGCCAGCTGTGACAATAATACATAATTAAAGTGAAAATATATTTTTTTGGTGTTACAGCATTGTCTATTACATTATATTTACTATGTTTCTTTATTATTATTTTTTCTATTTATATATTTATGTGTGTTGACTTAGAGCGACTTACTCCCATGCTTTTATATAGTCTGAAATCTTATACTCGTAATATGCCTTGTTACACAATTTGGCCTTGACTGTTGTCTCAAACATATTTATTGACAATATTCTAATTGTATCGGGAAGTTTGTTATAGAATCGTATACATTGCCCCCTAAAAGAATTTCTGATAATTACGAGACGAGTAGAATGTAATACAAAATTATCTTTATGAATAGTGTTTACATTATGTATTTCACTTTTTTAAATAAATGTGTCAATGTTTTTGTGCACATAAAGTAAATTCTCAGTATATATTGGGATAAACGGTAAGAATATTAATTTCTATGAGCCTTTCCCTTAAAGATACCCTGGGACCAAGCTGGTATATTTCTCTCACAGCTCTCTTCTGTAATATAAATATCGTATTAATGTCCGCTGAGTCTCCCCAGAGAAGAATTCCGTATGACATAACGCTATGGAAATAACTGAAATAAACTATTCTAGCCATTTCAACATCAGTGAGCCGTCTTATTGTTTTTACTGCATATGCAGCAGAGCTTAATTAGCCTGACAATTTTTCTGTGTGTGGCCTCCACTGCAACTTTGAGTCAATAGTAAATACCCAAAAACACAGTAGCCCCAACAGTATCGAACCCTGATCCATTAAGCCGCACATTGGTCGCCCCCAGTCTCACATTGGGTTTAGAAAACTTAATTAATTTTGATTTTTTATCGTTTACTAAAATGGGTATTAATACTATTTTTGCTGCACCACGCCAATAAAAGCCCGCGCGTAATGATCCTCAAAATATCTGACTTTTTGGACACTAACTGGTCAAAGTTCACCCTCCTTACAGTCTTGATCTGAAACTGTAGGACTTCTTTCTATTTCCTGCAATAAAAGAGCAACAGAAAAAGATTTCGTCACTGTAAGATGCGCTAACAGACTTCAAAAAAGCTGTAAAAGAAAAATGTGTAGCGAAAACTGGTTTAAACTCATAAAACTTTAAATCAAGGCTCTTTAAAAAGATTTAATAAAAACATTTTATCCATATAGGTTGTCTATAGCTTTTCAAAACTTTTTGAGTGCCCCAAGTTTTGCTGTAAATAAATTTTATTTACCCTGCACTAACTTTCTAACCTACGCATTCCATACTGTGTATTTTTATTCTTACAATTTGTTTGTTTCAACCAGTTTGCACCGGGTAGTAAGACTTTTATATATTTTTCATTTCTTTCTAACAAGCAGTGTGTCGGTTAGCAAAAAAAATTAATCATGCGTGGTTTGTAAATGTACAATTTGTGCAGTACAAAATTTGATGTGGTACGAAATGCAGTATATCCTGTATTAAGTACCACATACGTCGTCCTCCTCTAGCACTTTGAGACATAAAAACATATATATCTATAACATAAAAACTATGTTAATTAATCTAGAGAGTATCATTGAATCCCATTTTGTCTAAACCTGCACTAACGTCGAGAAGTCATAAACTTGCATTTCGGGATGTTTGCAATTTAGATCAAACTTTTTATATAAGAAATACAACTCTTTATTTCTTTAGAAATTAGAGATAAGTAAATCTTTAGTTATGTATAATCAAAAAAACTCTTATATGGTTTTGACTATGCCAATGGCACCAAATCTTTGTTTGCCTTACAAGCTGAGCTAACGCTCATACTGAATATTCAGTAATACTAGAACATATAAAAAAATCTATGGAAGTCACAAACAGCACACACTTATGGCAAATGTTTATGCATTTCGTTATTTGTGGGTGAAAATTGCTTTAAAATAACATAATAACCAAATAAATAAAAAATCTGCATTGTGCTTCCACATTTATTAGTATCCTTTTAAAATACCTAGGTAAGCTATTATGGGTAGTTTATTTAACTTCTTAAATTTTTAGGATCGTAACTAAAAGTCAAGCCGCATAAATTAAATATTTTATTTAAATACTTTCTACGCTTGCGTATGTTTTTAATATGTATATGAAATAACCGTAGTAACAGTTTGGATGCGGTCTTGTCGAATCCCAAGTACAGAGCACGCGGCGAGCACGCCCGAGCGCGCGCTGCATACCAATTAGGGGTCGACAACAACACTGCGGCTCGGCAGGACCAACATGGACAGCGGTCATTCCACACCCACAGATGTTTAATAAACTTTCTATTATTGCATGGACGCTCTCCATAAACGTCCAATAACAGAGCCTTGTTTTTTACTATATCTTTTAAGCACACATGTTATGTCCTTTTTTATTAAATTTTGCTCGTTAAAACCACCCGCTCATTCGTAAATCATGGCGCAGGCGACAAATTGAGAGTCACTTTCACACTTGGAAGGACTGTTGATAGTGCCCCTTAATTGACAGCCGTAAGAAACAAGAACCAGAGCTTGGAGGAACATTTGTGTTCTGGCGGGGATTTCAAGTGCCTCGATCATGTGTTAATACTATACGTTCTTCTATACTTAGGTACATCAAACATTTCCACGGCGGTGCTACCTGGTTGTGTACTGTTACACCCTTTTCGGAACTAAGACACCCACAGAAGTACCTTGTAGTGAAAGAGCCTCGTCCGTTGGTCAGTGAGTGCGCCGCTTTATGTGGCTATCATATAAGTACTTAAAAGAATCACAATTAATTGTGAATACTATCCAGAATCAGCAGTCATTAGATACGGCGGTTTCTCGAGACAAGACGTAATTAGATGAGCATCTTGAAAGTAAACCTCATTGACCTTTTGTGAGGCATCGTTAATTGACTGCGATAATCGCATTTACAGTTTAATTTTAAGGGTTATCGTACAATAGAATTTCTCTGAACTTGGCAGTCACTGGCAATTACGATGATCGTAGTAGAGTTTGAACAATTATATCGTTTAATTACCCCAAATGTTACCGTCTGTAGTGATCAGTCAGCTACTCCCTCGGGCTCAAAGCTGCTCTCTGCTATAAAATAAACAAACAGAACTTGACTAAGTACTACAGAAACTAATAGGGGAAGCTGTATTAAAATACACACCCACTTTTCACACTACATAATTACACGCAACTTCATAATAATAGATACAGCAGGTTGTAGTAATAATGGAAGCGAGTGTAGGTTTAGGCATTAGTGCGTGTGTTGTTTGTGTATGTCCTATTATAAATGTTCCATTTGCAGTTGTATATACATACACATTACATTTTATATTATATTTAACAAACGATTCTTACGTGAAATATAGATAATTGACAGAGTGTTGATACACTAGTGGTTGACTGAGGAACTCTTTGATGTGCTCCACCCAAACGACGTCAGATAATTTGTTTCGGTATTTATGCAAAAGTACCTTCAGACAAGTGTAACGAACGAGCTCATTACATTATCTATTAGTATAAGCGGAGTGAAATTTTTGAAAACCTCTCAGAACCTTGCTGTATACAGCTCTTGTAAATAAGTGAAGCGATCATCATCTTAGCTCATTGACTCCCAGTGCTAGGGAGAGTGTTGCCACAAATATTGTAACAATGGTCGGATATGTGCCACCGCACCTTGTAATAATAATCCTTCAACCTTAATGAGGTCATCACTCGAAATACAAAAAAATATGTATTACAGAACATTATGAACTTTAAGAAAATTCATGAATATAATCCATTGTGAGTAGATTTGAGACATTTTGATTGATCCACCTGAAGTGATCATCCGTCATATAAATTCAGAATGCCATTAAAATTTACTATAATATTAGGATTTGAAATGTAAAACATCTGTTAATATCCTTTAAAAAATATATTATTACAAGATGTACAACATGTAGGTCACAAAGTAACCCTTATTAACGTCAAGAAATATCTTACCATTTCCGAAAATGTCCAAATGTTTAACTCTTACAAATGAAATAGCTCATGGAGAAGTTGCTCAGAACTTTTCGACTTAAGAAATTGTGGAAATTGCTACATGTATTTTATTAGGGTGTAACCTCACTTCAAAGGGCGCAACGTGTCTCACCGTACTGTGTACATGGAAGCAGTTCCAGCCATTCTAATAGGTCCATAACAGAAATATCCCGGTTGGATTGAAACCACCTAATTTCGTTGGCATTGGAGAGCGATGTGTATCCAATTACTCTTCTTGTTTTACGACATCAGCGGTGTTGTTTTATAACCGTAGAGAGCGCGCACTCAAATTGGATGAGTTTACATTAAATTTGATGAGTGTGAGGACTATTCTGTGTCAGTTATTTTGTCAAATGGAAGTTTTACCACGTCTTATTTTTTAATTATAAAAACAGACGACATATTTAATTTCATTCACAATTATAAATATAGTTTAAGTTATAAATATTGTAAATTCCTATTGTAAGTTTATGGTGTACAATAGAGAGTATTGTATTGTATATTCTCCACATATACTGATGTATATAATGATGAGCCTTATTTCAAGTGAAGTAGGATTTTGAAGCTGGCGGCTTTTAATGATGAACCGATATTTTGTGAAACGGATATGGATAACTCTTTCGATTCGATTTTCTATTTGTTAAATAAGATTGAATTCATAGAAAAGTGACATGAAATAAATTAGATCAATAAGTCTTAAATCTATTAATGTTCCAGTTACGCAATAGTTTGAATTCCCAATGCGAGTAAACTCAAAGCATAATCGTACAAAGCTGCTCGGTTCAATGCGGTTTTGTGTCAACCACAAATAATGTAACTGGATGCTCTGCGATGGCGGTGCTCCTCTACAATAATGGTGGTATTTTAATTTAATGAACGAGTATGATAACATTTATATTCCCGTATAACATTACACGCCCCATTTGAGGCGCGCGGACAAACAGCGATATGTCGTTATAGCAGCGGAGCCTCCATTACGTTGTTTTTTGTTCGTCATTGTGTCCGATACACGCATTTGAACCCTAACCGTTATAGCATAAAAAGTACAATGTACGTGTAATCATTGCCGCCATCTTAGTATATATGTGGCTTTTTATCTATTCTGTTTGAATTTGAGGTGATAAAATGCGTTCTACCAAATTTTCTGTTTATACTCGAAAAAAATTAGTTTATACTAAGGGACGCTCGCGGTTCCACCCGCGGTGTTGAATTTTCTGTACCCGTTTCCACAGGAACCGGATCCCAATATAAAAAGTAAGCTTTGTATTATGCAGTGTGACAGAGCGCTGCCTCCACAACAAATTGAAAAAAAATCACAAAAAAAAACCAATCAGTTTATTCCATACAACCTTTGCAACCTCTTAGGAGTGAAAAAATCCTTTTTTAGTGCACATCTACGTCTCTAAAGGAATTGTGCGAAATATCATTGTTGTACATCCGGCGGTTCCAACTGGGCGTCGATCAATCAGTCAGTCAGTTTCTTGTTGTAATAAATATAAATAGATAGCCTCACGTGACGCATCGTCTGCTGATCTAGAAACGACTTAAAGAAAACTGAACTGAAGAATTTGATATTATTATTCCTTACACTTATTGTATTGAATCTAAGCGACGTGTGCTTGCTTCCGAAAATACATGGATTTTTGATAAAATATCTGTCACGCACAGCCCTGTTATATTCCCTTGGTACCTCAGCTAATCCTTCCGTTCAGTACATATAATAAAATGTAAATGTATGTATGTATGACTCACGTATATCGAAGACAATTTATTTCGTGTCATGTGATCATAGGGAAAGTATGACGGCATCCTTCAATATCACAGGGAATCTAATAAAGTATGTAACTTCCTCCCAAGTGTCAACTAGACGCATTGCGAATGAATGAGTTAGTGTGAAACATTGCTGTATTAATATACTCAAAGTATAAACTCTACAGTATGTACAAAAGCCATAGCACATGGCAAGCATAAGTAAAAGTATAAAACAATTGAAATACTAAAATTTTTTACTCGAGATATTACTAAATTCTATAAAAATGGAGTGAAAAGTGTTTACTTTTCACTCCATTTTTATATATCTCGAGTAAAAAATTTTAGTATTTCAATTGTTTTATACTTTTACTTATGCTTGCCATGTGCTATGGCTTACTATTATAACTTGCCCAGTAACAGAAAATGGCCACATTTTTGAAACCTTTAGTTTTTTGGTACAGGAGACTATTTATAATGTTCAAAAGTGAGTATGTAATACATACATACATCAATAGTTAAGTCAAATGGACGTAAGGGGTCCACCGAGCGATCTCCCCTGCTAGCGGTGCACCTGCTGACTAACACCTTCATGGAATTGGTAGGTCAGGTGATCCCCGTGCTGCAAACCCAGTAGGGCTTGGACGCAAAGTAGAAAATACACTAAAAGAAAGAGAGGGAGTAAAGTCAGATTTCCAATGCAGTAAAAATATGACACCCCGAAATCCGTTTAGTAATTATGTAGTTTGTTTCAAAAAGAAGAAACGACCACTGTCTAGGACGCATAATAAAGGTATCGATCTGCAACACCCTCGATAGTGAAACGTTCAATAGAGCGCCCTCGATAGTCACCTCGAACCAATTCACATCGAATTAAACACGTATGTAGATATGGGCACTTGTTCGAATTTCGTTCAACAAACTCAATTGAACGTTAATCCTGCGTGCAACGTATATTTTACTTTCAAGTGACTTAATAAGCCCGCAGAGAGCTTGTACTCGCCGTTTCAATAAAAAGTCAGCAATATTGAATTTTGATTCACGTTTCTGCAGTAAACCTTCTGTGAAATATATAAAGCTCTATATTAGTATACACCCCAATGATTAGTTATTTTACTGTAGAAAAATTATCAATTCAAACTTTTTTTTAATATCTTTGAGGTGGCAGACAAGCATGCGGCCCACCTGATGGAAAGCGATCACCGTTGCCAATGTTTTAAGTTTGCAACACCAGAGATGAAGCACTCACGCTACAGAAATGAAATATTGTGTATATAACTGTAAATAGTGTATCAGTATAAGAAGTAATATTGCGACGCACTGGTGTCCTTGAAACCAATGGTATCTAGCTTCCCAGAACTTCTTTTAGGGTACCTTGTATGAAGATACTGTATAGTTACTTGTGATGGTGGAGCTCGGCAACGCACCCCGAGGCCTGTGTTCTAAATTATACTTGATGCTATCTCCCATCCTAAGGACTTAGTCTCCATAGACTATTATCGTGGACGAAAATATAAATTGAAGGAACCGAACAAACTCAAAGCAACCGTGGTAGGTATGACGCGGAAAATGCACGAAATGTTGTTACGGTTGTTGAATAATCCCCAAATGTGACAATGGCCATCGTTATACTGTTTGTTTATTTTTATGTTATATTTCTGTATCAGTTTTCGGTATTACATAACAATATTTTCCTGATCAATAAAAGCAATTTGATTAGCCAATAACGAGGTTTCGTAGAATTACAACAGTAATAATAAAGCTTTATTCGGTGCTAAATAAGCGCAAATGATTTATTGAGCTATATTGGATATAAAAAAAAATTTGGTTAACATAAAATTGTTGTAATATGCGATGAAAAGGATTACTTCGCAATATTTTGACATTAAAACAACATTTTTGCAAAGACTCGTTAAACTTAATGTCTCACTGGACATTTTTCTCGCTAATACATTCATTTTTGTCAAAATTGTCACGGGCGCTGGAAACCTAGCTCCACTACACTAATTAGTTTTTGTAATCTTCTCGTTTCGGTTTCTTCAAATATAGTCAAAAGCCTGTCTTTTAAAGTCTCATACCTTTTTGACTCAAGTGGTTTATATAAATAATCAGTTAGCTACGCAATCACATCTTTATCTAGCTTTATCTAGCTAAAAACTTAGCAATATCCGAAAGCTTTTGAGGTTCCAGCATAGCTTCTATTTGCACGAACTATAAACGTGGTAAAAGTTACATATCCGCAATGTCACTGTTGTCTGAGTAATTTCAGAAAAATCTTGATTTATGGAAGTGCTTGCAATTCCTTGTTATCCGATTTTTTTAAGTAGGTAATATACATAGTTTTACTTCCGCCGGCCTCACAGCAGAAGCAGTCGACTCGCTGCTATAGACCGTAACACAATTTACACTCACTGGAAACTGTTCTAATTACAATAAGATTTATATTCGCACAGTTATATTCAAACAGTGAACTTGTATGATAGCGTATAAGCGCGAGTTCACCGTTCGTTCGGGATCCCCACTGTACTCGCCTGCCTCCACTACAGGCTGTAACAATCAGCACCGCACCTTCAGCGTAAAACAGACAACTTACTCTTAAGTCTCCTAATTTCCCCTCCATATCAACATGTTCATTTTCTTCTTGTTTCATTTTCTGTAGGCATCAGATATACCATGAACAGACGGGTTAAAATGACCTAATCCTATTCCCTTAACACGCATACAACCCTTGCAATCCTGTATTGCTGCAGTAAAGAACCGGACGGCAATGTTTATCTCACGTTATCAAGCTTAGTTATCAAGCCACAAAAGCGTAGAAAGTCTTCCAGTTAATCGACAATAAATTCCATCGTGCGGAGAAAAACATTTCATCCATGCAACCCCTTCCACGTGGAAATATACATTGAGCTTTACTTTAAGCCAATGGTCCTGGTGCCAGTAAAATGGCAGTCGCTAAACCCAGTAGAAGGCCTTAAAAAATTTCAACCACCACTGTCTGCGTCTGTCCATTTCAACACAGCAGTGGGCTCACCACCTGTTACGTGGGACGAAAATGCATACGGTAAAATGTGGGAGTACAGAGTACAGTATGTCTCTGCCTATCCCTTCGGGAATAAAGACGTGACAATATGTATGCATGTTATTATGCGGGTATATTGAATTATTAATAACTTGTGAACAAGTGAAGGGACGAAGTTTGCGCAATCTACCATTTCAGTGGTAGTGTGGTTCTGTTACAATGTACTATAGGAGGCTCGGCGCCAAGGTGCAATGACACATACACACCGCACCTATCAGCGCTACACACGCCGCCTGCAACTGCACCACGTACTCGTAGTAGGTACTCAGTACTCACGTATTTTTCTGATCGGCTGCTGACTAACACCTTCATGGAATTGGTAGGTCAGGTGATCCCCGTGCTCCAAACCCAGTAGGGCTTGGACGCAAAGTAGAAATACACTAAAAGAAAGAGAGGGAGTAAAGTCAGATTTCCAATGCAGTAAAAATATGACACCCCGAAATCCGTTTAGTAATTATGTAGTTTGTTTCAAAAAGAAGAAACGACCACTGTCTAGGACGCATAATAAAGGTATCGATCTGCAACACCCTCGATAATGAAACGTTCAATAGAGCGCCCTCGATAGTCACCTCGAACCAATTCACATCGAATTAAACACGTATGTAGATATGGGCACTTGTTCGAATTTCGTTCAACAAACTCAATTGAACGTTAATCCTGCGTGCAACGTATATTTTACTTTCAAGTGACTTAATAAGCCCGCAGAGAGCTTGTACTCGCCGTTTCAATAAAAAGTCAGCAATATTGAATTTTGATTCACGTTTCTGCAGTAAACCTTCTGTGAAATATATAAAGCTCTATATTAGTATACACCCCAATGATTAGTTATTGTACTGTAGAAAAATTATCAATTCAAACTTTTTTTTAATATCTTTGATTTGGCAGACAAGCATGCGGCCCACCTGATGGAAAGCGATCACCGTTGCCAATGTTTTAAGTTTGCAACACCAGAGATGAAGCACTCACGCTACAGAAATGAAATATTGTGTATATAACTGTAAATAGTGTATCAGTATAAGAAGTAATATTGCGACGCACTGGTGTCCTTGAAACCAATGGTATCTAGCTTCCCAGAACTTCTTTTAGGGTACCTTGTATGAAGATACTGTATAGTTACTTGTGATAGTGGAGCTCGGCAACGCACCCCGAGGCCTGTGTTCTAAATTATACTTGATGCTATCTCCCATCCTAAGGACTTAGTCTCCATAGACTATTATCGTGGACGAAAATATAAATTGAAGGAACCGAACAAACTCAAAGCAACCGTGGTAGGTATGACGCGGAAAATGCACGAAATGTTGTTACGGTTGTTGAATAATCCCCAAATGTGACAATGGCCATCGTTATACTGTTTGTTTATTTTTATGTTATATTTCTGTATCAGTTCTCGGTATTACATAACAATATTTTCCTGATCAATAAAAGCAATTTGATTAGCCAATAACGAGGTTTCGTAGAATTACAACAGTAATAATAAAGCTTTATTCGGTGCTAAATAAGCGCAAATAATTTATTGAGCTATATTGGATATAAAAAAAAATTTGGTTAACATAAAATTGTTGTAATATGCGATGAAAAGGATTACTTCTCAATATTTTGACATTAAAACAACATTTTTGCAAAGACTCGTTAAACTTAATGTCTCGCTGGACATTTTTCTCGCTAATACAGTCATTTTTGTCAAAATTTGTGACGGCCGCTGGTAACCTAGCTTCACTACACCAATTAGCTTTTGTTATCTTCTCATTTCGGTTTCTTCAAATATAGTCAAAAGCCTGTCTTTTAAAGTCTCACACCTTTTTGACTCAAGTGGTTCATATAAATAATCAGTTAGCTGCACAATCACATCTTTATCTAGCTTTGTTATTACAAGGTTAAACTTGGCAATATCCGAAAGCTTTTGAGGTTCCAGCATAGCTTCTATTTGCACGAACTATAAACGTGATAAAATCATTTCTGAAAATTCTTGATTTATGGAAGTGCTTAAGTTTCGTTAACATCTTTTGTTGGCAATTCCTTGTTATCCGATTTTTTTAAGTAGGTAATATACATAGTTTTACTTCCGCCGGCCTCACAGCAGAAGCAGTCGACTCGCTGCTATAGACCGTAACACAATTTACACTCACTGGAAACTGTTCTAATTACAATAAGATTTATATTCGCACAGTTATATTCAAACAGTGAACTTGTATGATAGCGTATAAGCGCGACTTCACCGTTCGTTCGGGGTCCCCACTGTACTCGCCTGCCTCTACTACAGGCTGTAACAATCAGCACCGCACCTTCAGCGTAAAACAGACAACTTACTCTTAAGTCTCCTAATTTCCCCTCCATATCAACATGTTCATTTTCTTCTTGTTTCATTTTCTGTAGGCATCAGATATACCATGAACAGACGGGTTAAAATGACCTAATCCTATTCCCTTAACACGCATACAACCCTTGCAATCCTGTATTGCTGCAGTAAAAAACCGGACGGCAAAGTTTATCTCACGATATCAAGCTTAGTTATCAAGCCACAAAAGCGTAGAAAGTCTTCCAGTTAATCGACAATAAATTCCATCGTGCGGAGAGAAAACATTTTATCCATGCAAACCCTTCCACGTGGAAATATACATTGAGCTTTACTTTAAGCCAATGGTCCTGGTGCCAGTAAAATGGCAGTCGCTAAACCCAGTAGAAGGCGTTAAAAAAATTTCAACCACCACATAAAATAAAATAACCACGTAAAATGTGGGAGTACAGTATGTCTCTGCCTATCCCTTCGGGGAAAAATACGTGACAATATGTATGCATGTTATTATGCGGGTATATTGAATTATTAATAACTTGTGAACAAGTGAAGGGACGAAGTTTGCGCAATCTACCATTTCAGTGGTAGTGTTGTTCTGTTACAATGTACTATAGGAGGCTCGGCGCCAAGGTGCAGTGACACAAACACACCGCACCTATCAGCACTACACACGCCGCCTGCAACTGCACCACGTACTCGTAGTAGGTACTCAGTACTCACGTATTTTTCTGCTCTACTCGCACGAAATGAGCGAATTAACAATTCAAAAGGCAATGAGAACTCGTCCATTTTAAACACGTTTGATGTTGTATTTAGTGTAAATTTAAAATACGGTTCGCTTTTCAAATGAAGAATACAGCACGTGTTGGTACTAATGAACCAATTACTTGCTCTGTGTAGTAACATGAATACAGAAGTCGAAAAGTTTTAATTCGTGTGGGATTTTATAGTGAAATGATTTGAAATTCCTATTTCAAAGAAGAATTTGGTAATTATATTTAGAAACCAACAGCCTATAATTTATTTATATAGGTTATTTGTTTAAGAAATTTATTGCGTACAATATTTTTCTAATAGCCATCTATTAAATAATTTAATAGATTTTATTTAATTTAAATAACACCTATCGAATGATCCTATAGAAAATGAAAGTGAAAGTGAAAAATCTTTATTCATGTAGGTCACAAAGTAACACTTATAAACGTCAAGATTATTGCTTCTACATTTACTGCCAGATTCGCAACGCAATAGGTAGAGCCTGAGGAAGAACCTGGCAATAAAACTCATGGCCACTCTTTTCTAACTGCCAGTAATTACATTAGTTTTATTTACATGATATTTGAACAAATTATATAGTAATGAGTCTATACAAAAGAAACAAAATCAAATCAAAATGAAAGCGTTTCTAGTTGCCAGTTTTAAAGGTAGCCCACCCTGATGAGGAAGACTCCGGCAAGAAACTGAATAGTTGTTATTTTAAAATGCAGGTATAGCTTACAATATTAAACTTACATTGTTCCCTTGGAGTTACGTGAGAACAGTCGACTAAACTTAATTTGCCTTAAATATAAATAGTGTGTGGCGAGAGTACTTAGAGAAAATAATATTTATTCAGCCTATAGATCCCAAAATTCTTTAAAACGTTTATGTAATGCTAAAGATAGTATAGATCGTCACAAAAAATCGGGTATTTATAAATTAATTTGCGATCGTTGTAAAAACATATATATAGGCCAAACGGGTCGCTCATTTGAAACTAGATATAAAGAACACTTAGCAGCTTTTCGAAATTGCCATACCGAAAAATCACATTTTGCCAAACATCTGTTGGACACCAGTCATAACTTAGATAATAATAATACGTTAGAAGTTTTGCATTTTTGTCAAAAAAGTTTTAAACTGTGCGTTTTAGAACAATTAGAAATTATTAAACATAAAGGGGATACATTGTTGAACGAACAGACCGATTTTCACACTTCTCCATTACTCAATTTATTTTCGAACAGGCAACACAGATCACGTAGTGCCTCGGTGACGAGTGGGGGTAGTGGGGAGATAGTGTGATAAAAAGGCGGAGCGGAACGCGCTGAGCACACTTGCTGTCAAGCAGTCTTGAGGTTGCCTCGTGTGTAGGTGAAACACGTGTCCCACTAAGTGCCACCTTGTAAAGCGAAATATTGCAAAAGTTTTGACAACCTGGAGGGTAGGGTTCCCTTTTGCCTCTCCTACATCCTTTTCCTTGAGGAGTTCGGTTCGTCATTCCTCCGTTACAATTGGTGGAGGTTATCCTTGACCGTTGTGCGTTAGGATTGACGAATCGAGGGTGTGTGGTGGAATCCTCCTCCCCTCCTTTATTATCGTTCTACGATGGATTCCCGCCATGTAACGCCCGATTCAATTAGTTATATCAAATCAGCAAGCATAGCTGTACAGGCGAAATTATACATCAAAATATTCAAATTACACCGCGTTGCTAGCCAAAACGTGTGGTTCAATCAACAATGTAAGCACTACAACGTCATTCCAAATTATATCAGTTTACTAACAAATACTCATAATAGAGCTGCGGATATTGCTATAAGAAGGGCCCAAAAAATTTGGTTAAGTGAAGAGACTAGGCATTGGTTTAAAATTAGAGATATATTAAAACTTCATTTAAAAATACTATACTCACGAGCTATCATTTAAACTACATAATGTTGAATTTGATTTATTAGATCAAAAAGCCCAAGATTTAGCTTCTCAAGCAGCCCACGCGAAATTTTTAGTTCAAAATAAAAAAATACAAAAATTAACGAATAATTCCTCGTTACCTCGCAACAATGAACAAAGAGTTTTTTGCAGTCACTCTTTCTATCCTAGGGTTAAAAATCTGTCTAGTATTCAATTCTCTGAAAACGAAATGTCACTTCTTGAGAAGGGTTTAAAATACAGTATACCTCAACCGGTTCTTACAAAGTCCTTAGAAACCTTAGCAGTTGATGCCGAGGTTGCAATAGTAAGAAATAAAAAGGATAATTTAGTCAAAAGTTTAGCTGCCCACCAGATTAAATCATTTAAGTCGACAACCTTCCATAACCCAGAATTAAAAATCTTTAAATCTATACAACAAAAACTAGCCACCAATAATTTTATAATTAATAAAGCTGATAAGGGGAATACTATAGTAATTATACCTAGAGTAGATTATTCTAAAAAAGTTAGTGACGTCATATTAACAGATGAATTCCAGCAACTAGTCTCTGATCCAACCAAAAAAAAAATTTAACTGCGAACTAAAACTTACTTTAAAATCCGCCACATACTTTTTTCCGGAAGATTCACCTTTGCTGCGAACTTTGATACCGATGAATCCACAATGCCCACTGCTTTACGGTTTACCGAAAATTCATAAGGATAATGTACCTGTCTAGCAACTGTGTTTAATGACTGTGTTTCTAGTGGTATATTTCCTGATTTAATGAAACACAGCAAAGTCGTTCCCTTGTTCAAGGCTGGCAGCGCTACAGAGCCGTCTAATTTCCGACCAGTGTCAGTGCTGCCAACTTTGAGCAAAGTATTTGAAAAAATAATCTTGAATCAAATGCTATCCCATTTTAATAGTCATAAAATACTCCATGCGAATCAATTTGGGTTTACGAAAGGGCGCTCAACTTCCGATGCTGGTGTTGAGTTATTAAAATGTATTCATGAAGCTTGGGAAGACAAGCACGATGCATTAGGTATATTTTGCGATCTATCAAAGGCTTTTGATTGCGTTCAACATGAAACGCTGTGCAAAAAATTACACCACTATGGAATAAGAGGCAAAGCTCTCGACCTTCTGTCTTCATATTTGAACAATAGAATACAGAGGGTCGATATTAATGGTACACGTTCTGTAGGATCCATGGTTACAATGGGTGTACCGCAAGGCTCGATACTTGGGCCATTCTTGTTCCTCATTTATATTAATGATTTACCATTTTATGTAGGGGACAGGAATAGGATTGTTTTGTTTGCAGATGACACCTCATTAATTTTTAAAATTAAAAGACAATTAGATAACTATGACGATGTAAACAATGCAATTGCAAGAGTAGTTCATTGGTTCAGCTCAAATAATCTTTGCCTTAATGAAAATAAAACTAAATGTATAAAATTTACTCTACCAAATGTAAAACAAGTTGCGGCCAATATTCAATTGAATGGACAAGTGTTAGAGTTTGTAGAATCAACTGTGTTCCTAGGTATAACTATTGATGCCAATTTGCAGTGGGGCCCACACATAGAAAAGACAGCCTCTAGATTAAGTTCGGCTGCATACGCTGTAAAAAAGATCAGGACTCGAACAGATGTGGATACGGCTAGAATTGTTTACTTCAGCTATTTTCATAGTATTATGTCTTACGGTATTCTCCTTTGGGGGAGTGCTGCAGATTTAAATATTATTTTTGTTATACAAAAGCGGGCTGTACGCGCTATTTATAATTTGGGCCCCAGAGTTTCTCTCCGAGAAAAATTCAAAGAAGTAAATATTCTAACCGTACCATCACAATACATTTTTGCCAATCTTATGTATGTCCAGAAAAATCTATCACAGTTTTCTAAACTCTGTGATAAACATAATATAAACACTAGAAATAAAAATAATCTTTCAGTCCACCACAGTCGACTACATAAGATTGGCGATTCTTTCCAGGGTAACTGTATACGCTTTTACAACAAGCTTCCCTGTGACCTGAGAAATTTACCTTTACATAAATTTTAAAAGTTTATTAAAAACAAGCTTTGTGAAAAAGGTTTTTACTCCGTTACAGACTATTTGCAGGACAGGGACGCCTGGAAATGATCTGCTGGCAAAGTGAAATAATATTAAATTGTAAATAGGCCATCAAAAAAAAAGCCTTCCTAAGTTTCTCGTTTCTTAAACCAATACCTTGCAATTTATGAATATTTTTAGGATCGTTTATATCACTGAGTTGGCAGACAAGCATACGACCCACGTGATGGAAAGTGGTAACCGTAAGCTATGGGTATTGGTATATGACGCTTGCAACACCAGCGGTGCGACACTCGCGAAGGCGACCCTGACGAGTAGTAGAGCAGAACGATTACAGATTCAATGGTTGAATAATAGTCCATTATTAAACTAGTAACAAATGGAGGTATGTAAAAAAACAACTGAAAACGGGGATGAAGAGTAGAAGCGTGCACGTCGCCATCCCTGCCAGCTACGGCTGCAATTCTACTCCAACACGAGTGCCACCAGGGCGAACTATGCTAGGGCGTGCCCCCGAGGCGACGCGCACCAGTTCGTCCCCGCTGGTGCGAAAAGTGTGAGCCAGAGCGGCGTAGGGGACCGCCACCCTACACGCGCGGCCCGACACGGCGGGAAGTGGAGGATGGAGTGCAGGGTAGCTGCGTGGAATGTTAGGGGAGGAATGCAAGATAAGATGAATGAGTTGATGGATGTTATGAATGAGAGAAAGTTAGATGCAGTGTGCTTGACAGAGACCAAGCGCAAGGGCAGCGAAGTCTTGGAGCTCCCGGGTGGGATGCTCGCGCTTTGGTCTGGAGTACCAGAGAGCGAGCATGGCAGTCGGGGGGTTGGAATTTTGCTGTCCTCGCGATTGGCCTCCGGTATGTATGAGTACAAACTGGTAGGTCCTAGAATCCTCTGGATCCGTGTAAAACTTGGTTTGACGAAGATTTTCCTGGTAGCTGCTTACGCGCCAGTATCTTCGTCGAACGCGAGTGAGCTAGAGGACTTCTGGGAGAGTATGAGAGAAGCTCTAAATGTGATAGAAGGAAATGAAAGACTTATAGTATGTGGAGACTTGAATGGATGGGTGGGCAATGGTTTTGAGTCGGTACTCGGGAAGTATGGGGATAAAAGGGTGAACGACGCTGGCAAGCTAATACTGGCATTTTGTAAGGAGAAGGATTTGTTTGTGGCGAACACAATGTTCAACCACAAACAAATTCATATGTATACGAGGAGATGTAAGTCAAAGAGAAGCATGATAGATCTATTCCTAATGGATAGTCGGCTCCGTAAACAGGTGATGGACACGAGGGTTTATCGAGGCGCTGAGCTGGGATCAGACCACTACCTAGTCATAACTAGGATTAGGGGTCTGTTCGCGGGTTGGCGTCATCGTACCGAGTGTCCTGAACCTGGGCCGACTTATAGCATCAAAAGCTGGAAGCTGCAGGATGCATCCATTAGGGATAAATATAATGAAAGGGTAGCCGAAAAGCTTGGCGACGTCAATGAAAGCAGTGAGAATGTGGAAAGTGTATGGCAGAACCTTAGGGACAGTATGATAAATGCCGCTGTGGAAGTGTGTGGAGAAACGAAAAGAGGCAGTAGTAATAAGCGTGATGCATGGTGGAATGAGGAAGTGAAAGAAGCAGTTCGAATGAAGAAGAAAGCATGGCTAGACTACTTAGCCTCGCGGAATTATTTTAATATGAAAGAGAGATACAAGCTGCAGAAAGTTAACACGAAGGCACTGATAGAAGAAGCTCGTGAAAGGTGCAGAATGAAAGCGGATGAAAGGTTGTCGTCCAATTTCCGGGATAATGCCAAGCTCTTCTGGAAAGAGGTAGGCAAGACCCGGAGTTGTTCGGCAATCTGCAGTATGAATAAAGTGCTTAGTGTTAACAATGACGTCCTAACAGACCAAAGTGACGTCCTGCAGAGATGGAGTGAATATTATGGAAAGATGTATGCAAGAAAAGACAGAGATGCCACATCGGGAAGTGGAGCTCACTTCGATGCTCCGGATCCCGATGTCATTGAAGTCATTAGTATGAAAGAAATAGAACAAGCGATAAGAAGTATGAAATGTGGTAAGGCTGCGGGAAAAGACAGAGTTACTGCTGAGATGATCAAGTACGGTGGGTCGCGTGTCTGGGACACACTTTGTCTGTTATGCAACTTGTGCTGGCGGACGGGTGAGGTCCCAGATGACTGGCGAGTAGCAGTTGTAGTACCTATTTACAAAGGGAAAGGCTCGCGCCTAAACTGCTCCAGCTACAGGGCGATCAGCTTGGTCAGCTTAGCTAGTAAGGTGTATGCAAAGGTTATAACGGCACGAATGCAAGAAAAGTCTGAAAGGTATTTATGGGAGGCTCAATGCGGATTCCGACGTGGAAGAGGTTGCATGGATCAAGTGTTTTCTCTCCGCATGATCGCGGAAAAGTTTCTGGCTCTTAGCCAGAAGGTTTTCTGCGCTTTTGTGGATCTAGAGAAAGCATTTGATAACGTTGTGAGAGAAACGCTGTGGGACTTGCTGCCAGGATATGGTGTGGACGGCTCGCTACTGCGGGCAATACAGTCGCTTTATAGGGACTGTAAGGCTTGCGTGCGAGTAGGGGGGGATGTGTCACCTCTTTTTGATGTCTGTACAGGCGTCAAACAGGGATGTGTCATGTCCGCCTGGCTGTTCATAGTGTATCTGGACAGTTGCCTGCAGAAGTTGAAAGATTTTAATATGGGTGTGAATTTGGGTGACTTTACAGTAAACTGTCTGCTGTACGCTGATGATGCGGTGCTCATGGCCTCATCAGAAGCCGACCTACAGGCATTAGTCACTAATATGAAAGAGGGGTGTGAAAGTAAGGGTCTCCGCATGAATGCAAGTAAAACTAAGGTTCTAGTATTTGAAAGAGGTGACGTAAGAACTAAATGCGAGATTAGGGTAAACCAGGAACGTCTAGAGAAAGTGAATGAAATTGTGTATTTAGGAAGTATGTTTAGCGCGGATGGAAGATGTGATTCGGATGTAGAACGGCGAGTAGCTGCCGGAAACAAAGTTAACGGTGCTTTGTTCCAGTTAGTAAAGCGACAAAGCATCGTAAAAGAAGCACGAATGGCGATTCATAACGCAGTGCTAGTGCCAACTTTGCTTTACGGTAGTGAAACCTGGGCATGTCAGCAGATGCATGAAAGTAAATTGAATGCTGTGGAGATGCGATCACTTCGAAAATTGTGCGGCGTTACCTTGGCCGACCGAATACGTAACGAAGTGATACGCAATATGGCAGGTTTGAATGAAAGTGTCAGCGTTAAGCTGGAAAAGGGTGTGCTCCGTTGGTTTGGACACGTCCAACGAATGAGTGAGGAACGATTGACGAAGAATATATATTGTTCAAAAGTAGAGGGTAGAAGGAGTCAGGGAAGGCCGAGACTTACATATGAAGACCACGTGAGCAGATTGCTCAAAAACGGAAAGGTCAAAAGTACTCGGATACCCAGACGTGCGTGTATGAAGCGATTGATGAATCTCGAAGAAGCGAAAGAAGTATGCATGGATCGCGAAGCCTGGCGATCTGTCCTTTCTGACTACCCCGTCAGGGATACAGCGTGAAGATAGTTAGTTAGTTAGTTAGTTACAACTGAAAACATCTGTATCTACATTGAAACTGAACACAAACAAAGTACAATCTCTGTTGGCGGTTCTCATAAACCGTCCCCGACGTCTCAGGCACTGGCTTTGTGTATTTTTACAAAGAACGGAGCTGAACACATGACGTCTACATAACATAATGCTTTTTTATACACTACTTGAATTGTAAATGTAAAACCAGCAATTGCAAATGTAAAACCAGCAATGAATAAAAATAAACCATATAGGTGTTCATTTATATACTTTTTATTTAGCGTTTAATTATGTAACTGCAGTGAAATGTGTAAGTAAAATCAAACAATTTCTGATATATATAATAATTTAAGTTACGAAATTTTCGAAAAAGCTATATTTTAATTTTTTTAGCAATAAAATGAATAGCGTATACTATACTATACAGTTCCATAAGTAGGTTTCATAATAATGACTGAATGTGTTTCAGAAAGGCTCAGTAGTAACATACTATTATAGATTTCAATGCCAAATATTTTTTATTTAAATATGATGTAATTACTATTATAACACAATCATGAATTTGGACAATATTTCATTGTAGACTACAATCTGATATGTACTGCGGCCGTACAACAGTTACGATTGTCGAAACGGAAAGCATAATCAAGAATTATAATTTCATATTCAGTAAAACGAAAGTTTTATCAAGATACTTATTAAATTAATCGACGCCACTCATATTCGAGGTAGAAGAGTATTGAGTGTCGGTGCCTTTTGTAAAGCGAAGAGCAATAATTTTTGAGTGGAGTGGTTCGCACAAAGGGAACGGCTACTTTGCCTCTTGATTGACAGCCGAAAGTGACGGATATCGGGACTTAATTATACGGAATTATCTCTACTCAAATACAATGACTGAGCAACTTGGTGAGGAATAACAGCCGTACTTATAATGATGTGATCTTCGTTTTGTAATTTAAGTGAGATTTAGATAATTATTATCATAACCATGAGCATAGTTAAATATCTTATTTTCCCAACTAATATTTTCAGTGGAATGCAATATATTCATGAAAATATGTGTACAGCAGGGCACCGTGAGGAGCACTATTTACCCCGCTGTAGTGTTCGGTGGGACTGGGGTTGGTGAAGTACTAAATGAAAACCGCAATGCCAGATCGTGCTTGACCGTTTATTCTTGCCACACAATCTGCCACAGTAAATTCTTGCTAGAACTATTCTTCTGGTCCAGGATTTCTTCAGGATTCTTGAAGATTTCTTCTGTAGTGGACTGTTCTGTTCCTGAGGACTGTTCCTGGTTACTGTTGCCGGTTGACTGTGTCGATACCCAAAATGGGTCGTGTATTTATTCAATTTTCGCATTATTTATTATTGGACAAAAATACAAGTCCAATCAGAATGTCTACATTTTAACCAATAGTAATTACGTAATATTTACAAATTTTTACTAAGCTACTTCGAAACTTTACCGTAACGAGAGCCGCGGCACATTTTTGTCGATTTCTACCTTAAAATCTAATTAAAAGTATATAAACTATCTATTTTTCTTATTTACTACGTTATTACACATCTATAAAAAATATAAAATCAACAAAAAGACTATATAATAAATCATGTAAACAAAACGAATCGAAACCACAAGTACTGTACGTACTAGTCTATATATACGTATGTATCATTGTACTATGCGATCTTTAAGTCGTCCCGTACATCTCTCCCGCCGTGCAACTATGTTGCATTATCTTCGATTACGGGCGCGACGTCTGTTGACACGGGTAGTACTATCAGCTTCTTCACCGGCCGCCGCAGGACGCCTCCTTTGGTCGCGATGTCCACTGTCCGCACGATGTTGTCCGGTCCAGGGTACGTGGCGATAACTCGGCCTCGTATCCACACGTTGCGAGGAAGGTTTGCGTCGACTATCTGTACGAGATCGTTGTTCTGTACTGGCTGTCCTCGTCCGTGGGGCTCCCGCCGGTGTTGAAGCTCAGGGAGATACTCTCGTAACCAGCGTGTCCAAAAGAGGTTTGCTAGGCGTTGTGAAGCCCGCCAGCTTGACCTTGATACTGTGTCTTGATCGGTGAATGACCCAGGCTGCGGTACTCGCCCTTGGCCCCCCAGTAGGAAGTGATTGGGCGTCAGGGCTTCTGGATCCTCTTCGTTTACTGATACATGTGTCAGTGGGCGACTGTTGACTGTGTACTCGACTTCTGTTAACAGCGTGACGAGTACTTCTTCTGTAGGAAAGCGTTCATGTAACGTTGCTGTTAAGGCCGTCTTCACTGAGCGGACCATTCGTTCCCAAGCCCCCCCCATAAATGGGGCTCCAGGGGGGATGTAGCGCCATGAGATTGTCTTCTTGGCTGCTTCTGCCTGCGTTGCTTCGTCGATGCCACGTCGAATTTCTTTGTCCGCTCCCTTTAGGTTGGTGCCGTTGTCTGACCAGATTTCTGTAGGGCAACCACGGCGTGCCATCATTCTTCTTAGGGCCATCACTGCAGAGTCCGTGTTGAGCGAGGCAGCGACTTCCAAATGTATGGCTCGGGTGGTGAGACAAGTGAATATTGACACGTATCTCTTCTGGTGACTTCTTCCGACGGTCACTGTGAGGGGACCAAAGTAATCAACCCCTGTGTATGTGAAGGGTCGCTTGTGGTGAGCTAGGCGACACGCCGACAGGTTTCCTGTTCTCGGGTGAGGCGGTGTTTGAGTCTTCATTCGGCAGAACAGGCAGCTTCGGAGTAGAGTGCGAGTGATGGGTCTTATTCTTAGCACCCAATATTGCTGTCTGCACTCGTTCACTGTTGCTTCGACTCCAGAGTGATGTAGCTGACGATGTACTGCCTGTACCCAGAGTTTGACTGTTGGGTGTGCACCGTCAAGGATCATAGGGCTTTTAAGTTCTTCTGTGATGCCTTGAACGGCTTCTCAATCTGATGACTCCGCTTTCATACACGACGCTCAACTGTCGAAGACGACTCTCCTTGTCGATCGGTTTTTCATTCTTAAGATTTTCTATTTCGACGGCAAAAGAGTCTTCTTGTGAGGCACGCATTAATAATTCTTCGGCCAATCTGAGGTCTTCTGCGGAGGTTCGGGGGAACTGTTTATTTTGTGATGACGCTGTTTTCTTCCATTCAGTCTGAGTGACGGAGGGTTTGACTGTTTTCTTCCATGTTGAATCCTCCTCTGTATTTTTCTTGGTCCTCTTGTAGCAGACTACCTGTTTATGTGGTCTGCAAAGTCGAATGAACTGTAGGACTCTTGCTGTTGTATACCGAAGTCTATCCCAGTTTGAGAAACGAGAAACGTCCGGTAGGCTATTTGCGAGCTTCTTTTCTGTCTTCAGTTTGATGTGATGAGTTTTCTCTTCATCAGTAGGTATCTGTTGCTCCGCTGTCTGTGGTTCAGTAGGCCAAAGATCTTCTGTCTCGTAGAGGAAGTCGGGGCCCTAGTACCAGCGATGGTTCTTTCCGAAATCAGCTGGGACGTCGCGAGTGGCATCATCTGCCACGTTCTTCTTGGTAGGCACCCAGCGCCATTCGTTGACTTTGGAGCTCTCTTCTATAGCTGCTAGCCGATGAGCAACGTAGGGTTTATACGACCTTGAACCGGTTCGTATCCAGGTGAGCACTGTTTTGCTGTCTGTCCAGAACACCTTGCAGTCAGGCTTCCTCTCGTGTTCTTCTATTACTGTTTCCGCAAGTCTTGTCCCCATAACGGCTGCTTGTAATTCTAGTCTTGGGATCGATGTTAACTTCAACGGTGCTACTTTCGCTTTGGCCATAACTAGCGACAGGTTGACTCGCTGGCATCGGTAAATACGCGAAACTGTAGCGAAGTAGTGTCACTGTAGCTAAGATACTGTCGTGGGATTGAAACGTTACGTAGACTGTTCAGGTGAGCCATCCAATTTTTCCATTCTTCAGCTAAGTCGTTGTCAATCTCGGTGTCCCAAGCTGTCCCTCTGCGCCATACTTCCTGTAGCAGTTGTTTCGCTCTTATGGTGACGGGTGACGCAAGACCAAGCGGGTCAAATAAAGACATTACTATCTTCAAAGCTTCTCTTTTAGTTGGTATTTTTCCTTCGAGAAGTTTCGATGGGATGCGGGTGAGGCTGAGGTTGAAACTGAGTTCATCTGTATCGAGCTTCCAAATAACACCCAGCACCCTTTCTGTTGCTTCGTCTGGTTTGTAAAGTTCCAGATCTTCTGTATGTTGACATTCGCCGAGTTCTTCGAGCAGAGCCGTTGAGTTCGACTTCCACTGTTTGAGCTCAAAGCCGGCCTTTGTGTGTACTTCTTTTACTCCCGTCGTGATACGTGTGGCGTCCTGTATCGTCTTGAAGCTGTCCAAGTAGTCGTCGACGTAGTGCTTTTCGATGATCGCCGCTGCTGCCTCAGGGTGACTGTGCTACTACTCTTTAGCGTTCAGGTTCTTGATGTAAATCGCTGTTGATGGAGAACTTGAAGCGCCGAAGATCAATGAGGTCATTCTGTATTCATCTGGTGGTTGGTTATCTCGTCGGCTGCCGCGCCATAGGTACCGCAGTGTGTCTCTGTCTTCCTTTCGTATCTTGACTTGCATGAACATTTCTTTGATGTCTGCTGTCACGGCGATCGGATGTTGACGAAAACGCATGATGACACCGGGTAGCGACTGTAGAAGGTCTGGGCCTTTAAGCAGCATGTCGTTCAGAGATACGCCCTTCGTCTTGGCTGCAGCGTCATGGACTACTCGTAGTTTGTCCGGTTTCATTGGGTTCACAACGGCGAAGTGAGGCAAGTACCATGTCTTGCCAGGAACTGTATTCTTCGGAGCGAGTTCAGCGTATCCTTTAGAGATGAGAGCTTCCATCTGTTCTGTGTATTTTCTCTTGAGCTCGGGTTCTCTATCTATTTTCTTTTCTATACTGAGGAGACGCTTCAACGAGTTGTCGTAGTTATCGGGAAAGTTTATATCTTCCTTACGCCAGAGTAGACCGGTTTCATATTTGCCTGTTTCTGTTTTCTTCGTGGTCTTCTCTAGGATTTGTAGGGCCTTGACTTCTGGATCTGACTTGGGCTTCTTAGGGTTCAGACTCAGCGCGTCCATCTCGAAGTACTGTCTTACTAAGTCTTCAAGGCTGTCTTCAGCTTTTTCTGTGATGTGCGATACGACGTTCATGGTTCTCCCAAAGGTGTTACTACAGGTTCCGTGCAGAACCCAACCCAGTGGTGTGAGTGAAGCCACTGGTTGGTCCTTTCCACCTTTCCTTGTTTCCGATGTCAGTAGGAGATGCCAGTTGTCTTGACCTATCAGCACTCTCGGTTTTACTTCTTCATAAGTGAGCTGCCCTCTGATGTCTTCTAAATATCGGCATCCTTTGAGCAGACTCACTGGAACTTGCTGAGACGAGACTTGTAAGTTTGTGATGGTGCGTGCTTTTATTCTTTCTTCGTATCCATTACGGCCCCTAAGTTGAACGTTGACCCTTCTTGAGGCTGTTTCTGTTGTCTTCAACTCGTTGATGGCTTCTATCCTGAGAGTTTCCGTTCCGTAGCTCCGATGCGGTCGGCGATGTTGCTGTCTATCAAAGTGACTGTTGACCCATCGTCCAACAAGGCGAAGGTGTCGACTGTTTCTTTGGGTCCTTCGATCTGTATTGGTATGACCTTCAGAAATGACTGTTTCTTTCTATGAGTCCAGGCTGAGTTGATGGCTTCTGTTGTGTCTTCATTCTGTTTGTTCATTGTCGGCCTATCTGTAGTTCTGTTGTAGTGCAGCATCTTGTGATGAAAGTACTTGCAGCTGTTGACACCACACGGCTTGACTCGACAGTGATGCGTCTTGTTTCTGTAATGAAGGCACCGGAAGCAGAGACGATTGGTCTTTGCTATATCCCATCTTCCGTTTTCATCAGCGGACTTGAACTGTTCGCAGTCTGTTGAGGCATGTCCCTTTTCTTGGCATATAGGACATCTTGAATCACCTGTTTTTTCTGTAACATTGTGTATCTTCTGCGACCTCTTCTGTAGTGGAGTATGCGGTACTATCTGTTCAGGTAGTGCATACGGTCCGCATAGCTCGGCTTCTTTCTTCAGGAACTTTTATATTTTCATTAAATCTGGTTCGTCCCTTGGCAGAGTTGTAGCGAAGTCGTAGAATCTGTATCGCAGCGTAGGTGTGAGTTTGTCGACTACGGTCTTCGAGACTTCCGGGTTGTATATGTAGTTGATGCAGCCCAGTGTCTTCAATGTTGCTACTATGTTGGAGACCTTCGTGGCGAAGATGCAGATGTCACGTGCTGATTCTGTTAATCGTGGTAGACCTCGAAGTGCTTCCATCTCCATTATTGCTATGGATTCTGGTCTTCCAAATCTTGACTCCAGGGTTTTCACTATTTCGGATGGGTGAGCGCTGGTGATAAGTAGGCCCTCGACCGCTTCTTTTGCCTTCCCTTTAAGGTTTCTCCGTAGTCTGTTGGTATTCTCGACCGCTGAGAACATGTGCTCCGTCTCGTAGTAGGCGGCACGGAAGGGTAACCACTCTTGATGTGACCCGCTGAAGAAGGGCAGCTCTATAAACTTCGGGCGCTGTGCGGCTTTGACAGCGCTGGTGATTGCTGCGGCTAGTCCTGCGAAGTCAGGCTGGGCAACCGTCGGTGGATGCCTTGACTGTGAGTACGGTTCCTCTTCTTGCTTCTCTGCGTCTTGTCTTGAGACTACGGGAGTCTTGGCTGGGTGGTCCGTTTCGTTAGTGACCGTAGGCTTGGGTGGTTGTTCATTGGTCTTCAACCAGTGGTCGACACGTTCGTTGGCTTCTGTTCTGCTGCTCGATGAGGTCTCGTTGTCCTCTTCATCCTCGGAGTCCTCGGCTTCCATCGTGGCTATCCGCGCTGTTGCTAGTTCAACTTGTAGTCGCAGGAGCTCTTCTTTTGCTTTTGCAATTCTGTAAGTCTTGTTCTTGCTGCGAGTTGACCCCCCCTTACCCCCTTTTTGGCTGGTGGCGAGGTGGTCCTGTTGTCTGCTTGGGCCCGGCAGACCGGGTGCTCCTTTATTCTGTTCCATATATAAAGGTGCTTCTGTTCTGTACGTTGCCGGCACCCTCCTTTCCGCAGTTGGTTCTTCTGTATGGGCGGAAAGCAGGGCGGCGTCGGTGACAGTCGAGACGGCGGCGATAGTTCTGGCGGCGGCAGTGGCGGCAGACCGGGTGGCGGCGGCGGCGGCGTCTGTGAGGACCGAAGCGACGCATGGCGGCGGCATGGTGATGGCTTCAACCGGGCTTGATGTGGACTCCAATGCCATGGGGGTTAATAATCTTGTCTGTTCTGTGACTCCCGTGGTGGTGGTCCCTGTGACTGTTGCTCCGGTTGTACCGGTCCTCGAGGAAGCGGCAGTGTCCCCCGAGGATGACGGCGTCTGTTCCACGTGCTTGCGGCTTCTTCCCTCCGATCTGGTTACTGGCATCTTGGAATCTTCAGTACTTCACAATCCGGCTCGACCAGGACCAAAATGTACAGCAGGGCACCGTGAGGAGCACTATTTACCGCTGTAGTGTTCGGTGGGACTGGGGTTGGTGAAGTACTAAATGAAAACCGCAATGCCAGATCGTGCTTGACCGTTTATTCTTGCCACAGTGAATTCTTGCTAGAACTATTCTTCTGGTCCAGGATTTCTTCAGGATTCTTGAGGATTTCTTCTGTAGTGGACTGTTCTGTTCCTGAGGACTGTTCCTGGTTACTGTTGCCGGTTGACTGTGTCGATACCCAAAATGGGTCGTGTATTTATTCAATTTTCGCATTATTTATTATTGGACAAAAATACAAGTCCAATCAGAATGTCTACATTTTAACCAATAGTTATTACGTAATATTTACAAATTTTTACTAAGCTACTTCGAAACTTTACCGTAACGAGAGCCGCGGCACATTTTTGTCGATTTCTACCTTAAAATCTAATTAAAAGTATATAAACTATGTATTTTTCTTATTTACTACGTTATTACACATCTATAAAAAATATAAAATCAACAAAAAGACTATATAATAAATCATGTAAACAAAACGAATCGAAACCAGTACTGTACGTACTAGTCTATAGATACGTATGTATCATTGTACTATGCGATCTTCAAGTCGTCCCGTACAATATGATAGTAGCATTTAAATACTAGAATTCGTTCAGGATCAATGACCTCACCAGGCAGACGGGCGTTAAATTTGCTCAAGCAATAATAACACTGTTCGGCCCCAAGGCTCGGGGGCCCGTCGACGAGCAAATAATTATGTTTGTGTTTTGCCACTGGAACTAACAACAAGACGGATACTGAGCGGACTCAATACGACATCTCGTCGTTCATGTTCCGAGACTCACGTTGAAGACAAACTGCTCCGCTCATGACACTTTCAAACTGCTCTTAGCAGTATTGCCAATGACGTGAGGTTTAAAATATTTTGTCAAATTGCTATCGCCATAACCATTAGAGCTTTATCACAAGTTGTATTTGAACAGACAACTCTCTTTTCACAACCCCGATTTCTTCAAGTGAAGCATGGAGCATTTATCAGGCTGTTAACTAGAGGGCGACTGTTAATGACTTTTCCAGGTGTGATAGAGGTTCTTATACTTTAGATCTTATTGCAGTAACTTTCCACCAGCCAGTAGACAGCGGTTTCATTTGATGGTAGCATCTTGGCCGAATACAGTGCATCGTAGAGAAGAACTTCAGATGTATCTGGGACGACGGAACAAAATATATTGACATTCATGCTTGTGATAACCGTCGACCAAATTATAGGCATGGATATATATGTTTTACACTTCAATATGCGCGTTCAATATTATATTTACTATTATATATTGAACGCACTTATTTCAGAAACTATCAATTCTTTTTCTGTTGGGTAGCTTGCTTGTCCAGGAAGGGTATATATAACCTTTATATAATCACGGTACTAATCAAGAGGGTGCAGCAGTAATCATAAATATCAACAATTTGGGCAAATTTTCATACATTATTATAAAATTAATAAACGACGGGATTAAATGGGTGGCACGACGTACAAAGTATGTGACGAGCGAAGCCGAAGGGGTCTGCTAGCAGTTCATATTAATAATCCACATCTCGTGCTACTAGCAGCACTACGTCGAGTGTATCATATGTGTGAAAAGCATGTGCGCTCGCTTTAATCCAGACTTATCTCACGTCCAACACGAGTTCCACACCCAGTTCTACACAGACCATATTTGTGTGTACATGCGGTTTAATATTGTTTCGGACGACTCACAGATTGATGTCGTCGTCATTTACTGGACTCTATGTATACTTATGGCAGTATACTTTTCCGTTTTTGAGCAGATTGCTTCAAAACTGAAAAGTCAAAAGTACTCGGAAAACCAGACGTGCAAGTGAATCTACAGGAAGCGAAAGAAGTATGCGTGAATCGTGAAGACTGGCGATCTGTCGTCTCTGACTACCCCGTCAGGGATACAGCGTGAAGATAGTTAAGTTAATTATAAAACAGTTTTGTGAAAAACGTTATTTCGCTGTTAAAGACTATTTGCAGGACAGGGACACGTAGAAATGATCTAAAGTTAAATAATTTTAAATTGTTAATAATAAAGTTTCTTGCCGGTTCATCTCAGGTGAACCGCGTTCCGAACCGGTGCCGGTGGTCCCTTGAAAAATATTAAATTTATCTTTAGTTCTAGTTAAAATGCCGTTAAAATGGTAATGAAAAATTAAGATAATTTTTTTAAAAGAAATGAAATGAAATGAAAAATCTTTATTCATGTAGGTCACAAAGTAACACTTATAAACGTCAAGATTATTACTTCTACATTTACATTTACATTTACTGCCAGATTCGCACAGCAATAGGTAGAGCCTGAGGAAGAACCTGGCAATAAAACTCATGGCCACTCTTTTCTAACCTCCAGTAATTACATTAGTTTGAGTTACATGATGTTTGACCAATTATATAGTAATGAATTTATACAAAACAAAATCAATGTGGTGTTTAAATCATATCAAAATTAGAGCTATTCTAGTTGCCACTTCTAAGGGCAGCCTACACTTTAGGAAGAAGAATCTAGCAAGAAAGTCAATGGATGCTCTTTTCAAAATGTAGGTATGGCTTACAATATTAAAATCACACTTACATTGTTCCTTTGTTATGTGAGAATGGTCGACTAAACTTAGTTTGCCTTAAATTTAAATAATTTTATTTGTAACAATTACAATAACAGCTATGAGCTGACCAGTCCCAACAGACGGCACCGGTTCACGGGTATGACGTATATATCAGCCATCGCTCTACAAAATCGTATTATAGGTTCATAATGTTCAAATTCCTGCAAAAGAGTCGTGAACCTTTTGGAAACAATGATGCGTTCCAATTAATTTATGCTTATTTCTAGTATTTATCGAATGTATGTCACTGTGTCTATTGTATAAATGTATATTCTGTTTAACTAACATGATATTTGCAACTATATACTGTGATGCAACCGTTAAAATGCCAATTTCTTTAAATTTCTCTCTAAGAGACACTCTAGCACTCAATTTATATATTGCACGTGTAGCTCTTTTCTGGAGTACAAAAATTACTTGTAGATCAGCCCCACAGCAAAATGCCGTAAGACATGACACTTTGAAAATAACTAAAGTATGTACGCCTGGTAGTTTTTACATCAGTGAGCTGACTGACTTTACGAACGGCTAAGGCTGCCGAGCTGAGTTTACCTGCAAGACACGTTATTTGGGCGTTCCACTGCAGTTTGCTATCTAAAGTGATCCCCAAAAATACAGTTGATTCTACAATATTAAGGATATCACCGTTCAATGTTATATTTGTATCGCAATTCCTGACATTAGGCATGCTAAATCTGATACATTTTGTCTTCTTAGCGTTGTAACGTTTCTAAGCTATCCTGGTCCAAAGGCAGCAAATTGTAACAATCCTGGGCTTACGACACCCAATTGTAATGATGCTAAATGTAATGATTTCTTAAACGGGACCTAATCGTGACAATCCAGCGAAATGATTGCTAACCTAACTAAACTAAACTAATCGATCGCTAAGAACTATCCGTTTAATAACTTGATCCTATAGTAATAATTATCGCTTAAACACTTAATTGGCCTGTGATCGTATAGTGGTTAGATATGGCCCTAACGTTATGTTCCGTAACGCCCTAGATTCTATAAGAGTTTAGACAGTGTTGATGTGTAATCTAGACATTTACGTACCTATAATAAAATAACTAAACCTATTTTCTAATAATGACAAATTCTTAGTCGATTATATCTAATATGGTGGTAATAATATCGGCACTAATATCTACGAATATCAACTTAAATGAACTTAATATTAACATTAAATATAACCTTAAAAATATAACTAAAATATATTATTAAAAAAGGTCCCTTTAGGCAAGGTTCCGAAGATACTGGCAGCGTTCCCCCTTTGAATAGCTAGACTAATTCTTTGTCCGAGGTAGCTGCCAGCTCGTCGGTCTCCTGTGATGTCGACTAACCTTTTCGCAATTTTAAAAAGCCTTATAGCGCTAAGACCCCACTGACCAAGAGTCTCGACATCGAATGGGACAAAATCATATTCGGAGCCAAGACCCCTGTATTTGAATGCTTTAGCTTTTTCAGCCGCTTCACAAGCCGCACCAGCTCTGTTGTATTTGTATTTATTTATTTGTATTTTTATTTTATCTACGAATTGTACTTGGCGATTTTATTAAGAATTCATACTACAACGATGGCAAATAAGACAAATAGATTTTATGACGTAGAAATTCTCTCTCTGTGTTTCTTTGAACACAATGACTCTTATATGGTTTTCACGAATTGTTATTTCCGAAGACAAAGGTTTTGTTCTTTTGTATCAACCTCACTTTCAAAAGGAAATTACAAAAATATGGTTAATTACTTTTTTCTACTCCTGTTGGTTGTGTTCTTCGGCGTCAGTCTCACATTTGGAGCGAAATTACAATAAAGTGGTAAATGGCTATTTGCTACACCTGTGGGTTGTTTTCTTCGGTGTCGAGCCCCAGTCTCCGCTCACACACGGTGGCTAACATCCAACATTAGTGTGATACTAGACTCTGTTATAAGGTCTGTAACACCTCCGTGATGACCGGCATAACAACTAATAAGAATTTTGAAAGATTTCTAGTAGGCTTAAAACTCGCCCTATTTATAAACAACGAACTCCTAAATAGGAAGTTTTGTATGGATCTATTATTTCGTAGCACTTGGTTAATTATACTTCTCTATGATTTCTACAATCTCTAGAGTGGTTTGATGAAACAAAAGTCAAATATAAAATCAAGTATGGTGATGATATAGTAAGATTAATGATGATATATTTGGGATGAAATGTTAAAATGCGGTCTATGATTCGACCCAACCAACAGAAATACACAACAAGAATACTGTAGTGGTAATTAGATGATTTTTACTAAAAACTTGGTTCTATTCAACACACTCAGCGAAATAGTATATTGAAACCCATTAGGCAGTAGCAAGTGTAATAGAGTCCCTGGGTTAGCGGACACCTATTAAATGGAGACAACCGCTCCCGGCCAAGAATGAATTCTAATATACAATCCCCAGAATAGGGAGTTCCTTGAGACGCTGATAGAACTATCAAAAGATATATTGACTTATTACTGAATAATATTCGTGCCGGTTATTATTCAGTAATAAGTCGATTGACTTGGTCCGAGTCAAATGATTGATACAATTCAAAATTTATCAAGGTTTGCAAATAAGCTAATTAGCTAGGCAGTTTAGCACTTTCACAGAACTAATTCAGTATTTCAGTAACTGAGAACAACTCTCAAAAGTTCATGAATTAACAAGAGGTAAGAATTATCAAAATATACGACTAATTAATTACGACTTATACAAAACTGACGAGATGCTTATGTATAGTTCACCTAAATCAACCCAACAAACCTATATATATACAACTGACGAAATGCTTATGTTTTGTTCACTTAATAAACCTAACAAACCTATATATATAACCCTATTCTACCCAAGTTTATCAGTGTGCCTAACACTACCCCAAATAGAACTAAGTGTATATTGTTCAAACCAGGAGGACATCTCCTTATTTAGTATTAAACGTGTGGTGTGTGATGTAACCTAACCCTAAGCTTTTAAGGGAACAAGCTAGTTAGGCTTGACTTTGTCTACTTCCTATAACTGTTTGTCTCAACCACGAGCCGAAGCTCAGGGATGTGTACTGAGACCCTAGAGAATATATGGTAGTGGGTATATATACATAAATAGATAAGACTGAGCTGAGCGCTCCGATGGTACCAATCTTGGCTCCCAAAGGGAACGGGATCCACTTTGACGGTTCCCTACCGAGTTGAATACCACCCGATACGTCCACACAGGGAGATAAGTCGACCTCGCTAGAACGAGAATAGTCAACTGCCGCACTCTCCAAATGTTATTCGGCTACTAGCTACCTACAGATGGACTTGGATTACGTTAACACCGCTAGGTTTCGTCCAAGACTATGAACCCTAGGGAGGTCCCTAGCAATAAACCTCTGCGCAAGCCGCGTACGCGAAACTAAAACACTACAAGAAGAATTATGCGAAAAGTAACTTAACTGAAAGATAAAGAAAATTAATAAACACTCACTACATTATTTTGATCTGAATAACCAATAAGGAATTTAACTACAGTAACACATATGAATTTAATCAAATACAATCTAATTAATCTAAAAAATAGTATTTAACCGAATTCACACAACAATTTATTTAGCTAAAACAACAAATATCTAATATCAATAAACAAAGTAGAGATCTCACTATTTCACAACGCGTCTTTAATGAAACTTTAAGTACACCAACTATGATTTCCAAAAAAAACGAATAATGAACGAAATAACGAAACGACGCTTGCGCACCAGGGTTGAAAAAGAAAAGATCCCTTCTTTCCGCGTCACGGGGTTTTTATTAACTCCTAGGATGATCCCGCCTATCCTCCACCAAAGCCAAAACACGCCCATTTTTCGAAACACTCGAATGAGACTGAAAATGAACCCTAACGAACACAACTTAAGTCAGATTTTGAAATATTCCGCTACTACGATAATTATTTCGAACTCATTGGTATTGCATATTCGCTAAGTTACTTTATACTTGTGCAGGTATTGCGCATGAAACTTTTATCTATGAATATAGAAACCCGCATTTAAATCCTTGAGTAGCTTAAAAGATTTAATCGTACATACAAACAGACAGTGACTTCAACTTATACCTTAAAGTAAAGACTCAGTTCACCTTCTATTAGGTATTTCAAACTCCTGTTTGAAACCATAGAGGAATAAAAGAGTAATGCTACTTTAATTCAAACTCGTAGCTCTTAAAGATCTTATCGTTAATAACCTAAATTCATAACTCATAAATTTTTAATAAAGTGGAAAAAGACAACCCGATTCGAGACAGGGATTGAACCTGTGATCTTTGCCTAACCAGGGCAATGTTCTAGCCACCTGAACTACCCGAACCGTATCGAATCAAGTTGAAATTCTCCACCATATTTACATCGTCATTTTAAGAGTATGACCATGACTGTCTCGAATCGTGTTGTCTTTTTCCACTTTATTAAAAATTTATGAGAAATTTAGCAAATAATTGCTTTAAAAATTTATCTAAATTCATAACTGCTCTAATTTGACAAAATGATATTTTTATTTATAATGATATTTTGCGTAAGTATATTAATCTATTTTTCTGTTTGTAAATTCCATATCAGTACAGGCGTTAATATGTCACGTTTATTTTTTTGTCAGCTGTATAGTTTGGAAAGTGGCAAAAACAACCTCAAATTGAGTTAAAATAACACCCTAGTCATATCATAAAATAAAACAATTGCATTCCATTTAGAAAGTGGACAACACAGGATAGAATTGTGTGACCCTTTTTTTACAGCTTTACGACTTGCACGTGTGCTAAGAGTTGCATAAATGGCTTATCAATAGAATAATTTGTACTTAAGAAATTCTCACTAGAAAGCGTCATAAATAACCCATACTCTCTAAAAACTAAAGGGTCTTGGGAAACGTCTCAACTTATTCCTTTTTATGAGTATTACTAATTGCCAACAAAATATCTTGATTTATTCAAAATGTTCCTTAATTAATGTGAACGGTACGTCGGGACCTTTACAGCGTTTAGTAGCAAATTATTGGTCGTAAACCAATCTACAGCTTGGGCAAGTGAACTATTTACGCCGTTAAAATCAGTAAGCCTACGATCTACTTTAAAAATAAGTGACGTATCATCAACAAATAGAACAATGTCGCACAAGTTCTGTATTTAGAATGGCAGATCGTTAATATAAATTAAAAACAGAAACAGACCTAGAATTGATCCCTGCGGTACGCCCATAGCTACAGATGCTCCAGAGGAGCGAATTTCATTAACATCAACATGTTGTATCCGATCATTTAAGTAGGAGGCAACAAGGTCCAGTGCAGAGTATTTAATACCATAATAAAAGGGTTTTCGCGTTAGTGTTTTATGTTCAACGCAATCAAATGCTTTGGAGAGATCGCAGAATACACCAATAGCATCTTGTCTATTCTCCCAGGCGTTCAGAAGTGTCACACCTGCATGAATGGTAGAAGGACCACTTGTGAACCTATACTGCTCTATGTAGTAGCATATTTGAATTAAAATAAGCTTGTAGTTGTTGCAATATAATTTTTTCAAATATTTTGCCAATGGCAGGTAATATTGAAATAGGTCTGAAATTACAAGGGTCGGTTTTGGATTCAGACTTAAATAGAGGTATTATCTTGCTGTGTTTCATTAAATCCGGAAACACTCCTTTATCGATACATTTATTAAATATTTCAGCTAGATCTGGAGATAAATTAACAATAATAGACTGTATCAATTTCACAGAAATACCCCACAAGTCAACTGTCTTTTTTTGAGCTAAGCGACTTGAATACTTTAATGATATCGTTGGGGTTAACACATTTAAAGCTAAATAAGACATTGCACTGATCTACGCTGCCCCCAAGCATGCGTTGAGCTTTGACTGGACAAGAATTTAAGGAGCTAGTTGTTTTCACGGGTATGTCTATAAAATAGTTGTTAAAAGTTTGTGCTACATCTAAAATAAAAATAAAATAAATATCCATCACGCCTTATCCCCGAAGGGGTGGCAGAGGCATATTATATGCCCACTTTTCACCGTGTGGATTTACCTGTCCCACGTAATAGGTGGTGAGCCCATTGCCATGTTGAAATAGACAGACGCAGGTTGTGGCTACCTGCTGTTGAAATTTTTCATGCCGCCCATAAGGCATTCAACCAGGCTTAACGACTGCCATTTTACTGGCAACCGGGACCAACGGCTTAACGTGCCTTCCAAAGCACGGAAACGCTCGCAAATGTGAATGCCACAAAGTGGTCACCCATCCGAGGACCAGCCATAGTGAAAGTTGCGTAACTCAGTGATCGTTTACAGAACACTGAGACCGCGGGGCCACGAGCGCTTGTGCTACATCTAATTTATTATTAATCACCTTGTTATTTATAATTAACTCAAAGTTATTATCACGGGGTAGTTATCGACCGGTTTCAGTATTGATTACATTCCAAGTAATTTTTACCTTATTTTTTGAATCTTTAATCTTATTACTGATAAGTAACGACTTGGCAGCAGCACAGGTCTTTCTGAAGGTCTCGGAATATTTTTTTACATATTGAATAAAAGCAGGATACCCAATATTATTTTCAGTGTCTTTAAAAAAGGTGGACTCAATGGGCTCAAAAGACCTATAACCATGGCCATATTTTTTACCTATTGAAAGAACTATGACGTATGTATAAATAGGCAGTGTTGTGCTTCAACTACCATTTTCTTTTTTTAACGTGTGGAAATCCCCTCGGATGTCAAGCCGGACTCGAACCGGCTAAAACCACACAGTCCCCGCCTAACTGTCTATTGCCGGACGCCCCGGGTAACTCCTCCCGGCAGACTTTGGCTTCCACCGCGGCCTCACCTGGGGTTCGGGTGTTATCCAGCTTCTTTGGGGGGTTGGTTCGGGTACTATCCCGCTTCTTGGAGCATGAGGCGTGCGTGACATTTTCACGTCATGCCTACGTCTTGTGCCTGCTTCTGTAAGGACGGCGAGCAGCCCACCTGCCGTCCTCAGGCCCCCGGTCATGGAGGCCGGTAGTCTTGGGCGAAGACAAGTCTGCGGCGTTGTCGCCGCAGACTTGTTTCCAACGAGAGAATGTCTACGCCCAGACTCGCCACGAGGTCTTGGCGCTGCTGCGCCCAAGCTGGCACTCGGCTGTGGTCTCCCGGTGTATACGCCACAGATACTTAACGAAGCACCCGTGCCCGGTAAGTATCTGTGACAACAGGTAGGAGAGGTTGCCATGGCTCCTCTCCTACCACTCATCCATGACCGGTCTGACCGCCCCGATTGTGGCGTTTCCCTACCTTGGATGCTCAAGTCGCACCTTCCATGTCTCCATGAGTTCCTGTCGGAGCTGGGACCGCTGAGCCTCGATTTCTCGGGGCGTAGGCCTATGGCCCTGCTCCCGCGCCTCCTTGCGCCATTTAAACAATGACGCAAGGGCTCTCGCTTCCAGGTCCCATGGAGGGGTCCCGGCAAGGAGACATGCCGCCTCGACGGAGATCGTGCGGTACCCTCTTATCACCCTGACGGCCATTGCTTTTAGCGGGCTATGTAATATAGCCGCATTGCGGGCCGTCAAGGTCTCTGCCCATGTGGGGGCCCCGTAAAGGGCCATGCTCCGCACGATCCCGAGGTACAGTCTCCTGCAGGGAGCGTTAGGTCCCCTTATGTTGGGCAACAACCGCGATAACGCAGCTGTTGCCCCCCTCAGTTTTGGGACCAAACTTCGGAAATGATGTCCGAAGTTCCATTGGCTATCGAGTACGAGCCCCAGATACTTCATCGAGGGCTCGATGCCGATGCTAACGCCCCCCACTATTATGCTGGATCCTGGAGGAGGCTGCTTCCTAGGCCCGTGAAAACACAGAGCCTCGGATTTGTGCAGCGCAACCTCCAGGCCCAGCTGCTGAATTCGACCCATGACTTGAGCAACACCTGCCGTGGCCTTTAGGGCTGCGTGTCGGTGCGTTACTCCTCGCGCCGTAACGAGGATATCGTCGGCGTAGCACGTCACGCCGACACCTTTGAGCAACGGACCACGCAGCACCCAATCGTAGCCAATGTTCCACAAGAGCGGTCCTAGGACTGACCCCTGTGGAACACCGCACGACACATATCGTCGACCTAGCCCTAGCCAACTCGGGTAAGCCACCGCCCTTTCGGATAGGTATGCCCCGACAATACGACAGAGGTAGGAAGGCACTCTATGATAGCTAAGTGCCTCCCTGACGCAGCTCCAGAGTAGGGTGTTAAAGGCGTTGGCGATGTCAAGAGACACCGACACCACCACCTCATACCTTGAAATCGCTTCCTCTGTCAGGCTCTTCACTCGCATGATCGCATCCACGGTGGAGCGCCCCTGGCGGAACCCGAACTGGTTATCCGCCAGGTTTGGCCCCACGTACGTGAGATGCTCGACGAGGCGTTCCGCTATAATACGCTCAAAAAGCTTACATACCTCGTCGAGCAACACGATCGGCCGGTAACCGGACGGAGTGTCCGCCGGCCGCCCCGCTTTACAGATTAAGACCAGTTTCCCCGTCTTCCACTCCTTGGGAAACTGGCCCCTTTCAAGGCATGCACTGAAGAGCCCTGCCAGTCGAGGCCCTAGTTCCTCATGGGCCAGGACCCATGCTCGGCCTGGTATGCCGTCGGGTCCGGGGGCGGTATTCTTGCGGGCTTTAAGCCGCAATACCGCCTCCCCTAGCTCACTTTCGGGGACTTCGGTTGACGTCATCCTCACTGGGATCCGCGTTGGACGTCTGAGGTGGAGCCATACATGCGGCTGTGTACTCCTGTGCTCCCGCAGGGAACAGAGCACCCAGGACCCTCTCTAGTTGGTCTGGCTGTAAGCTCTCTCTCTCTAACCTAACCATAAGGTACGGGCGCCCCCAGGGGTTCTGCTCCAGGGTCTCCAGCAGCTCTTTGTGGGCCAGCCTTTTGGCCCGCTTTATGGCTGTTTGGAGGGCCCTCTTGGCTCCCTTGTACCCCTCATATAGCTCCCCCTCTCGCAATTCCTCGGGGCGGCGACGCCTTCGGCGGAACCTGGTATACCGGCGGCGCGCGGTCAGGGAAGCTGTTCGTAGCTGTCCAATCTCCGGGGACCACCAGTATACCTGCCTCCTTACCGGGCTTAACCCTAGGCATCGCCGCATCGCAAATTTGCGACATGGCTCTACGGAACCACTCTGCCTCGGTATTCACATCGGCAGGCCTCTCCGGTGCTGGAGTCCATGCCTGCATGATGGCCGCTTCCTGGAGAGCCTCCCCGATTTAGCCGTTTAAACGCCGAACGCGGTTCTGGGGGATTCGCAATTACTGGCGGTAGATTAGGCGGAGGGGAGACGTCAAACCGAATATATCTGTAGTCGGACCTCGTCTCCTCCTCCACCACCACGCGCCAGTTCTGGACACGGCGAGTGAGATCAGGGGTCGCGAACGATAACCGATAAACGATACCGGGCTTCCGGGATGAACCCAGTACGGCTCGGCGACTGCGACCACGTTGATGGACCACTGCGCGATGCTCTGGTACAGAAGATCCTGAGCATCGGAGCAGTGGTTCAGATTGATCTGCAGGATGCGGATATGTGCATTCATTAATGAACATCCATATCCGCATCCCGCCGTAAACGTGAGCGCTCTTGAGCGGCACTCCTATTCCCCCCTACAGATGAACGGGGCTTTGGCCTTGAGGCGGCGCAGAACTTGCTGTCTACCCGGTGCTCAGCCGCCTTGCCCTCCGCCACGCATCTAAAACAGCATGGTGGGGCGTTACAGGCTATGGCCTTGTGTCCGGGTTGGCTGCAGCGGAAGCACCTATCACCTACATCGACTTCCGCTGTGCACTGCACCCCCACATGCCCTGCGACCAGGCACCTATAGCACTTGGACTCGCGGAGCTGCAGGAGATGCACCTGCGCCTTGAGGAAGCCTCCAATGAGTAGGCTCCGTCCATCCGCAATCTTCTGAGCTGCCGCGACGGGACAGCTCACGACTACTGATCCGTGACCAGTTGGCCCAAAGCTAATTTCGCCTGACCTTATCTGATCCCTGGGGCAGTCGCTTGCTTCCACGAGGGCAGAGATTATCTCCTCCGTCGTGGCCGCGTCATCCAGACCCGAAATGCGTATACCCGCACATTTGTTGGGTCTGGTGGAGGAGGAGCGAGGAGACCTCGAGTAGGCGTGCTCCAGTGCGCGTCGTTTTGCACCGGAGTCCCCCCTCTATCTCGAGGGCCTTTAGGTCAACTGAGGCCTTCACCTGCCTCTGGACCTCGGCGTATCCCACGACCCGCTCCAAGCCTTGTGTCGTCACTGTTAGGACGACGGCAGTGGAGCGCGGTGCGCGAAGCCTCTTCGGCGGATTCGGCGCCTTCGTCGCGGTGGCCTTTGCCGCCTTATTAGCTGCCTTTATGGCGGCTTTCGCCTTCTTTTTCCCTCCCGCTACCTCCCAGCTCCCCTCTCTGGAGGGATACAGAGGTGCAACGGAGGGGGCGGCTGTATCAGGGGATGCCGGAATGCCGCTCTTCCCGGGTGCTGACTTCGCAGGGGCAGGGGGAGCGGAGGCCTTCCGCTTGGAACCGGGAGCCCCTTTGGTCTAGAGCTGGATCTGGAGCTACTCAGTCACCGCCGCATACGACATAGGGGTCGTCAGCGGTGGGCGGTATGCCCAGTTCTCAAGGACGCCTAGGCGTCTTTCTATAGCCTCCAGTAGCTGGGTCAAGCTCGCTGTCACCTTGGAGGGCTTAGGAGTAGGCCCCACCTTTGGCTGGCAACGAGCTTGAATTTCGAGGGCCTTTTGGGGAGTGAGGTTCTTCACCCCTTGAGCATCCCCGGTCCCTTGAACCAGCTGTGTCAGCTTGCGCATTTCCTCCCGCATCTCCAGGAGTTGCTTGACGGAGTCAGCAAGCTCGACCTCCAGGCTCGCAACCCGAGCCCGGAGTTTTTCCTCCTCTTTGGAGACGCTTCTGTCGAGGAGCTCCTCTAGGGCCTTAGTGGCGCCTGTGACGGCTTCGGCCACTATCTTCTTCCTGCACTGTACATTTTTGGCGCCATTTACGGCGTCAGAAATGCGAGCCAGAGCCGTTAGGAGCTCTCTCGCCGCCGGCACATCCATGGCCTTGCCGCTGGGCAGCAGAGGGGCATGTATCGGCGGATTTGGAACCCGCCCCTTCAAATTGTGGAGGTCGGCTTTTCGACCTCTACCCGCGGTGGTAGCTATCACCTTGGCGGGTACGTCATCCTCACTCGAGGATATTGTCCCCGACCGACGAAACAGGCTTTTGCCTGATTCAGAGGATCGTGGCCTCTTCCTACGGAGGCCCTCGGTCTCAGTGTCTATGCTGAGGACTGACTCGGCGTCAGTCTCCGCCGGGATTGACGCAACCTCTGCGTCCGTTTGGGGGGTGGTTTTGAGGCACACCTCCGGGCCTTTTGGGCTTTGGTAAAAATCATTATTCATATTTGATCCCACGAGTAGAGACGAACAGACGACAACTCCCGGGTGACGCTCATTCCGGGGAGTGGTATATTTACTGTGGGGTGCTCCAGGTGCCCTACAGGTTTTAACGACTTCGCTGTCAGGTTTTAGAGACTTGTCCTTATCGCGAGCCGGCCAATTAAGGCAAGCCCCTCGGCCCCCAGGACTACCGCGTACCAACTGGTGCCACCAGTTGGGTCGCTGCGGATAATCTTAGGGGTTACGAGACGCAGGGGGATGGCTAGACCTCCCCAACACCGACGCTGGCACGAATGCCTGTAAGCCCCTGCTCACAGTCCTACACGTACACGTCCTACGGTTTCTCCGCTCAATACGCTCTTCGTTTCCGTGCTTCGGAAGGCACGTTAAGCCGTTGGTCCCGGTTGCCAGTAAAATGGCAGTCGTTAAGCCTGGTTGAATGCCTTATGGGCGGCATGAAAAATTTCAACAGCAGGTAGCCACAACCTGCGTCTGTCCATTTCAACACGGCAATGGGCTCACCACCTATTACGTGGGACAGAAATCCACACGGTGAAAATTGGGCATATAATATGCCTCTGCCACCCCTTCGGGGATAAGGCGTGATGGAAATTTATTTTTATTTATTTATTTTTGAAAAATTTCAACAGCAGGTAGCCACAACCTGCATCTGTCTATTTCAACACGGCAATGGGCTCAACACCTATTACGTGGGACAGGAATCCACACGGTGAAAAGTGGGCATATAATATGCCTCTGCCACCCCTTCGGGGATAAGGCGTGATGGAAATTTATTTATTAATATAATAATTTTTGAAATTACTTAGCAAGATTTTCACATAAAACATTTGAATCGGGAATTTTCATGGTTGGCCGTTAACTGTATTAAAGAAATATTATGGGACAATTTTCCATACCTTGTAAAAATAACGGAGCCCTTATAGGATCACTTTGTTATTTGTTTGTCTGTCCGTAGGTCCGTCCATCTGTCCGACAGTACCTACTTTTTCACCAAGAACGCGTTGCGAGGGGGCTATCAAGTTGAAATTAAAACCATACACCGGATCATTTGTAAAACACCAGCTCCCTGCCCTTAAATAGGGAATTGACAAACTAATCTTAAACATTTTTAAAATTTTGTTATTACGATTGATGAAGGATAAATTACCGCAGAACGTATAAAAGTGTCAGCTAATCTCAGTTTTGTGCCACTGCAGCGGTACAACAATACATCGAACTTGGTTTGGACACGTCACACAGTTAGCGGAGTAATGTTAAGAAGGCGATACTTTTACCTAAGCCCTTTATTAATTTATCCTTATAATATGACATGCAGAAGACAACCATGACTGACTAGTCACAAATCTAGGAACGGTTTTGAGGGATATCTATAATAATATTATAAAGCTAAAGAGTTTGTTTGTTTGTTTGGTTGAACGCGCTAATCTCAGGACCTACTGGTCAGATTTTAATAATTATTTTTGTGTTAGATAGCCCATTTATCGAGGAAGGCTATACGCTATATATCATTACGCTACTACACTGGGGAGCAGAGCAGTAGTCATAAATGTCGACAAATCGGGCAAATTTTTATGCATCATTGTAGAATTTATACGCGACGGGATTAAATAGATGCAACGGGAGGTCGAAATATTCTACGGGCGACGCTGTGGGGGACATCTAGTTTGGTATATAGTTGTGGCGACCAGCGCCAACTATTGAACTACTTCGATACTAAGGCTCCTACATAGAGTTCTCGCGCTGAAAAATGATATATGCAACAGCCCAAGATCAACCGCTGGGCCGCGGCCCGCCAGGCGTGATCACCTTGCCTGGTGGTTGTTGATATTTATTAGGAATAAAATAATTAAATAAAAATGATGACCCGTATTGCAGTATCCCGTGACTTGCAACAAAAGTTCAACCTCACTATAAAGGAACTGGAGATTTGCAAAAATCTCAACAAACAGTTGCTAGAGGAACGGGATGATAGTGAAAAAGAAATATTAAATGTAATTGACAAAAACACCCAACTCAAACAAGAGTTGGCTGAGCTACATACGCAGGTCATGGAGCTCACCGTTCAGCGAGATCACCTTCAGTCAACGATGAAGGGTCTAGAAGAGTGCAGTAACACCCATGAACATGCTCTAAAACGTATTAGCATTCTAGATTGTGAGCTGAGTGATGCTCATAACTCCATCACTCTTAGGGAAAATCTTAAATCGGTGGATCAGGCTGCCCTTTCCAACAGTCTGTACAATGAGCTAATGTGTGGGAGGTCAAAGCCAGATCTTATTTGTCTTGATGAGCCCATCACCTCGCACCTGATAGTTAACTCATTGAATATTCCTATTGCAGCAAAAGAAAAAACTGGTGACCACTTGTTATAGACTAACACCAACACATCAATAAGATAAAAAATAATGATTAAACAATGAAATAATAATTACATGGTTATTAACAAATTAAAATTTAACATATTTACAGAAAACAATACAAAAAGAAGGGGGCGGGTGGTGGGAATTATTACAAGACTGACAATGATGCCCCGACTAGGTGTCGAAGAATTCCTCCCCATCAAAATCAACCGGTAAGGTTCCCATAAGGCTGGCCGCATTGCCACGTTGTATGGCAATGCTTATTCTCTGAGCGAGAAAGAGGCCAGCCCTATGGTCACGAGAAGAATCGACCAGTCGCTTTGCGATATCACTATACAGTGAACGAGCACTTGGGCCCCACGAGCCCAGTGTCTCGACCCCAAACGGCTCAAAAATATAATTACCTATTAAATTATTATATTTGCGCCGCTTGAGAGTCTCGGCGGATGCAGCAGCAGCACAAGCGCAACTCGCCGTGCTATGAAGATGAGAAGGAGCCAGGGTGTCAACACAAGTTGCATCCCAAACTAAAGGCTTTCCCATCTTCCATGGCACCAATGACATACCGTCTGGCCTCTTGCCATCGTCACGCGCCAAACCATTAGGTTCTAGAACGGCTGGAACACCGGCGGTGACAAGAGCCCGACGGATAATGTCATTAAGGTATGCATGACGTGACCTGCGACCTGCACTCCTGCTGCATGAGAGACCGTGATGCCCAAGGCTGTCGACTACTTCACCACATTGACAGCAATGCGGAGAAACGCAGGGAGCACCTAAACGAAGACAGACAGCAATTCTGAATGTAGTGTCGTCCAACATAGTACCTATGTTGGGCGATGGAAGAGCCTGAAGCCAAACACCTGACTCCCATTCTCCCACAGCCAATAGGCGAGCACGTTCTGCAACATTCGAACACGTGTTCAATAAATTTTTTCTAACCTCGTTGCAGAGCGGCCTATCCCACTGCCTCTGGGAGCACGGGTTGGTCGGTAAAACAGTATCTGGGCACTTAAGTTTCCAAACATTTATGGCTTCAATCTTGCCTGGCACTTCAGAATTGACCAGTGTAGGAATTAAAATTTTCCTGGTCAATTCATCAGTGCCGTGTACTGAAGACAAAAATGCAGGTAAACTTATATCAGAGATGTTACGAATACCGAGGCCGCCCCAGCGTATTGGTAAAGACGCTTGGAGCCACGCTCGGTCGTCCAAATCTGCATTCAAAATTTTAGAAAGCGTGGTATGAATAATTTTGTCCACATTTTCCAAAAGGGTCGGATGTTTAAAAAATTGAGATGAGTGTAGGGCATGAGTTAATTTTGGGACGAAAAGACAATACCGAATAATTGTAAAGGCCGATTGTATATTTATTTGAAGGAGTCGATCCGAAACTTCACAAAAATTTTTGATCTTTTCCTCAATGAAAGATTCATAGGCATCTTCTAGAACGGGAGACCCAAGGAGGCGTAGAGAACAATTCTGAATGATTTTCAAATTTGGAGCCAAAACATTGAATTTTGAAATAGTAGAAACACTATCAATATTGTCATTTAGAAAAATTTCACACTTTGAAGGATTCAGATCCAAACCAATTAATTTAAATTTATCTTTTATCAATGCCAAATCTCTGAAAACTGTGTCTACATCTCCTCCTAGAGTGCCGTCATCTAAATACCAGACGTTAAATTTGGAATTTAGCTGGCTAATTATTGGGTGTATTGATAAGCTGAAAATGAGTGGCCCGAGAGGGCCACTTTGTTGACAACCCACTGCAGAATCTAAAATATTTTCCTTATACATTAATTTTGATGGGTTTCTGTAGCACTGCCAAACAAAATTAAAAATTTTGGGTGTTTCCAATTTGGCTTGTGTCAACAAAGTGTCCCTGTTTACTGAATTAAAGGCATTCTTCAAGTCAACTTTAAGAATGACCTCTCCTTTCCCGCAGCCAAGGTAAGTAGACAGGGCATGTATGGCAGCTTCACAACCCCCTTTTGATCCAAAACCGAGCTGTATGGGTTGGAATTTGCCAGACAGTTCTTCCTTGTAAAACTGACAGCAAATTTTGGCTACCATACGCCTGAAAGTACATCCCACGGCAATGGGACGAATTCCACCCTCCTTCTTGCGAAGAGCACACAGATTGGCACCATAAAGGATGTCGATGATGCCTTCGTCCACATTGCCGGACAACATAAGGTTAGCCAAACCTGTTAGCTCCTTCAAGAGTGCCTCGCCGGCCTCCCCAGCGGCCGGACCCAATAGGTCCTTTAAATGTTGTGGAGTCAAACCATCAAGGCCACCAGCAGAACCACTACGGAAGGAGTTAACAGCTGTCAGAACTTCCTTGGCTGAAACAATCAAAAAGTCAGATTCAGAATTTGGAGGATCGGGAAAGGACAAGTCATCTATTGGCGCAGGATGCTTGCTCCTCAGATCAGCAAGAGTATCTGGAGAGCAAGGCGCCACCACGTCGCTACTAAATAATAACCTGGATGCTCCTCTTATGTCACCTTCTCTTAATTTAGATTCTACATAATGATAAATGGAATTCTTATGGAAGGTTGTGAATTTGGGGTCAAATAAACGCGACGAATTACAGTTTTCTTTAATTTGGCTAGTCAAAGATTTATTGGTTGTCTGATTTTTAGAAATATGTAGAATCCTATAAGAAAAGGTAAGTAGTTGCTCCCAAGCAAAAGTAGAATTCTCCCGTACTACAAGGCCAATACAGTGGGCTAGGTTTTGTGCCACTGCAGGTCTTGCAGCACGAGGAATCCTTTTTAAAACCGGAACAGAATTTTTATATTTAGAAATAGTTTGCCAAAAAGAAATTTTTATCTGCTGGGCCTCAAACGTTGATATGTTCGAAAGTACATTTTGGGATTTATGTACCTTCCCAAAATGTACTTTCAAACCTCGCTGACCCTTAAAAAAACGAGCTTGGGAACAATTAGGACAGCGAACCAAGCAATTTAGAGACGAGGTCGGTTGACTACTTACATTCAAAATGCCACCATCACCGCAGTCTTGCAACATATATGGATAAAATTAAAACTTACACGTATAAATCAATAAAAAAATAAAATAATAAAAAATACACCACAAATACACTTATTGTTTGTAACGCCACGTATAGTTGTTACCGTGGGATACGGATAATGCAGCCTCTAACAAACTGTTGCCGCTGATAAACTCTCTAAGAACAGACGGCGCTTTCCGCATCAGTTTGTCAGTGATGTGTTCAAGAGTGGTGGGATATATTGCGCTAAACATTTTCATGGCCTCGTGGAAATGACTGTACTCTATGCTCTCAGGCTGGAAATGCGAAACATGTACTCCTCCTGTCCGGTGCTGCTGTGTAACTTTGCGTTTTTCAAAAATTTTACAACACCATCAATGTTGTTATTTCCTAAAGCAGCTTTATTTTGTATTCAATAAGATTAGTTAGTAGTAGCAGGAATAAATTAAAAAAAATACATAAAACTTAATAAATTTATTTCCAAATCACAGAAACACATCAAAAAGCTTAGAATAGGAATGAACAATTATCTTAGGACTTGTAAATCAAATGTACAGTTAAAACAACTAATAGAAAAAAGTAAAAAAAATATATACACCCAAACAGAGCAATATGAGATGGATATACATCAATTACAGACTGAAATTATGTGTTTAAATGATTCCTTAGAGTCAATAACTTTAAAATACAAAACATCACAGAAAGAAATTGGGAAATACATTAGGGCATTTGTTGGGGAAGATGAGACCGCAAGGGTGGTTTTTCAATTTAAATAAAACTGTGCGAAGTGGTTACGTAAAACAGGTAGATTTATTAGAGGACTAAAAAATGACAGCAGGTTAGGTACTTAACGCCTATACAAAGTGCATCGACTGCAGTTAATAATTATACACCGTTGTTGTATTCAAATTTTAAAGCGTCAACATGCCCCCGGGCGGTGAAAACCTTATTTTCACCCAGATTCAGAAGAAACAGGTAAAGGGCAAATTTTGCTAAAACAACGTCGAATGACACCACTTGACGTCCGTATATCAGCAACACGGCTAATACCGTCAGCTCCGGGATGCAAGGCCGCTATTCTTCCCAATTTCCATTTCAGTGGTGGTAAGTGATCCTCCTTAATAACAACTTATGTATTCAAACTGAGGCCGTCCTTGCAGAACCGCCATTTAACTCGTTGCTGCAACTCTGCGATATATTCTTTACTCCACCTCTTCCAAAAATGCTGTCGAAACTGCTCAATTCGTTGATATCGTGATAAATGACTTGTGCAGCGATCTTGGTAATCTGGATGTGGTAGACATGTCAAAGGCCGACCAATAATAAAATGACAGCTTTCGATGCTCATAATTAAATAATAATTGTGTAAAAATATGTGTGGACTGTAAAAGTATAGGATGCTTCTTATTAAAATTAAAATCAGAATTATCTATTCGACCACCAACACGCATTATTTTATGCTCATCTAAATGAACATTAAACTTTAGCAGTGGACTCTTTTTAGGCAAACACTTATTGATTAATAATAATTTAAATTCGGGAAAGGTTTCTTCTTGACATTTGATAATAATTAAATTAAGTGCTTCTTTGAGGTCACTATCAGTTAAAAATGAAGAAGTTTTAACTTTCCGTTTACAGCGATGAATCTACCGTAATACATAAGCTACGGTTCTAACTAGCCGGGAGTAATTGGAAAAACGATTAAAATCTATGAAGTTCACAGATGGCTCGGTATCAACGGTAGCGGTTGCCAATGACACCTCTACTCGGGTTTCAGGTAATTTCGCTACTTGCTAAGTTGAGAAGGTATTTGCATAGGTTCTCTGCTTAAAAAATGAGGCCCGGTCCACAAGAGCTCCGATGTTTGCAAAACACTAATATCTACACCACGAGATATTAGGTCTGCAGGATTAAGCTCAGTTGGGATGTGTCACCAAATACAACTGCCTGCCTTATCTAAAACTTCAGCGACTCGGTTTCGCACGAAAGGTTGAAGTTTAGAAGGAAGCATCTGTAACCACCCCAACACAATGGTGGAATCCGACCAAAAGCAAACCTCATCAAATTTTAGTCGCAAAGATTGAACGATCTTTTCATAAAGTCGGCTTCCTATTAGCGCACCGCACAATTCCAACCTTGGAATAGTCGTTGGTTTGATTGGTGCTACACGACTTTTTGCTGAAAGTAAGCGAATCACAACATCACCGCTATCGTTAACACTTCGGATGTAAGCACACGCACCATACGCACGCTCTGATGCGTCTGTAAAAATGTGTAATTGTAACACTTTATATGAATTACAAACTACTATCCGAGGAATTCGTATTTTCTTTATTAATGGCAAGGTTTTCAAAATATCATACCACAGTTTATGAACTTCTGTAGGTAAAGGATCATCCCATGATATTTTTAGTAACCACAACCTTTGTAGTAACATTTTCATTTTTACCACACCAGGAGCTAGTAAACCTAATGGGTCGAATATTTGTGCAATAACAGATAACACATCACGCTTGGTATTACCTTTTGATTGCAAAGAGCCTATCGGAAAGCAGAATTCGTCAGAATCTGCGTGCCAACCAAGCCCTAGTACCTTGCTGGACTCATGAGATCCGATATTTAAATCTACAAGGGTTTCCGAACGATCCGAAACCAATTGAGGCTCGTTAGATTGCCACTTTCTTAAATGCATACCAGCTGATGCAAGCGCATTCGTTATTTCCTTTCGCACGTTCATGACGTCAAATAAATTGTCCCCACCAGTTAAGAAATCATCAACGTAAAAGTCATGTTGAATGATTTCTGAAATTTTATGGTTACTACAATCAAGTCCTATCTGTTTTAAACACCTTGTAGCAAGACAAGGAGCACTTGCTGTCCCGTAGGTAACCGTGTTCTGGAAGACTTTGAGGCATTCATGTGGTTTATTTCGCCAGAGTATTTGCTGTAGATGTCTGTCATCAGGATGGACGACTATCATACGATACATTTTTTCCACATCAGCTGAAAGAATGTATTTGTGTTGCCGAAAACGTAATAATATAGATAACAAATCATCTTGAACCGTTGGACCCACCATCTGAATGTCATTAAATGAAATTCCGGACGTTGTCGGACTACTCGCATTATACACCACTCTTAGCTTGGTCGTGGTGCTCTGCTCACGCTGAACGCCGTGATGTGGTATAAAATATGCGACGTTACTACCTCTTGTACCAGAATTATGATACTCAGACATGTGACCCAGAGATTGGTATTCTGACATAAATTCATAATATAACTTACTTACATCAGGTTTTGTTTTTAATCTACGCTCAAGCGAAAACAAACACTGGGAGGCCCTATTAAAAGAGTCTCCTAAAAGATCAGGGTCATGCTTCAAAGGAATACGAACACAAAATCGACCGTCACTAAGACGAGTCGTGTTTTTCACAAAATGTTCTTCACACTTTTTCTCTTCAGGAGAATAATGAGATGATGAGTGTGAATTGATTTCATCTAAATGCCAAAATCGCGTTAAATCAATTCCACATCCATTAGAGTAGTCATGTTGTGTATCTGACATTTTAACTAAATTACATTTAAAGTCACTACAAATTAAGGAGATTTGACTACTAGAAATTGGGCCTGAAATAATATAACCTAATTTAGTTTCACAGAGCATGGGCCTTTTGTTACCAAGCCTTATCCTGTGTGACCCTAACAAATCCCAAAAAAGATCGGCGCCTAGCAAAAGATTAATAGCAGCAGGCTTAAAAAAGGTAGGGTCAGCTAAACAAATATTTGATGGTATATTAAGACCACTGATGTCAATCTCACGACTGGGTACATTATTAGTAATTGAGGGTAAAACAAAACAATAAAAGTCGAAAGCATGCTTATTATCCAAAGACTTCATGCTTACCCGACAAGTTTTACCTACGTGCGAAATCACGTTATTGATACCCAATATGGATTTATTTATTTCAAATGGTTTCAAACTTAATTGATTATACAAACTTTCTGTCATCACGCAAGATGTGCTTCCACTGTCAAGGACTGCTCGTACGACATGCTCGCGATTATTATTGTCGTATAGTTTAACTAATGCAGTAGACAACAGAACATCCAACTGTTCTGAGGAATTCACATTGGCAGATAAAGTGCACGCATTTTGCGCATCATTAGACGATGAAGAAGTCGCATTTTCAGATTGGTTATTACTATTATTCTGTGTATTATTAGAATTAGGTTTGGGTTCAGCGACGTGTATGAGACTATTATGACGGCGTTTACATATATTACAACCTACCTTTTTGCAATGATTGGCGTAATGACCCGATTTAAAACAATTGAAACATATTTTAAAAGTGGGCAGTAACTTTAATCGGGCTTCATTGCTGAGCGCTAGAAATTGAGGACAGCTAGATAATGGTGACCACCCTTACACTTTGGGCACAATTTGGACGACACCGTCGACGGGTCTGAGCTACGCTTATTGTTTTGTTGTATTGTGACCATTGATTTAAACTTAATGTTCGATTTTGAAGAATTATTGTGGGAAAGTTCCAAGGTTTCTAATAAGTCAGCTCGACTTTGCAGAAATTTAGTAAATGCACAGAATTTGTTTGCATTTTCTTCATCTAACTTACCTTTGTATTCCTCCCACTCACGGTATGTCTTATGGTCCAGCTTTTTTGTAATTATATGTATCAATAAAGTGTCCCATTGATTGACAGGCTCACCGAGGGCTTCTAGCGCGCATAAATTCTTTTTTATTTGATCAATTAAACGCTTTAATAAGACAGAAGATTCCTTACCTAACTGTTCAAGATTAAATAAAGCCGACACATGGTTTTGTATTAACAATCTTTTATAGTCATACCTTTCACACAACGTTTTCCAAGCTACAGCATAACTGCTGGCGGAAAATTCAGTGGATTGAATCACAACAGCAGCTGATGATTCTAAAGAGGTTCGTAGATAATGGAATTTATTTATGTCGTCTATGTTATCATTTGAGTGAATTAAACTAGCAAAGGTGTCTCTAAACTCGAGCCAATTCTCATAAGAACCGTTAAATTTAGGAAGCTAAATGGTTGGTAACTTGACGAATTGACGGTTACTTACACTTGCTACACTTTTATAACAATTCGACTGCTGATCGTTTATTGAACCGAGCATATCCTGAGCGAATGCCAAAATTTTATAGTATTGTGTATCAAACTCTGAACGTACATTATGTTGTGATGAGTAGTCATCAACGATACATTCAATCTTCAACTGTACCTCGTCAAATCGGTCATAAAGTAACTCAATCTTACCCAAACGCAATTGCAACTCCTTAGCATCAGTAGTAGAATCTTTAGACCTTTACAATAATTAGCAAAGGATGTAACTTGACCTTTAAAACTACTTCTCCTTCTCTGCAGTTCTTTAATTTCAACTTCATTATCGACAACAGACATTCTGGGAAGTTGTCGACTATCACCTTTTTAACAGAGTTACTTTTAATTATATACCTGTAAGAATAAAATAAAAAAAATAAAAATAAAATTCTAATTATTTCCAACGTTGCACGTACTGATGATTTCAACCGACCGGGCGACCTCCACATATCACGTATATCTTCCTTTAATTTTATATATTGAAGCGCTCGTGGCCTAGCGGTCTCAGTGTTCTGTAAACGATCACTGAGTTACGCAACTTTCACTATGGCTGGTCCTCGGATGGGTGACCACTTTGTGGCATTTACATTTGCGAGCGTTTCCGTGCTTCGGAAGGCACGTTAAGCCGTTGGTCCCGGTTGCCAGTAAAATGGCAGTCGTTAAGCCTGGTTGAAGGCCTTATGGGCGGCTTGAAAACTTCAGCAGCAGGTAGCCACAACTTGCGTCTGTCTATTTCAACACGGCAATGGGCTCACCACCTATTACGTGGGACAGGAATCCACACGGTGAAAAGTGGGCATATAATATGCCTCTGCCACCCCTTCGGGGATAAGGCGTGATGGATATTTAATTTTATATATTTTTGCTTGATAACGCTAATCCGTGATTATTATATCATCCGGTTCGTATCTAGGATCAATTTTGGTGAAGATGAGACCGCAAGGGTGGTTTTTCAATTTAAATAAAACTGTGCGACGTGGTTACGTAAAACAGGTAGATTTATTAGAGGACTAAAAAATGACAGCAGGTTAGGTACTTAACGCCTATACAAAGTGCATCGACTGCAGTTAATAATTATACACCGTTGCTGTATTCAAATTTTAAGGCGTCAACAGCATTGAATAACTTGGTGGAGTCTTGTCACAGCAATGAACAAAGGTTCTTATCACTTGAAAAAATATATAATCAAACACCTGACTGTGATAAATCCCTTCCATGTTCTTCATTGTCAATAACATCGCAATCCGAGTCAACTTCTCCAATGCTTGACTCTGTAGGCAGTATATGTGACAATATTGTAAGCACAAATAACATTTACTGTGATAGCCCTGTAACAAAAATTACGCAACCATTAAATGTTGGTAAGACTGTTATTTATTGTGATGAAATTGGCAAGAGTTTAGGTTATCACTTAATTTAACATCTGGGTAACTCTCTTATAACACTTTCATTTCCTGGGGCATCCTACTCTCAAATAATTTATAAGGTATTAACTAGTAAACAACAATAGTGATACTTATTGGCAGAAGAGATAATGTGAACATTAAAACTATCATAAAGTTTTATGAACAGTTGTCAAACATGCAAGTTAAACAGGTTATACTGTCTACACTGCCATATAGCAAATCTTTTACACAAATTGAAAATAACATTAGATGCAATATAAATAGAAAGTTACATACCTTGACAACATATTGTAGGAATATAGAAATATTTAACTGTAATCCTTTATTACAGAATTATAATTTTTTCCCATTAGATAGTTGTTTATCTGTAGGCCGTCCGTATTCCGAGCGTTACCCGACTATGCAAAACAACGAGTTAGTGGCATATCAATGACTGGATTCCACGTCGTAGATAATTTGAAGCCCTCCTCTCTATTGAAATTTGTGTGTTTTTTGATTTCAATTGCTTCACGCACCATTCTCGAATAATAATGGCGGTCAGTGACGAGGACTTGGGGACGGTGAAACTCAACTCCAAAACTCAATCCAATGATTCCTGTGTGACTCCTTATTTAAGCTATTTAAGGTAAATAAGCATGATCGCGTTAATACCTGTATTTTACACTTATTTTAATCATGCAACGCGAAAGTTTAAAAGTTAGTATAACTAGTTTGTAAGACAACAGGTAAAAAATCTGGCCATGGCTATAGGTCTTTTGAGCCCATTGAGTCAAATTTTTTTAAAGACACTCTTAATAATATTGGTTGTAATAATTCTGAGTATATTAACAATACTTCTAGTAGTTTAAACTTAGTTAACCAAAATATTGAAGGCATATCTGAAAAACTACTACAAATAGAACTTTATATAAAGGAATGTGAACATTGTGTATGTTCACATTTTTTGTATTACAGAACACTGGTTAAAAATTCATAAACTATTGTTCAACAATGAATTCTATTCACTTAGCAGTGCGTTTTCTAGAAAGAAAGCTATTCGTGGTGGCTCTCTTATATTTGTATCTAATAATTTAAAATGCAAAGAAAATAAAGATATTGTGGCCCTTTCTATTGAGCGTTCTGCAGAATTGTCCTGTGTTGAGCTTGAGCAACTCATTGTCCTCTGTGTCTACAGTCCTCCAGATAGGGATTATAATTTATTAGAAACTGTAATGGAAAATGTATTGAAGCGTTTGTTCACTAGTAGAAAACATGTTGTGGTATGTGGGGATTTTAATGTAGACTTACTTGTCTAAATCTAATACATTTCGAAGACTGCCTTCGAAATGTATTAGATTTAAAATTTTTTTTGTCTTTTGGCTTACAAAATTTATTTTGTGAGCCAACTAGAATCACCTCACATTCTAGAAAATGTATAGATAATATATTCTGCAACTGTGTATCAACAACAATGGAAATACTAAGTAACTTTTCATCAGATCATCTTGGTCAGAAAGCAGCATTTCCTATTAATGTCACTTCTAAAAAGAATAAAATTGTATGTAGGCCAATGAGTGCACATCGACTTAAACAGTTTAATGTTAATGTTTCAGCAAAAGTCACTCATAATGACTTTAATCAGGAAGATTCAAACAGCTTATATGACTCCTTATTTAATACAATTAAAGCTGAGTACAACAACATATTTAAATCAAAAACATTTCATCAAAAAAGGCCTGTGCTGCTGCCAAGTCGTTACATATAAGTAATAAAATTAAAGAGTCAAAAAACAAGGCAAAATTGACTTGGAATGTAATCAATACTGAAACCGGTCGATTACTACCCCGTGATAATAACATTGAGTTAATTATAAATAACGAAGTGTGTAATAATAAATTAGATATAGCACAAACTTTTAACAACTATTTTATAGACATACCCGCGAAAACAACTAGCTCCTTAAATTCTTGTCCAATAAAAGCTCAAAGCATGCTTGGGAGCAGCGTGGATCAGTGTAGTGTCTTATTTGGCTTTAAATATGTAAACCCCAACGATATCATTAAAGTATTCAAGTCACTTAACTCAAAAAAGACAGCTGACTTGTGGGGTATTTCTGTAAAATTAATTAAAATAAAATAAAATAAAATAAAAATATCTTTATTTTGCATAGACCATTTTAACGGCGCTTACAAAATGTCATACACTATTTAAAATATTTAAAGCGACCACCGGTTCGGAACGCGGCCCACCTGAGAAGAACCGGCAAGAAACTTAGGAAGGCTTTTTTTTTGATGGCCTATTTACAATTTAACATTATTTCATTTTGCCAGCATATCATTTCCAGGCGTCCCTGTCCTGCAAATAGTCTGTAACGGAGTAAAAACCTTTTTCACAAAGCTTGTTTTTAATAAACTTTTAAAATTTATTTAAAGGTAAATTTCTCAGGTAACAGGGAAGCTTGTTGTAAAAGCGTATACAGTTACCCTGGAAAGAATCGCCAATCTTATGTAGTCGACTGTGGTGGACTGAAAGATTATTTTTATTTCTAGTGTTTATATTATGTTTATCACAGAGTTTAGAAAACTGTGATAGATTTTTCTGGACATACATAAGATTGGCAAAAATGTATTGTGATGGTACGGTTAGAATATTCACTTCTTTGAATTTTTCTCGGAGAGAAACTCTGGGGCCCAAATTATAAATAGCGCGTACAGCCCGCTTTTGTAGAACAAAAATAATATTTAAATCTGCAGCACTCCCCCAAAGGAGAATACCGTAAGACATAATACTATGAAAATAGCTGAAGTAAACCATTCTAGCCGTATCCACATCTGTTAGAGTCCTGATCTTTTTTACAGCGTATGCAGCCGAACTTAATCTAGAGGCTGTCTTTTCTATGTGTGGGCCCCACTGCAAATTGGCATCAATAGTTATACCTAGGAACACAGTTGATTCTACAAACTCTAACACTTGTCCATTCAGTTGAACATTGGCCGCAACTTGTTTTACTTTTGGTAGAGTAAATTTTATACATTTAGTTTTATTTTCATTAAGGCAAAGATTATTTGAGCTGAACCAATGAACTACTCTTGCAATTGCATTGTTTACATCGTCATAGTTATCTAATTGTCTTTTAATTTTAAAAATTAATGAGGTGTCATCTGCAAACAAAACAATCCTATTCCTGTCCCCTACATAAAATGGTAAATCATTAATATAAATGAGGAACAAGAATGGCCCAAGTATCGAGCCTTGCGGCACACCCATTGTAACCATGGATCCTACAGAACGTGTACCATTAATATCGACCCTCTGTATTCTATTGTTCAAATATGAAGACAGAAGGTCGAGAGCTTTGCCTCTTATTCCATAGTGGTGTAATTTTTTGCACAGCGTTTCATGTTGAACGCAATCAAAAGCCTTTGATAGATCTCAAAATATCGTGCTTGTCTTCCCATGCTTCATGAATACATTTTAATAACTCAACACCAGCATCGGAAGTTGAGCGCCCTTTCGTAAACCCAAATTGATTCGCATGGAGTATTTTATGACTATTAAAATGGGATAGCATTTGATTCAAGATTATTTTTTCAAATACTTTGCTCAAAGTTGGCAGCACTGACACTGGTCGGAAATTAGACGGCTCTGTAGCGCTGCCAGCCTTGAACAAGGGAACGACTTTGCTGTGTTTCATTAAATCAGGAAATGTACCACTAGATGGGGCGCAATTACCTCAATTATACATGATGCAGTTTTGACCGATAACCCCCAAATGTCCGCGGTTTTCTTAATTTCGATACATTTAAATGTTTTTACAATGTCCTGAGCACAAATATCTGTGAATACAAATGCATCCCTGCAACAAAGAACAGATTCTTCTAATAAAAGTTCAGCGGAACTGGAAGATGCTTGGAGAGATTTTGTTGTCAAAATAGGTATATTTTTGAAAATGTGTTCAAACTCCGTAGCCACTTCCAGGTCCCCTGTAACATGGCAACCATTTACTTTTAAGTGGAAATCCCTTTCAGTCACTAAAGATCTATCGCATTCAGAGTTAATGATGTTCCAAGTCATTTTTATTTTATTTACAGAATTAGAAATTTTATTTTTAATGAAGTTTGACTTAGCAAGATGACACGTTTGTTTAAATATCTTTGAATAATTTTTAACATATTCCTGAAAGGTTTGCCTAAAATTATAGGATTTTTCTGAATATAATTCAAATAATTTATTTCTACTTTTAAAGATACCTGGTGTTGCCCAGTCACTGAAAACAGGACGACCACCAATCTGTAGAGTTTTTGAGGTAAAAACTTTGCCAAACTCATCATTAATCAAATTAAATAAGTGTTTATATGACTGGTCTACACAAGTGAAGTTAGGTAGATATGGTAATCTCTTTAATACATTTTCTTTAAAATTATTCAAACGACTTTGGTTAATTGGTACATATTTAATTTGTTTTTTGCTGACTTTGTTACTACTTTTAGAAAATTTTATCCATTGGCTACGATGATCTGACTCCACAGGATCCACAATACCTTTATCTATAGGCTTAATATCAGTAAAAATATTATCAATACATTTTGCACTGGTGGCTGTAATACGAGTGGGTTCTAAGAATGTACTATGCAGATTAAAGGATTTAAATAATTTTTTCATTTTATTTCTCTCTGATGGAGTTAATGATGTATCTAATATATCAACATTAAAATCTCCACAAACTATTATAGATTTCTTAGAACATTGGCATTTGAACAGTGCTTCTTCAAGCTTTTCTTCAAATTTAATGTAAGAAGCATCAGGGGGACTGTATACGCTTAACAAGATGAAATGCTCAAACTCAATACTGGCAATCTCAATAACTCGCTCAATGGAGAGGGCTACTAAATCCTTACGTTCTTTAAATTTTAAGTTTTTATTAATTAATATTAAAGAGCCTCCACGTTTAGAATGTTTTCTATTGAACGAGCTAGCAACCTGGTGATTTACGAAGTTCAACAATGTGATTTGATGATCTTTTAACCAGTGCTCTTTAGCACAAAAAATATTAATAGAATTTGCATTAATGTATAGCTCTAACTCTAAATCTTTACCATTTATTAAACCTCTAACATTATGGTGCACCAGGTTTATAAAAACAATATTTTTACTAAGATTATTCTCAGGGGCCAAAGTCAACTGGCCAGATTTATTATCTGTTGTCCTATAAACTAGTTTTTTGGAATTTCATTTTCCAAATGTGAAGTATCAAAACTATCCTGCTCAATAAAAGCAGTTGTACTTGCCAATAATTTGGCTTGAAAAATTAAAAAATTAGATAGCAACAGCTACCTTTCGTTGTAAAATTTTTGATAGAAAATATCTATCTAATGTCAACAAACTATTATTATTGAAGATTATGTTCCAATCGAACAATTCAATTTTTTTGGAATATGATACCATGGTATGTAGTTTCATATTTAATTTGTATCTTAAGTGATTTTCCTTGTAGCTCATAGCAGTGCTGTATGGCAAGGTGGACAAAATTACTTGTTTTACTTGCAGACTTGATAACTTATCAAAAATTTTTAAAAGTTTGTCACTATTAATATTGCCTCTTCTGCCAACCAGCACCACTATAGTAGACTGCATGCAGTGTGTACCAGTCAATATAAAATCTGTAATTTGAGAGTATGTAGCTCCTGGATATGTATGATTTATTACAGAATGACTTAACTGTGATAAATAATGTCCAAAATTTTTACCTATTTCATCGCAATAGTCTTTGCATCACTTTTTATTTGCAACTTTTCTATTATACTCGTAGATGCCTCGCAATTACTACTTGAACTTAATATACTATTATCCACACTGCACACAGTTTTAATTGGTGAAAATTCATCATTGCATCTAATTCTTTCACAACTTAAGGGTGAGGAGGGAACATGGCCTGCGGATGTCAATTGGTCATTTTGACAATGACATGAATTTACTAATTTACCTATGGCTAACACCTGTTCCCTACTCTGTTTCTCTGCTGTTTCATATTTATATGAAATTGATTTCAAAGAGTCTTGAAGTCGGTCAATCTGACATTGAAGGGCCTGTGTATCAGTTTTGTACTGTTGTGCAACAGTATCAAGTTCTAACATATACATATTTACCTGGTCAATCAGTTGCAATCTCTGTCTATTAAGTGACATGCTATTTATAAAAAACTTGTATTTATGTATCATTTTTTTAGATTTAGTAATAAACTTTTTAATTTTTAAATATTATTTAACTTATTCTTACTACACTTAATAATTTTTAATGATTTAGAACAGCCCCCGGTTTCATCATCAGAAGTGAGGTCTATGACAATGGAAGGGTGAGCTGTAGCAGTATCTAAGCCATCAGTTCATCGAACAAACTCTGATTAGATTGAACCACTGTGCTCTGTTTCTTGTCTTCTAGTTGCGATATTTTGATTTCCGATCGTTGTAGCTCCTCCTTTAGTATTCTAATTTGGTGCAGAGTTTGTTCATAATGTTCCCTACATGAGTCAAAACTGTCAACTATAAGTTGTAACCTATCCCGATCCTGTAAGGTATCAGTATACAGTGAATGCAACTGTGCCAGTTCTTTTTTGAGTTGTCCGTTCTTACTTAAAATACCTAGCAGTTCTAACCCATTTTCGTCCCTTTCCTTGTTCAGTTTATCGCACTTCTCCCTAAAAATCTGTAATTCTTGCAACGTTAATTGAAGCCTTGTCTCTTGTTGACGAGCCAAGGCCTTACGCGTCATTATCATGTTATTAGTATTCGACATTTTGTTATAATTACGTGCTACAGAATCAGTAATTATTAGCAAAGTAGACTTAGAGCAAAGAAATGCGAAACAAAACGAGGTTATGTTTTATTCATAGAAAATTACAAAATCACACTATTAATGGACATATGAGGATGTAAAAGTAAATAAACTCCAAGTAATAATTTCAAATATTGAAAATTTTTCCGATGTTCTAACTGTCACTACACCGGTACAATTTTTAAGTTTATATTTATTTACTTTTAGCACAATAAATGGTGAAAGTGATTATTTAACACTCAATATGGTATTATTTGGCAATGATGAATTGGTATTTAATTAAAATTATAATTATTTTTGCAATATTACAATATAAAATACGGAGCCAATTCAAATCAGCTGTTATACCTAGGGTTGCCACAAGGAAAACCATTGAGTTTACCATTGTTAAAATATCACCACATCTAGCTGAAATATTTAATAAATGTGTTGATAAAAGCGTGTTTCCAGATTTAATGAAACACAGTACAGTAATACCTCTATTTAAATCTGGATCCAAAACCGACCCTGGTAATTTCAGACCAATTTCAATATTACCAGCCATTAGCAAAATTTTTGAAAACATTATATTGCAACAGTTACAAGCTCATTTTAATTTAAATATGCTATTACATAAGGAGCAGTATGGGTTCACAAGGGGTCGTTCTACCATTCATGCAGGTGTGACACTTCTGAATCATATAAATGACGCATGGGAGAATAGACAAGATGCTATTGGTGTATTCTGAGATCTCTCCAAAGCATTTGATTGCGTTGACCATAAAACACTATTGGGAAAACTCTTTTATTGTGGTATCAAAGACTCTGCACTGAACCTTGTTGCCTCTTACCTAAATGATCGAATTCAACATGTTGATGTCAATGGAATTCGCTCCTCTGGAGCATCTTTAGCTATGGGCGTACCGCAGGGATCAATTCTGGGTCCGTTTCTATTTATAATTTATATTAACGATCTGCCATTCTATATACAGAACTTGTGCGACATAGTTCTATTTGCTGATGATACGTTACTTATCTTTAAAGTTGATCGCACGCTTAGTAATTTTAACGGCGTAAATAGTTTACTTGCCCAAGTTGTAGATTGGTTTACGACCAATAATTTGCTACTAAACGCTAAGAAGACAAAATGTATCAGATTCAGCATGCCTAATATCAGGAATTGCGGTATAAATATAACATTGAACGGTGATACCCTTAATATTGTAGAATCAACTGTATTTTTGGGGATCACTTCAGATAGCAAACTGCAGTGGAATGCCCAAATAACGTGTCTTGCAGGTAAACTCAGCTCGGCAGCCTTTGCCGTTAGTAAAGTCAGGCTGCTTACTGATGTGACAACTGCCAGGCTGGTATACTTTAGTTATTTTCATAGTGTCATGTATTAAGGCATTTTGTTGTGGGGCAAAGCAGCTGATCTACAAGTAATTTTTGTACTCCAGAAGAGAGCTATACGTGCAATATATAAATTGAGTGCTAGAGTGTTTCTTAGAGAAAAAATTAAAGAAATTGGCAATTTAACGGTTGCATCACAGTATATATGTATTTGCAAATATTATTGTAGTTAAACAGAACATACATTTATTCAATAGACACAGTGACATACATTCTATAAATACTAGAAATAAGCAAAAAATAATTGGAACGCATCATCGTTTACAAAAGGTTCACGACTCTTTTGCAGGAATTGGCGTACGCCTATATAATAAAATTCCTTTAAACATAATGAACCTGCCGTTACATACATTTAAGGCGAAAATTAAGACGCACCTCTTGAAAGGGGCCTATTACACAACTAATGATTATATGAATGATAAAAATAAATGAAAATGAGTTGCTTGCTCTTCGCTTGAGCTATTTAGGATTCGAATGAATCTTGTGATATGCCTTGAATCTGCATATATATATGTTGTATTTTTACATCTCTACATTATTAATAATTTGAAACGTCTGAGAACTAAAGGTTTCTAAATTGGCTGCGTTTAGTCCCGGTATTAACTAATATACAATGTAATTTGAGTTTGTAATTGTGTGAGCACCATGTAGACCTATTTATTTATTTGAAATTGACATGATACTTGCTGTGCAGTTTTTGAGTATGTTATGTTCGCCTAAGTGTCCTGGCAGTGGTAGCGTATGTATCAGGTCGCCTTATTTCCTTTAATACGGTTGAGTAGGGTGATGGCTGATATAATACCTCATACCCGTGAACGGGTGCTGCCTGTTGGGACTGGTCAGCTCACAGCTGTTATAGCAATTATTACAAATAATCTTATTTATATTTAAGGTAAACTTAAGTGTAGTCGAGTGTTCTCACATGAATCCAAAGTAACAATGTAAGTGTAATTTTAATGTTGTAAGCCATTCCTATATTTTAAAATGGCATCCATTGACTTTCTTGCCAGATTCTTGTTTTTCACGGGTAGGCTGCCCTTAGAACCGGCAACTATATTCGCTCTAATTTTGATATGATTTTAAACACAACATTGATTTTGTTTTTTTGTTTGTACGAGTTTAATTCATTACTATATAATTGGTCAAATATCATGTTTTATGATTACTGGCGTTTAGAAAAGAGTGGCCATGAGTTTTATTGCTAGGCTCTTCCTCAGGCTCTACCTATTGCTTTGTGAATCTGTCAATAAATGTAAATGTAGAAGCAATATTCTTGACGTTCATAAGTGTTACTTTGTGACCTAAATGAATAAAGATTTATTATTATTATTATTATGTCTCCTTTGTCCCCTTTTATATACAGCAATGTTATTGTGGATATAGTCCAGTATTTAAGTATAATTTTAGTGACCATTATTTCGTTAAACAGTTTTGTTAGTTTCGAAGCAGTAGTAAAAAAAGCAACCATTATAGTTATGATTGCTTTGAGCATTTCATTTGTAATTTGATCGGGCTCTGGTGTTTTCCATCTTTTTGTTTATTTATTGCTTTTTCTACTTCCAAAACTAAGATAGGTTGAATCGTTTCATCATCATAGCTGTTTAAGGTGTCGGAATGCTCCTTATTTGTTAAGCTGTTTTATTGCTGCTATTTATTTTTTTATAAAAGTCTGTGGCTATATTGAGGATTTCCTTTCGTTTAGATGTACGTATCCCTTGTCTGCTTTGTAAATTGGCATCCAGTCTTTGTTACATGTGAGTTCTTTAAGAGCTTTTTTAAACCTCCAGTTTTCTCAATATGTTGTTTAATAACATTATTTCGTTTCGTTTTATTGTCGTGTCTTAAATGTATATTGATCTTTTTACTGATTTCTGCAATTTGTTTGCAGTTTTGTTTCCTATTTGACAATAGATTTCTTCTCTGTTTAATTAACTCGTGTGTATTAGTTGATATTTCTCTCTTTATATCAGACTTGATTTTAAGTGTTTTTAACACGGACGTGAATTGTTTGTATTTTTCTTCTATTTTATTATCATATTTTTGTATCTCTAAAGCAGTTTTAAAGTTGACTGTTAAAAGTTCTTCATTTTGGATGTTATTGCATTTGGTGATTGACTGTTTGTTAAAATTTCTTCTTGTTTTTTTTTTCAACATGATTTGTGTTTACTGTAGCTCGGATCATTCTGTGATCGGTGTTAAAGTTTAAGTTAATGACAATATTGATATCTTTTATCATGTGTGTTTTCTTCGTCATTATACAGTCTATTTCGTTGGTGTACTTTCCACCTGGAGAAATCCAAGTACACTTTTTAATAAAACTATTTAGGATAGATAATTTATTTTCTATAGCAAAATTAACCAAACAATTACCATTGCTGTTTCTTTTTCCAAATCCGAATTTTCCAATAATATTCTCGTCCCTATCTTTACATGTGCCAATTTTCCCATTAAAGTCTCCCAAAACAATAACATTTTTATGGGCCTGCAATAGTGTATCATGTAAATCATCGTAATAATAATAATAATAAGCTGAGGCGCTGAGCCTGCTGCTGAGGCGTCGAGTTCTAGTTCCAGTGACGAGTTCTTCTCTCCGCCGTCGTCACCACCACCAGCGCGGCGGCGTGGGAGAGGCCGGCCACCGACTCGCTTGGCGCCCCGAGGCCCACCGGCTTCGAATAGGGCTCCCGCTACCGGTGGTGATGTGCGCCGCATGCGATGGACTAATTCGATAAATGAAAACGTCATGCGGGCATATTTTGTGGCTACAGAGGGGGGAACTAACCTTACTGCGTACCGTAGTCGGTTATTAACTGTGTTTCAGGATCTTGAACCAGCTGTTAACGTCTCGGCACAACGATTATCGGATCAGGTGCGGGCTATTCAACGTTGTAAAATGTTGGAGAGTACTGTACTTGAGCGGCTACGTTTTGAGGTACGAAATAATCTTGACTGTCCAACTTCATCACAGGTTACAAATTCATCGGTAACAAACACAACACACAATAATGAAGTTGTTGCAGTTGAGGTTATATCCGTAAGTATCCAGTGTAATGATAACTTAAGGAGTGCATTGGAGGATGCGATTCTGGAATTTCGATCTATGAGTCCAGGCTGTAGACCTAGCCTACCGCGTTTGCCTATGCATAAACGGAATATGGCCTTGGTGTGTGCTCTAGATTCGCTATTACCTGATTATTTGGATAATAGTGAAGACCTTGGTGATACGCACTCGATTCTATACTGTGCGGCCGTTGCAGCATGTAGAGTATCTGAAGTAAAGTTTTTAGAAAAGAAACTTGCTTCTTCTCCTAAACCTGCTGTACCAGCTTGGCAGTGTAGAATTGAGCGTCGTATCGCTCGGGCTAGGGCACTCATTGGGAAGCTAATCTGCTTTAGATCGGGAAACACTGTTCCGAGGGTCATGCGCTTAGTGAAGCAGGCGTTTTCAGGCACTAACATCACGCCTCCAGAATATGTGAGAACGTCATGTATCACGGAGCGCATTGACTTTCTGAAGCAGAAAGTTTGTGCATGGGCAAACCGGATTCGCCGTTATAAGAAACGCGTAGAGCGATATACCCAGAACCGCATGTTCCAAAAGGATGAGAGGTGGGTTTATCGACGGTGGGAAAACCCCAATTCAGGTGTGGATAACGGACCGCGACCAAATGCTGATATTACAAATGCATTTTGGCGTGGTATTTGGTCGAGGCCCGTTAGTCATATTGAAGGTGAATGGATGAGAGATGTTGAACGAGAATGTGAATCTATACAGGCAATGGAATAATATAATATATCTGAACAGGATGTAGCAAATGCAGTCCGTTCGTTGCCCAACTGGAAATCAGCGGGACCGGACGGACTGCATAATTTCTGGCTAAAGTGGCTCCGTAGTTCACATTCTCGTTTAGCAACTCAATTCCAGTCGTCTGTAGAGTCGGGCTCTCTGCCCGATTTTATAACAACTGGAATAACCCACCTTCTCTATAAATCTGGCGATGCCTTGGATCCCAAAAGTTATAGACCTATCACATGTTTACCAACAGTCTATAAACTTCTAACATCCATTTTGAGAATCAAAATTACTTCACATTTAGATAAAAAATCAGTCTTGTCTTTGTCTCAAAATGGATGTAGAGGTGGGACCCGAGGCACCAAAGAGCTCCTTATAATTGATATGACCATTAACCAACAGGTACGCCGTAATCGTCGCAGTCTGGCGACATGTTGGATTGATTATAAAAAGGCTTTTGACTCTGTGCCACATACGTGGCTTCTGAGGGTGCTGGAGCTGTACAAAGTGGATGCAACTCTTTGTACTTTCCTGCAGTCATGTATGAGGCAATGGAGAACAGACCTTTGCTATCCAGGATGTCGTCAGACTGTAACAAATGGCTTGCCTATTGAGCGGGGCATATTCCAGGGCGACAGTCTCAGTCCTTTATGGTTTTGTCTAGCACTGAACCCTCTTAGTACTATACTAGAGAGTTCAGGGCTAGGCTTTCAGTTGCGAAGAGAAGGTCGAGTTATATCCCACCTGCTTTACATGGACGACCTTAAGCTATTTGCCACCACCAAATTGGAACTGATAGAACTATTGAAGTTAACAAAATCCTTCAGTAGTTCTATTAGAATGGAATTTGGCGTTGACAAATGTGCAGTCATGCATGTAAAGAAGGTGGGATTGTGGAGTCTGAAGGTGTTGAGCTTTCGGATTCCATAATACTCAGATCTCTCTCCACTACTGAGACCTATAAGTATCTGGGTATATCACAGGCATTAGGAATTAACCAATCTGGTCTGAAACAAACATTGAAGGAGCGATACTTTGGCCGTCTGAAAAAAGTACTGAAAAGTCTTTTATCAGGCGGTAATAAAGTGCGTGCCTTCAATGGGTGGGTCATACCGGTCCTAATGTATTCCTTCGGTATACTTAGATGGACTCAGACTGAATTAGATGCCCTGGATAGGAGAGTGCGGTCCCTGTTGACCACATTTCGAATGCATCATCCTCGTTCATCAGTAATGAGGTTGTATATCCCTCGGAAGTGTGGAGGTCGAGGCTTTTTAAATGTCAAGACCCTCCATAACCGTGAGATATGCAACCTCAGAGAATATTTTCTCAATGCTGACACGAGGTTGCATCGCGATGTGGTTGCAGTGGATAATGGACATACCCCGCTCTCATTGGCTAAAGAGAATTGGCATAAACCTATAGTACTTGGTGTTACTGATCGCAAGGAGGTATGGAAGAGTAAGGAGCTGCATGGTCGTTTTTATCAGGCCTTACACAGGCCTGATATAGACTTCAATGCATCAGTATCTTGGCTACGATTTGGTGATCTCTTTGGAGAGACTGAAGGGTTTGTTTTTGCAATTACTGACGAAGTTGTAATGACAAAGAACTACAGGAAGTATATCCTGAAAGATGGTACGGTAGACATCTGTCGGGCATGTCATCGTCACGGAGAATCCCTTAGGCATATTATTTCTGGTTGTTCTAGTCTTGCAAACGGTGAGTATTTGCATCGACACAACCAAGTAGCCAAGATCATTCACCAGCAACTTGCTCTTAAGTACAATCTTGTTGATTTAGAGGTACCATACTATAGATATGTGCCCGACCCAGTTCTCGAAAATGGTCATGTCACATTATACTGGGATCGATCTATTATCACGGACAGGACTATTGTCGCCAATAAGCCTGACATAGTGGTAATAGATCGATTAGAACGCCGTGCAATTATTGTTGACATCACCATACCTCACGACGAGAACCTCATGAAAGCCGAGGTAGACAAACAAAAGAAATATTTAGACTTGGCTCATGAGGTTGTCGACGTGTGGGGTGTGGATTCAGCGATCATTGTACCGATAGTCATATCTATCCATGGACTTATAGCCAAGAGCCTTGACCAACACCTACAAATGCTCGCGTTAAACGGCTGGATCAAGGGCCTGATACAGAAAGCAGTTCTTCTCGACACGGCACGTATTGTGAGGAAATTCCTTTCTCTGGAGCCCTAACCACCGGTAGCTTGGTCCCTGTACCCGATACCGGTGGGTAACTATTTTTTATATTTTTAAATGTATTTTTTATTTTATAGATATATTTAAAAATGTAATTGATATGTTGTATAAATAAATAAAGAGAATAATTATAATAAATCTTTATTCATTTAGGTCACAAAGTAACACTTATGAACGTCAAGAATATTGCTTCTACATTTACATTTACTGCCAGATTCGCAAAGCAATAGGTAGAGCCTGAGGAAGAACCTGGCAATAAAACTCATGGCCACTCTTTTCTAAACGCCAGTTATTACATTAGTTTGATTAACATGATATTTGACCAATTATATAGTAATGAATTTATACAAACAAAAAAAAACAAAATCAATGTTGTGTTTCAATCATATCAAAATTAGAGCGATTATAGTTGCCGGTTCTAAGGGCAGCCTACCCTTGAAGAAGAAGAATCTGGCAAGAAAGTCAATGGATGCCATTTTAAAATGTAGGAATGGCTTACAACATTAAAATTACACTTACATTGTTCCTTTGGATTTATGTGAGAACAGTCGACTAAACTTAAGTTTACCTTAAATATAAATAAGATTATTTTTAATAATTGCTATAACAGCTATGAGCTGACCAGTCCCAACAGACGGCACCCGTTCACGGGTAAAAATAAAATAATAAAATAAAAATATCTTTATTTTGCATAGACCATTTTAACGGCGCTTACAAAATGTCATACACTATTTAAAATATTTAAAGCGACCACCGGTTCGGAACGCGGCCCACCTGAGAAGAACCGGCAAGAAACTTAGGAAGGCTTTTTTTTTTGATGGCCTATTTACAATTTAATATTATTTCACTTTGCCAGCAGATCATTTCCAGGCGTCCCTGTCCTGCAAATAGTCTGTAACGGAGTAAAAACCTTTTTCACAAAGCTTGTTTTTAATAAACTTTTTAAATTTATTTAAAGGTAAATTTCTCAGGTCACAGGGAAGCTTGTTGTAAAAGCGTATACAGTTACCCTGGAAAGAATCGCCAATCTTATGTAGTCGACTGTGGTGGACTGAAAGATTATTTTTATTTCTAGTGTTTATATTATGTTTATCACAGAGTTTAGAAAACTGTGATAGATTTTTCTGGACATACATAAGATTGGCAAAAATGTATTGTGATGGTACGGTTAGAATATTTACTTCTTTGAATTTTTCTCGGAGAGAAATTCTGGGGCCCAATTTATAAATCGCGCGTACAGCCCGCTTTTGTAGAACAAAAATACTATTTAAATCTGCAGCACTCCCCCAAAGGAGAATACCTTAAGACATAATACTATGAAAATAGCTGAAGTAAACCATTCTAGCCGTATCCACATCTGTTAGAGTCCTGATCTTTTTTACAGCGTATGCAGCCGAACTTAATCTAGAGGCTGTTTTTCTATGTGTGGGCCCCACTGCAAATTGGCATCAATAGTTATACCTAGGAACACAGTTGATTCTACAAACTCTAACACTTGTCCATTCAGTTGAACATTGGCCGCAACTTGTTTTACATTTGGTAGAGTAAATTTTATACATTTAGTTTTATTTTCATTAAGGCAAAGATTATTTGAGCTGAACCAATGAACTACTCTTGCAATTGCATTGTTTACATCGTCATAGTTATCTAATTGTCTTTTAATTTTAAAAATTAATGAGGTGTCATCTGCAAACAAAACAATCCTATTCCTGTCCCCTACATAAAATGGTAAATCATTAATATAAATGAGGAACAAGAATGGCCCAAGTATAGAGCCTTGCGGCACACCCATTGTAACCATGGATCCTACAGAACGTGTACTATTAATATCGACCCTCTGTATTCTATTGTTCAAATATGAAGACAGAAGGTCGAGAGCTTTGCCTCTTATTCCATAGTGGTGTAATTTTTTGCACAGCGTTTCATGTTGAACGCAATCAAAAGCCTTTGATAGATCGCAAAATATACCTAATGCATCGTGCTTGTCTTCCCAAGCTTCATGAATACATTTTAATAACTCAACACCAGCATCGGAAGTTGAGCGCCCTTTCGTAAACCCAAATTGATTCGCATGGAGTATTTTATGACTATTAAAATGGGATAGCATTTGATTCAAGATTATTTTTTCTCCTGCAGAGATGGAGTGAATATTATGGAAAGATGTATGCAAGAAAAGACAGAGATGCCACATCGGGAAGTGGAGCTCACTTCGATGCTCCGGATCCCGATGTCATTGAAGTCATTAGTATGAAAGAAATAGAACAAGCGATAAGAAGTATGAAATGTGGTAAGGCTGCGGGAAAAGACAGAGTTACTGCTGAGATGATCAAGTACGGTGGGTCGCGTGTCTGGGACACACTTTGTCTGTTATGCAACTTGTGCTGGCGGACGGGTGAGGTCCCAGATGACTGGCGAGTAGCAGTTGTAGTACCTATTTACAAAGGGAAAGGCTCGCGCCTAAACTGCTCCAGCTACAGGGCGATCAGCTTGGTCAGCTTAGCTAGTAAGGTGTATGCAAAGGTTATAACGGCACGAATGCAAGAAAAGTCTGAAAGGTATTTATGGGAGGCTCAATGCGGATTCCGACGTGGAAGAGGTTGCATGGATCAAGTGTTTTCTCTTCGCATGATCGCGGAAAAGTTTCTGGCTCTTATCCAGAAGGTTTTCTGCGCTTTTGTGGATCTGGAGAAAGCATTTGATAACGTTGTGAGAGAAACGCTGTGGGACTTGCTGCCAGGATATGGTGTGGACGGCTCGCTACTGCGGGCAATACAGTCGCTTTATAGGGACTGTAAGGCTTGCGTGCGAGTAGGGGGGGATGTGTCACCTCTTTTTGATGTCTGTACAGGCGTCAAACAGGGATGTGTCATGTCCGCCTGGCTGTTCATAGTGTATCTGGACAGTTGCCTGCAGAAGTTGAAAGATTTTAATATGGGTGTGAATTTGGGTGACTTTACAGTAAACTGTCTGCTGTACGCTGATGATGCGGTGCTCATGGCCTCATCAGAAGCCGACCTACAGGCATTAGTCACTAATATGAAAGAGGGGTGTGAAAGTAAGGGTCTCCACATGAATGCAAGTAAAACTAAGGTTCTAGTATTTGAAAGAGGTGACGTAGGAACTAAATGCGAGATTAGGGTAAACCAGGAACGTCTAGAGCAAGTGAATGAAATTGTGTATTTAGGAAGTATGTTTAGCGCGGATGGAAGATGTGATTCGGATGTAGAACGGCGAGTAGCTGCCGGAAACAAAGTTAACGGTGCTTTGTCCCAGTTAGTAAAGCGACAAAGCATCGTAAAAGAAGCACGAATGGCGATTCATAACGCAGTGCTAGTGCCAACTTTGCTTTACGGTAGTGAAACCTGGGTATGTCAGCAGATGCATGAAAGTAAATTGAATGCTGTTGAGATGCGATCACTTCGAAAATTGTGCGGCGTTACCTTGGCCGACCGAATACGTAACGAAGTGATACGCAATATGGCAGGTTTAAATGAAAGTGTTAGCGTTAAGCTGGAAAAGGGCGTGCTCCGTTGGTTTGGACACGTCCAACGAATGAGTGAGGAACGATTGACGAAGAATATATATTGTTCAAAAGTAGAGGGTAGAAGGAGTCAGGGAAGGCCGAGACTTACATATGAAGACCACGTGAGCAGATTGCTCAAAATCGGAAAGGTCAAAAGTACTCGGATACCCAGACGTGCGTGTATGAAGCGATTGATGAATCTCGAAGAAGCGAAAGAAGTATGCATGGATCGCGAAGCCTGGCGATCTGTCCTCTCTGACTACCCCGTCAGGGATACAGCGTGAAGATAGTTAGTAGTTATTTTTTCAAATACTTTGCTCAAAGTTGGCAGCACTGACACTGGTCGGAAATTAGACGGCTCTGTAGCGCTGCCAGCCTTGAACAAGGGAACGACTTTGCTGTGTTTCATTAAATCAGGAAATGTACCACTAGAAACACAGTCATTAAACACAGTTGCTAGATGGGGCGCAATTACCTCAATTATACATGATGCAGTTTTGACCGATAATCCCCAAATGTACGCGGTTTTCTTAATTTCGATACATTTAAATGTTTTTACAATGTCCTGAGCACAAATATCTGTGAATACAAATGCATCCCTGCAACAAAGAACAGATTCTTCTAATAAAAGTTCAGCGGAACTGGAAGATGCTTGGAGAGATTTTGTTGTCAATATAGGTACATTTTTGAAAAAATGGTCAAACTCCGTAGCCACTTCCAGGTCCCCTGTAACATGGCAACCATTTACTTTTAAGTGGAAATCCCTTTCAGTCACTAAAGATCTACCGCATTCAGAGTTAATGATGTTCCAAGTCATTTTTATTTTATTTACAGAATTAGAAATTTTATTTTTAATGAAGTTTGACTTAGAAAGATGACACGTTTGTTTAAATATCTTTGAATAATTTTTTACATATTCCTGAAAGGTTTGCCTAAAATTATATGATTTTTCTGAATATAATTCAAATAATTTATTTCTACTTTTAAAGATACCTGGTGTTGCCCAGTCACTGAAAACAGGACGACCACCAATCTGTAGAGTTTTTGAGGTAAAAACTTTGCCAAACTCATCATTAATCAAATTCAATAAGTGTTTATATGACTGGTCTACACAAGTGAAGTTAGGTAGATATAATAATCTCTTTAATACATTTTCTTTAAAATTATTCAAACGACTTTGGTTAATTGGTACATATTTAATTTGTATGACGCATTATATCAGCCATCGCCCTACTCAACCGTATTATAGGGAATAAGGCGACCCGATACATACGCCACCACTGCCAGGACACTTAGGCGAGCATGATTTACTCAAAAACTGCACAGCAACTATCATGTCAATTTCAAAGAAATAAATAAGTCTACATGGTGCTCACACAATAACAAACTCAAATTACATTGTATACCGGGACTAAACGCAGCCAATTTAGAAACCTTTAGTTGTCAGATGTTTCAAATTATTAATAATGTGGAGATGTAAAAATACAACATATATATGCAGATTCAAGGCATATTACAAGATTCATTCGAATCCTAAATAGCTCAAGCGAAGAGCAAGCAACTCATTTCCATTTATTTTTATCGTTCAAATAATCATTAGTTGTGTAATAGGCCCTTTACAAGAGGTGCCTCTTAATTTCCGCCTTAAATTTATGTAACGGCAGGTTCATAATGTTTAAAGGAATTTTATTATATAGTCGTACGCCAATTCCTGCAAAAGAGTCGTGAACCTTATGTAAACGATGATGCGTTCCAATTAATTTATGCTTATTTCTAGTATTTATCGAATGTATGTCACTCAATTTATATATTGCACGTATAGCTCTCTTCTGGAGTACAAAAATTACTTGTAGATCAGCTGCTTTGCCCCACAGCAAAATGCCGTAAGACATGACACTATGAAAATAACTAAAGTATACCAGCCTGGCAGTTGCCACATCAGTAAGCTGCCTGACTTTACTAACGGCAAAGGCTGCCGAGCTGAGTTTACCTGCAAGACACGTTATTTGGGCATTCCACTGCAGTTTGCTATCTAAAGTGATCCTCAAAAATACAGTTGATTCTACAAGATTAAGGGTATCACTGTTCAATGTTATATTTGTACCGCAATTCCTGATATTAGGCATGCTGAATCTGATACATTTTGTCTTCTTAGCGTTTAGTAGCAAATTATTGGTCGTAAACCAATCTACAACTTGGGCAAGTGAACTATTTACGCCGTTAAAATTACTAAGCGCGCGATCAACTTTAAAAATAAGTGACGTATCATCAGCATATAGAACAATGTCGCACAAGTTCTGTATATAGAATGGCAGATCATTAATATAAATTAAAAATAGAAACGGACCCAGAATAGATCCCTGCGGTACGCCCATAGCAACAGATGCTCCAGGGGAGCGAATTCCATTGACATCAACATGTTGTATTCGATCATTTAGGTAGGAGGCAACAAGGTTCAGTGCAGAGTCTTTGATACCATAATAAAAGAGTTTTCCCAATAGTGTTTTATGGTCAACGCAATCAAATGCTTTGGAGAGATCGCAGAATACACCAATAGCATCTTGTCTTTTCTCCCAGGCGTCATATATATGATTCAGAAGTGTCACACCTGCATTAATGGTAGAACGACCCCTTGTGAACCCATACTGCTCCTTATGTAATAGCATATTTAAATTAAAATGAGCTTGTAATTGTTGCAATATAATTTTTTCAAAAATTTTGCTAATGGCTGGTAATATTGAAATTGGTCTGAAATTACCAGGGTCGGTTTTGGATCCAGATTTAAATAGAGGTATTACTTTACTGTGTTTCATTAAATCTGGAAACACTCCTTTATCAACACATTTATTAAATATTTCAGCTAGATGTGGTGATATATTAACAATGATAGACTCAATCAATTTTACAGAAATACCCCACAAGTCAGCTGTCTTTTTTGAGTTAAGTGACTTGAATACTTTAATGATATCATTTGGGTTTACATATTTGAAGCCAAATAAGACACTACACTGATCCACGCTGCCCCCAAGCATGCGTTGAGCTTTTATTGGGCAAGAATTTAAGGAGCTAGTTGTTTTCGCGGGTATGTCTATAAAATAGTTGTTAAAAGTTTGTGCTATATCTAATTTATTATTACACACTTCGTTATTTATAATTAACTCAATGTTATTATCACGGGGTAGTAAAATTTTTCCACTGCAATAATGCTTTCTTGTTTTTTTTGTTCTGTGGGTGAGTACGCTTGGATGATTGACGACGATTCTTCTTTTGTTCCAGTAGGTAATTGTATGTTTAGAAGTGCTATCCTTTCTGAAATGCCTTTGGATTCTTCAATTTTAGTAACCATTTTTTTCTTCACCAGGTATCCAACACCATACAGTCCTGAAGTTTCGCCTTTGTGGTACATTATATAATCATCATATTGTTTAATTTCTTCACCATTTCTTCTAACTTCACATATTCCTAGGATATCCCATTTTGTGTTAATTAATGCTAATTCTAGTTCATGTTCTTAATCATAGTTTCATCTTGACTGAGGGACCTAGTGTTGAGTGTAACTATATGTAGATCTTGTTTTGTTGGAGAGCGTTTAGTTTTCTGGTAAGGTTTAAGAGTGTAGTATGTAGAGGGTATTGGTCTTATTCCCCCACGAGGACCAGTCGGCTTGGAGGATTGTTCAACTTTGTTTTGTAGTTTAAGTTTTGGATTTCGTTTTGTTTTGTTTTGCCAGTTGCCGATGTTTAATTGCTAGTTCCCTTGATCAGGTATATAATTACTTCTTCTCATTTTTTCAAACGCATAGAACTTGCTAAATTTCGAAACTGGTGTGGTGTTGTTCTGCTTTTTATTTTTATCCTCTAAGGTGTTTATAGGTGGGGTAGATGGCGCTCTCTTTCTTTTTTCTACCTATTTATCATTCACTATCAGCTTATCATATCGAATATATGCCAGTTTTCCCTTAGAGATCTCTTCTTCCAGCTGAGCTTTGAGTTCTTTTCTCTTGACTAAAACTTCTATGGGGAAATCTTCTGTGGCGTAAACGTTCTTAGGACATATTTTTTTTGTGTTATTTAGAAGTTCAATCTTTCTCCAAGATAATGTTAAAGTTATTAGTATTGGTCTAGAATTCTTGGTGTTCTTCTGACCCAGTCTCTGTATATTGCTGATTTCCCACTTATCAAACTTTTCAGTGTTCGCGTTATTGCTGACCATGTTTAACTTTTCTATAACTAACTCTAATAATTCACTGCTACTGTTTTCTGTTTCGGGAACTCCATGAATAATTATATTATTTGTTCTGTTTTGTTTTTCTAAAACCTGTACTCCGTTTTTTAGTGTTTCTACTTCTTTCTTCAATATTCTATTATCTTCTATGAGTGACTTCAATTTTATCATTCATGGCTTCGAATATAGTTTTTGTAACATTTTCTGTTATTGTCGCTGTTTGTGTCTGTAATTCTGTTTTCATCATTTCCCACAAAAGCTTTAATTTGACCCTCCATAGTACTTTTCAAAAGGTATATTTTTTTAAAATATGGTTTATTTTTTTTCTTATTATATTTTTAGAGACGTTCTTTTTAGTTATTTAAAATCTACCAGACTGTAAGGAATTTTCTAAGGCTGACAACATTGTATTCAAAGTTTGACGTTTGAACTATGTCTTATGGCAAATGTCAGTTTATCAAAATATAACCTCTAATAACTACGTTGATTAATCACAGCACTTAATTGATTGTATACTTCAGAAAGTGTCACATTATCACTTGGTACTTCTTTTCAAACATTTATCTTCAAGTTAAACTGCTTTTTATTATTATTGTAGCACTTTGGAATGTTTTATTTTGTTAAAATTACGGAGTCACAGTACAACGTTGTTACTTATTTGACAACCGGAACCGGAATTATTACATACAGTAATTAATAAACCACTATAACCATTTATATAAATGTATTGTTACTATTTAAATAAATAAATAAATATCCATCACGCCTTATCCCCGAAGGGGTGGCATAGGCATATTATGCCCACTTTTCACCGTGTGGATTCCTGTCCCACGTAATAGGTGGTGAGCCCATTGCCGTGTTGAAATAGACAGACGCAGGTTGTGGCTACCTGCTGTTGAATTTTTTTAAGCCGCCTATAAGGCCTTCAACCAGGCTTAACGACTGCCACTTTACTGGCAACCGGGACCAACGGCTTAACGTGCCTTCCGAAGCATGGAAACGCTCGCAAATGTAAATGCCACAAAGTGGTCACCCATCCGACGACCAGCCATAGTGAAAGTTGCGTACCCCAGTGATCGTTTACCGAACACTAAGACCGCGGGGCCACGAGCGCTTCAAATCTCGCTATCGTTGAAACCTAGGCTTTATACTAAATCAGCTTTCTTACTAAGAACCGCCTGGAGATTTTGTTACTATTTTGTTACGAGTACGTACTTTAGCTGTTTATAATCCTAAATAAGCAATATCTTACAGTTGCAATAAATATGTGTTTGTTTATTTCCCATACACACGAAAATAAAATAGCAGACCACGCATACTTCTTACTTGTTGTTATTATAGCTTCCACCTGTAGACAAATCATTATATCTATGTCAATAAACATAGCAATCTATGACAGCACATCACAGATTCCGATTACAATCATTATAATTAAAGTTCTCATTTTTTCAAGGCAGTCGTTAAGCCTGGTTGAAGGCCTTATGGGCGGCTTAAAAAATTTCAACAGCAGGTCTCCACGGCCTGCACCTGTCTATTTCAACATGGCAAAGGACCACCCGTTACGTGGGACAAAAATGCTAACGGTGAAATGTGGGCGTATAGTATGCCTCTACCTACCCCTTCGGGGATAGAAGCGTGATAATATGTATGTATGCATTTTTTCAAGATGCGGCACTCTGCAACCCCAAAACTTATTATTATTTATCTATCACACCTTATCCCCGAAGGGGTGGCAGAGGCATGTTATATGCCCACTTTTCCCTATGTGTATTCCTGTCCCACGTAATAGGTAGTGAGCCCATTACCGTGTTGAGAAAGACAGACGTAGTTTGTGGCTACATACTGTAGAAATTTTTCAAGTCGCCCATATGGCCTTCAACTTGACTTAACGACTGCCATGTTACTGGCAACGGCTTAACGTGCCTTCCGAAACACGGAAACGCTAGCAAATGTAAATGCCACAAAAGGTCACCCAT